>JACEVL010000628.1:0-32500 GCA_020284085.1 Aporrectodea caliginosa
ATTGCTTTTGTTGTTAAACATTGAATTTAATGACATTGAAAGGTCTGTTCTGATAATTTTAAATGGTGTTTTTGGACGTTATTGTTTTCTTTTCATCTATGGTATACATTGTGAATAAGTATTGTTACCAACGGCCTTTGATGTCATAATACAACGTTTAGGCCTAACCTTAGAATAACAATAATGATCGCCAGATGCCAAGACAGCCCTCATAATTAACATAATCAGCTTAGCAACCGCATGATGATGTAACACTAATGTTTCACAGCTACGGTAATGATTGGTTTGTGGGACAGGGTAACCGAATGCGCCTCCTCTTCTATTTCAGTGGATACAATAGTAAAATTGGTACGCTCTGCTTCGACACCTTTAAATTGTTTCTTTCTGTCGCTATAAACTCCGTGTTTTCGGTCAGCCGACAGATGCTTTACCCATTCTTGAAGCGAAGTCATCGGCCTTGCAACTGCTTCATGCTATAATTAAACACTAATGTATTACAGCTAATGATTGTATTGTGGGACAGGGTAACCAATTGGTTCGATCCTCCTTCCCTGAGACGGTTACAGTGTAGGGACCTATAGCATAGTGGTTGACTGCTCAGCGTCATCGATTGATGCTTGGTCACTAGATAGTGACGCTTGAATAAATGCATATGTAATAATAATAATAATATAATAATAATAATAATAATAATAATAATAATAATAATAATAATAATAATAATAATAATAATAATTCTGTTATGCTCAGTTTATGCACCTTTAAATCGTTTATTTCAGTGGATACAATAGTAAAATTGGTACGCTCTGCATAGACACCTTTAAATTGTTTCTTTCTGTCGCTATAAACTCCGTATTTTCGGTCAGCCGACAGATGCTTGTTTTCAATTCTTGAACCGAAGTTTGCAACCGCATGATGATATTAAACACTAATTTATTACAGCTAAATAATGTGGACAGGGTAACCAATTGGTTTGATCATCCTCCTCTGAGACGGTTACTGCGTAGGGACCTTGACTAAGTCCTTCACCCACAATTGCTCAGCGCCATCGATTGATGTCGTATGGTCGTTTGTGCATTTCTGAACTTTGGAAGGATGGTAGGTCTAATATCAAATGTAGCTGCATGCGTTGCACGTCCATTTTCTTTTGACTAAGCGTCTGTGAATTGGCTGGTACTGCCAGGTATAGGCCTACAATCAGGTACTTCCAGGAACTACAAATGACTATGCGTATAACATTGGTAATCAACGCGGTCTATCGATTACTGTTTTGGTAATAATAATTTTATAGTGGCTGCCATTCGGTGTGATGACCACTATTGAGCAGTGGCGGCGCCAGGATTTAAGGTTTGGGGAGGGCTAAAGCTCAAAAACCCATGGTAAGTTATTCCCATTGGGATGCGACGACCTTTTTTTTGCTTAAAACCTTTCCTTTTGGGGGCTGAACCGCAGTTAGGGGGGGCTAAGCACCCCCTAGCCCCCCTGGCGCCGCCACTGTTATTGAGGAAATTCACATTTCAAGTTGGCGTATCGGCCGTATCCTGACTGAGTTTTTATCGTGTCAAAGCGCCCTTGTAACGGCATGTGCCGTGTTACGGCGCTGTAGAAATTGTCGTATTCATCATCATCATCATTTCGAAGTGTTAACCTCTGTTACCTGACACAGGTGTAAATTCAAGTACAGTATATGACTCCGCCACTGCCCGTACTCTGGCAGTGCCAGTCCCAAGCCCGACGGAAGGAGGAGGGCGACGCCAATCATCTTTGTTATGACACAGTATCGTTAAACTGAAACTATACAGGTATACCATATGAGGTTTATTTCAATCTGACCAAATAGATAAAATCGACATTTATGTCCAATATATCAATGAATATGTAGAGTCGTCAAGATATGATCTTTCTGATTTATCGTTGTATTTATGTCTCAGTAATCATAGCTTTATAGGTCATCCGATTTATTTCTGTGGAGCTGGAGAATCTTTGCAAGTATATGTGTTTACATTAACGCCATCGAGATCATTTCTTTGAACATAACTGGTATGTTTATTTGCGTGGATCACTCGAAAGGACAACGCTTATCAGATCATTTTCCGGTCGGTAAATAGGCCTATGCTAGATGGTATTGGATTTAGCCCTTACTGGTTAAAAAACGACATGGAAATGAGTAGGACATATTTTGGGGTAATGTTCCCTGATTTCAACTACGCAATCGGATCGTATCAAAGAGAAGAGCTGACTGACCTTGAGGTACAGTAATATCCGAGAAGTAGCCACGTGTACGAAGTTGTCATTATTATTTTTTTTATGCCGCGAGATAGGCCTACATAAGATCACTCAGAGACATAAACATTAATTACGAATGGAAAAAAGATCTGGAATGGTCCATAACTCCCTATTCTTAGAAATGCAGCATAAATTCTGCGGAATGAACAGCCTTGAAACGTTGAATCTCCAGAGCGCGACATTCAAACAGGGAGCAAGTCTCTCGAATGCCCTCTGATACAGTTCTGGGAAACTGTACCAAAGACGAGATAAAAGCCAGTCCCCAACGTTCACCGGTTTCTAAAGCAGTGTAATTCTCCTTGCAGATTTTATTTTAGTAACTGTACTGTTGCAGTTATAGTTAATGAGTTTTCATTTTAGCTATAGTTACAGTTATGGTTTGTATTATTTTTTGTCATAGTTACAGTTACAGTTTGTATTATTTTTTAGTTATAGTTACAGTTATCGTTAGTATTATTTTTAGTTATCGTTTAGTTAATGGATTTCCATCTTAGTTACTATTTAGTTACAATGAGGTTAAGGGAGATTAGAGATGTCGCATTCTTCACATGTTGCGAAATGTGGCCATTAATTAACTTCAGTTAAGAGTTTGACATCTTAAAACTTCGAATTATATTATGCCCAGATTAGACACCTTTAAATCATGTACTCCTGATCATATATAAAATGTAGTTTCGTTCGGCCGCTGACTCATCGCTCTATTTTCTTGAAGGCAAAGTCGTCATCAACCCAAGATAATTATCGTTAAACACTTAAATGCTACCTGGGACTATTATTACGTAATAATAGTCTCAGATGCTACGAACCTTATTGAGCTCATCTTAGACACCTTTAAATCAGTTGATTCAGACACTATATAATCGATATTTTCGTTCTATATTTTCGTTCAATAACACAATAACTCCACCACAGTTTGCTTTCTGACAGTGCCAGTCCCAAGCCCGGATAAAGAGGAGGGCGACGCTAATGGTCTTTGTTACCACACAGCTAGTCGTTAAAAAGGAAACACACACACACAATAACAGAATGATATTCTCTAATCGGCCTTGTTATTGCTGGAGTGAAATAATTATTGTTATCTGATATGTATGTACCAAACACGGTACGAAGATAAACATGAACAAGATAAAGGTATTGCAGATAAGTAAGAAGAGGAAGCTGCTCAGAATACATATTGAAGGAAATAAAAAGAACGGGGGAAGAATTCTGCTAGCTAGCAAGTATGATTATGACAGGTGCCAAATTTCACAAGGAAATCAAAAGAAGGATGGCACTATAGGAAAGGATACGAAGGCGCCTGTAATACGCATGCAGACACCTGTTGAGAGGCGGCAGATGATCGTACAAAACGCAGTGACTATCGGTAACCGCGATTGTAGTGTATGTTTGCACCCGTTCAACATCTGAAAGCTGAAAACGCTTAGATGATAATCGCGTATAGTGGCCTGTGCCTATATGACATTCGTTGCTACCATTTTAGAGGTGTCTAAGTGAGAGTATGCTTACGCAGTACTTGTTCCTTCCCGTGCATATATCTGCACATCGGACAATGCATCTCCTCCACTGGTCTCTGTTCATCGCCAGCTCACGACATCTACAGGCATCTAAAGTCGTATCTGATGTTTTCCGTGGTCTTCGTTTGTTCCTTCTCCATCCAGAATTCCAGGACATCAGTTGTTTGACTCCCCTATCGTCATCCATTCAACAAACATACCCACCCACTTCAATCTTCTCTTTCTAATGATGTTGTTTCAATGTCTTCTTTTCCCGTTCTCTCTCTCATAGTTTCGTTTGGTATCTTGTTGCGCCATGATAGATGTAGAATTCTTCACAGCCACCTATGATGTGCTGCTTGTAATCTTTTCCTGTTTACCACCGTCATTGGCCATGTTTCAGATCCATACAGCAGCGTCTTCAAAACTATGGCTATGCACAGGCGAATCTAAGTCTTCGTACTACATCCGTTTTTCTTGTACTTTAAGAAAATTTGTTCACAACAGGATCTCCCAGGTCTAAATCCCGCCTGTTCTTGTCGCAACCGTTCATCTATAGCATATCTCATACGATTCAACATCACTGTGACCTTGACTTTACCCGGAACTGACAATAGAATAATGCCTCTTCAGTTGCTGCGATCTCCCAGATCTCCATTTTTAGAATTGGGATGATGATACATTCCTTCCGTGCCTCTGGTACTCTGCCTGCCATCCATATGCTATTCCACAATTTTCTCAACACTTTACCACCGTCTATCCTCCATACTTGATCAGTTCGGCTTTTATTTAATCGTTCCTGCAACCTTTCCATTTTTTAGATTTTTTATTCCCTTTCTTATCTCTTCCTCACGGATGTCCTCTACATCAATCTCTAAACTCCTCTAACCCGTGTTTCATGTCAGACACTTTTAACTGTGTAGATGGCTCTGGTCAGTACAGAATATTTTCG
Organism: Aporrectodea caliginosa; assembly: GCA_020284085.1. Taxonomy (NCBI): domain Eukaryota; kingdom Metazoa; phylum Annelida; class Clitellata; order Crassiclitellata; family Lumbricidae; genus Aporrectodea; species Aporrectodea caliginosa. Next base: position 4,732 of record JACEVL010000628.1, read on the forward strand.
AAGTGCTCTCTCCAGCGTCTTATCTGTTCTTCGTGAGTCTTTGTCACCTGATCATCTGTTTTTAATTTTTGGGTTTGTGTCATTGTGTTTCCCGTCTGTTCTTACACATAATAGAGCAGGTTTTTAAATATTCTGCCTCATTTTGTTCTCTTTATAATAATAATTATAATTGTTCTTGTTTGAAGTTATCTATGTTGTAACAATGATGACATTTTAAACGTCTCTCGTGTCGTTTCCTATGCTTATATAACCCTGGTTTACACCGCTTTAAAGTTGTCTAATTGAGAGAGCTCTTATTAAACAGCAACTAACCGAAGCCTAGTGCTTAGATCAGCAGCGACTTTTTCGATGAGGGTTTTTTCCCAGTAAGAAGGATTGCGGGCTTGGTTGCGGTCTGGGAGTTGTATTGTGACCTTCGCCTGCCAACGGGCCCTCATTCATTCATTCATTCATTCATTCATTCATTCATTCATTCATTCATTCATTCATTCATTACTTGAATTTGCATAGCGCCTCTTCAAGGGAACTACTCAGAGGCGCTCCCAACCCCAGCGCGGCCAAATAGGACCATTTTAAGATGAGCGAAGAATGCCTGGGAAGGGGTTCTAGGAAGGGAGCGGAGGACCAGAGAGAGGCCATTCCAGGTCGAAGGGCCAACCACAGAGAAGGCACGGCTCTGCCTGGTGGAGGTACGAGCAAAAGGGACAGAGAGAAGACCATGTTCTGCTGAGCGGAGGGAGCGCGAGCCCCGAGCACTGAGGGTGGGGCTACAAAGCTCAATAAGGTAGGCAGGAGCGAGGTCTAGCAGGCAACGCCAAACTAAAGTCGTTAAACAAACAATTATTGCACTGTACAACCATCAAAAGCAATCCTTTTGCAAGATATTTAAACACCTTTTAAACGGGTACAGACGACGCATATATAATTGAAATGCGTAAAAATCGAAGTCTGAAGGAAGAATCATCGAGTTAAGTTGGACTAAAATGGCGAACGCTAGACTACGCAAAGCAATTTATAAATTATTATTATTGTTGTTGTTGTTGTTGTTGTTGTTGTTCTGATGTTCCGTTTGCAAAATGCTTGGTGTAGATGGACCGGGCGGCCCTTGCCTCTGGGTAGCACCGACATTATGCTCCCCGGTAGGCAACCGCGTTGTACCGCTGGACTGTCACCGAGAGGCTCTGGAAGAGGAATGCTGTCTTACGGGTGTCACCAGAGGACATCATCATCATCATCATCATCATCATCATCATCATCATCATCATCATCATCATCATCATCATCATCATCATCATCATCATCATCATCATCATCAACATCATCATCATCATCATCATCACCACCACCATCACCACCATCATCATCATCGTCGTCGGCGTCGTCGTCATCGTCATCACTATTATCACTATTATTACAAGCATTACTCGTTATTGAGCGCAGCCACGCAATGACGAAGTATCATTCGATGGGGACAAGCAACTGTGAGTGAAGGACTTGCTCAGTAACCGTCTCAGAGGAGGAGGATCGAACCCATACTCTCCGCGTTCCAAGTCGAGAGCTTTAACCAAACGATAACTTGTGCAAGCACTAATACATTTAGATTAAAAATTTATAAAGGCAAGACAAGGCCGTTAAACATGGGTTTATTATTATTATAGTAGAATGTACAACCCAAAAGCAAACTTTTTGCTAGATAATAAGACACCTTTTAAACTGATACTGCCTGCGCTATATATTCATTAATTGCGTAAATCCGACGTCTGCTTGCGTAGCTACGTTGTTTCTTCCAGGGTTGCCAGGTCGTCGCGAAAAGCGCGATTTGGGCTCCTTTTCAATGCGCTCGCGACTGATAATTTCGTCCTCGCGACCTCGCGATATTTGGGTACTTTTGAATTGTCCCGCGGTCGCTACGGCGACATCATGAATTCACAAATTGACCGCATTAGGCTACTAGGTCACTAGCTGTTACTAGCTACTATTCTTACGTAGTGTTGCTAACTTAATAACAAATGCATGCTCTACGGAGTACGGACTAGTCTAAGGTAAGCATTAGGCAGTCTGCCATCTAAATTTTTACGTCAGTTTTTTAATCACGTGTCTTGGCGAAACAAATAAAGTTTGCACACTGACGTACCTATGAAATTTTTTCAATGTTTTCACTTCGCTGCTCAGCTCGCGACTTTTGGGCTACTTTTGACGTGATTTCGCGACGAAGCACTTCCGAAATCTGGCAACCCTGGTTTCTTCATGTGGTCGCCGTTACGGCGAAAGTTAGGCGTCGCCTGTATAATTTAGGCCTATAAACATTTAAATTTTAAATTTTAAATTTTTATTATTTTTATTATTTTTATTATTATTATTATTATATTTTAATGCCCTGAGGTACTTCATTCCCCCAGGGACTTATAAAATTATAAAAGCAATGTTTCTGGAACGGCTACTCCTCATCCATGCCGGGCGTGGGTTTGATGAATGTGCCACTAAATGCTACGGCGTTGAAGCGTTGTACTGTCACCGAGATCCTCTGAAAATCATCATCATACTCATCGTGATCATTATTATTAGTCCTAACTGCTCTACTAATTGTTGAATTACGCTGTTTACCTATAGTTGCGTCTTTTGCCAACTAGCTTTTTGAATAAACGAATATTTGATTTGATAATCATTATAGAGCGCAGCCACGCAATGACCAAGCATCAGTCGATGGCGCTGAGCAACTCTGAGTGAAGAACTTGCTGAAGGTCCCTACACAGTAACCGTCTCAGTGGAGGAAGATCGAACCCATACTCTCCGCGTTAAAAGACGTACGCTTCAACCAATCTGGTACCTGTGTGAGTAAGGACATTTTGACTAAAACTCTGAAAAGACATGATAAGGTCGTTGAACAAGGGTTTATAGTAGAATGTACTATCATCAAAAGCATTCTCTTTGCTAAATAATAAAACACCTTTTAATCGAATAACGAACATCCTATATATATTCGTCAATTGAGTCAATTGAGTAATATCGACGTAACTCCGCCACTGTTCGCTTTCAGACAGTGCCAGTCCCAAGCCTGGGTAAAGGAGGAGGGCGACGCTAATGGTCTTTGTTACCACACAGCTAGTCGTTAAACAGAAAAACCACCACCAATATCGACGTCTCCCAGGTGGGCCTCAACTGCATGAGGTCGACGTAACGGCGAACGTTAGGTGTCGCCAATCAATGTAGAGATATTAAAATTTATATTATTATTGTTAGTATTATTATGCATTTATTAAACATCATTAACTATTGTGAGACAAGTTCTTGATAAAGCTCCCTACACAGTAATCGTCTAAGTGCATGGAACAGGCTCGGACCCGTACTCTCCGCATTACAAGGCCAGCGCTCGATCAAATCGTCTCCTACTTAGAGACCCGAATTAAGGGGGTGCTGAGGGTGCTACAGCACCCGGGTCCGCATATTTGAGGGTCCAGAATTTTATAATTATATGCGTGGTAGACCGGTGGTCGTCGGAGGGGGTCTTTCGAAGGTAATCACGGCACCCGGGCCCACACTAGCCTTAATGCGGTCCTGCCTACTTCACATTCTCAGACTCAGCATATATGACGGCGGATGGCTAGCGCCCTACATTGCAGACTTTACTTCTCGCTGACAGTGTACGGTTGATGTAGGCTACTTATTGCACAGCTGAGCTCTTTAGGGGGCCAAAGCGAGGCAGGGATATCTGGGGTTATTTCTGCCGTGGCGGGACTTGAGCCTTGACGTTTGGGTTGACAGTATAGCAGTCTACATTCAAGTATGTTGGGTTCTACGGGTCTTGCGGCAGATATATATCTGATTCTGCCTCTTAACTACACCGGGCACTGATCCGCTAGATACTGGCAGGGCTGGATTAAGACTTCCGGGACCCTAAGCCAAGGCCGGGTTAAGATATCCTTCCCCAAACACCCTTACCCAGCTAAAGTCCAATGGGGGACTCTGTAAAAATGGCTGCTATAGGTGGCGCCAGGATGGGATATAGTTTGGCTACTCTAGGTAAAATGTGTGCTCTGTTGTGCGGTAGGTTTATTTCATAGACATCTTACATTTAATATATGATGTCTGGTTTATTTACGCTAAAGTTGTTTAAGGTTTGACCACATCACATACTGGCGACGCCTATCGCCGCTGAAAGGAACTGCTCACAGAGTCCCCCCCATTAGTACGGGTACCCGAATACAAAGTTCTAAACGTACATGATAAGCTATGTTTTTTCTAATGAAATATAGGCTAAATATTAGTGGATGTATTGCATGCGTACCGTTAACTAATCATCTGATCATTTTTTAAACATTTTTAATAATCATAGATAATTAGGATTTGCTACAACAATTTGATTGAATTTCTCCGGGTGTTGGGTCCTTTAGAAACGTTGAGGAACTTGTGGCTTAGTTGGCCTATGCTTCAATCCGGCATAGGCCTACTGGTCTGCTTACGGCGTTGTAGCAGATGCCAATTAATAGTTAATAATGACCGCACACCAGTCTTTTGTTTTGTATGCATCTGAACTTGTCTAAAGCTCATTTCTGAAACCCCTCAAAACGCTAAAAGTCTTATAACATAAATGAACAGGAAAGATACGCATAGAGACACAGATAGAGATATGCAGACATCAGCAGAGGTACGCACACGACCACCCGCACAGACACACCGGTGCTACAAGAAGCACTGCCGCACAGGTCCGTATCAAACCATCCAAGTGACGTCATCAGCCGGTAGCTTCTCCAGACCTGTTCTGCTTAGTCTACCTGCTCCTCCGTCTCTCTCTGTCTCTCTGTCTCTCTCTCTGTCTCTCTCTCTCTCTGTCTCTCTGTCTCTCTCTCTCTCTCTCTCTCTCTCTCTCTCTCTCTCTCTCTCTCTCTCTCTCTCTCTCTCTCTCTCTCTCCTCTGAGCCCTCCTTAGCACCTCAGACGTCGGCGGCGGCCAAGCACAGGTAGACTAGCGTCGGTCGATGGCAGGCTTCTTCGCTGACTGCCGCATTGCCCGATCGGTGTGAAACCAAATGAGAACCCAGTGCGAAAAGAGTTCCGGATATGTTTTTGGCTCACGTGACCAAAACACGGAAATTTCTTCATAAAATAGAACTGTTACTATGCAGTAACAGCTCATATATAGCTAGGTATTCGATATTTTTCTGAAAATGTTATCGTTACTATACAGTTACAGTTGATAGGCTGGTCATGCGTTATTTCTTTCTAAAAATGTATACGTTACTCTACTGTTACAGTTTATAGTCTAGGTAAGGGGGGCCCGTGGCGCATTGGATAACATCTGGCACAGAGACCGAGAGGTACCGAGTTCGAGCCCCCGTTGGGCGGATATGCTTTGTAGGCTGCTATTAGCGCCGTTGTTAGTAGTTCTGTTCTGTTAGTGGTTAAGATTGTTTCAATTGCATAACATGTAAATGTACAGCGCAGTGCGTTTGTCAGGCGCTTATTAAAGAAAAGAATTTATAAGATATTATTAAGCATTATAAATAAGCAATAATTATATGCCTGCAGTAGTGTCTGCTGTCTAGTGTCTACATCTTTCCATCCAACCTGTCCACTCTCTTCTTGAATCTATTTCGATCGTGCTACTAATTGCTTAGACATTCAAACTATTTACGATTCCACAAGCACACCGAATAACCTTAGATTTGTGTAATTGTGAATGTATTCACAGATTTATATAGAGCCTGGCCAAGAGGGAGACGAGCACTGTTTCCCGTCAAACATCTGAGCAAATGATCTTACGACGAAGTGATATCGTAACAGAAAATCAGAATCTATTTGAGTAGCCAGGTTGAAGTCCGGTCGATCTGAGAAAGCAGAAGCCAGGATATACGGTGGAATTTGACTAGGGTTCGATAGTAATTACTAACTAGATCAACTTCTGTTGTGCCGCTGTCTAATGCAGAAGGTATCAACCGATGGCGCGCCAAAACCAAGTCGGACGATAGGCTCTTTCAAGCTATCATAAGAGAACCTTACCATGTTCTCCGAAATTTACTCCCCCCCCCCCACCCCGCAATAGTGGACATAACCTCCGAGCTAGAACGCATAACTTTACCCTACCTGAAAAAGACAATCGCAATTACATTTCCCGCATCCTGTATAAGAACACCTACTGACTTTGTCTCTTAGTTTATACTGCTTCCCATAGAAGCCCCGAACCATTTTGTAGAAGTTGCGTTTGTGTCAGCTTTTGAATTTAATAAACGACTATTGTATTGTATTGTATTGTAATCAGGTCAACATTCAGAAGACCAGTAATTAGACAGAGAGGCAGCCTATGGTGGATTGTATTGTATTGTATTGTATTTGAGCACTTGTTATAGCGCCCCTACCAGATTTCCCATTCAGAGGCGCTTCCGACTACTGCGCGGACGCTGAATCGGAGTTTCACGCCGAAGCGCATGAGCAATTGCGAGTGAAGGACTTGCCAGGGTCCCTACGCAGCGGCTTTGATATCATGAAGCACGTCGGTAGGCTATGTATATTATTGACCTATGCATTATCATTATTGTTGGACTCAATGGTGTAGAGGTATGTTCACAAATCTACCTGAAGCCACTGCGTAGCGACCCTGGACAAGTTGCTCAGTACTATGTATTATTATTACTATTATTGCTAATAATTGATTTATCAGCAACTTAGAGGTATGTGTATAATTAACCTACGTATTATTATAATTACCGTTATCATTAATAATTGATTTTTCAGTAGCATCTGTAACTCCAGTGTCCAATGCACAAGGCATCAACCGATGGCGCCCCAAAACCAAACCGCAATCGGGTCACTGTAGAGAAGATCATCCCGGTCTGGCACCACCGCATTGCGGGGCTGGCGGGCCCCTCTCTCTCGTCCGTCCGTCAGTCGGTCGATCGGGTTACAGGCCGTTGACGGATGAGCCTCCTCGCGCAGACATCGCCCGACAGCGGAGGAGCTTATGTCAGCTGCTGCCGAGATGAGCTGCTTTGCAGACGTTTTCCGCAACGGTCTCGATGTACGGGCGGCTGTTGGAGCGCTCTGAGGAGTTTCCAGGCGGTGGTGGAGGTGGAGGTGGTGGTGAAGGTGGTGGAGTGGTGGTGGTGGTGGTGGTGGTGGATATCTTTATGATAGGGACTTCGTCTAGCGGTGAAACTGGTCCCTGATCCAGTAGAGAGAGGGTTGCGATGGTGTGACGTATTTGTACTTCGAGGTACGACACAGTTTCAGACGTACACACTTTGCCCGGGTTGTAATGATTCTTTGCGACGTTGTAAGATTACGAATACAGAAGTAAGAATTGGATGCGTTGTAAGAATATGAGCTATGAGTCTCTCCCTTGAAGAGGGGATGGATAAATTTGTTATTACTAAAACAAAAATGAGAATCTGTTGAGTTGTTACAATATTATGTGTATTCAGGAGTAGTATTTGTTGCGATATTGTAAAACGTATACAACAATAAGAATTTGTTGCGTTATGAGTAAACGTATACGATAATAGGAATCTGTTGCGATATTGGAACACGAAAACATCAATATGGTCCATTGTTAGCTTACATTTCTTTCAAATGGATGATCTTACACGCGTTCTTGGCCAGAAGCAGTATCTTGTGAGTGCACGAAGCTTAACTTTTGTGCAAAGTGCAGTCGTACTTTACACGAAGATCTGTAATGGAGTATTGTTGCGTGAGTAATTGAGCAGTTGTTGTTGCTGTTGATATTTGAAAGTGATCTGTTTTTACTGCGGGAGACGAAGGTCGTTTTGATGCGGAGATGTTTTGACATGACAATTTTTTTCATAGAACCAGTACTGGTCGTTTTGGAATAGCGTTCTTCTTTCTGAAATCTGAGTTTTTCAAGAGGTTTATCTCTGCTAGAGGTGAGTAAAACGTCAGTGGTGGAACATACGCATGATGTATGAAAACAGATGCGGTCATTATCATTATACGCGCATGATGATGATGATGATGACGATGACGATGACGATGACGATGACGATGATGATGATAACGCCCTTGCATCATCACATCAATCCGATCCTCAAATTACTCCATTGGTTTAAAAAAAACCAGAGCGAATCCACTTCAAAGTCCTCTTGCTAACCTACAACGCCCTACAACACTCCCAGCCCAGATAACTCCGCGAACTCTTCACCATCCAGCCAACCCGCTCTACCCTATGATCCTCCTTTCTCATTCTTTCTCGACCTCTGGTCGCTACTCATCTCAAGTTCCCCAACCGAGCAATATCCAACACTGCGCCACGTCTCTGGAACGACCTACCTCCTGAATTTCGCACTTTTTCGGCTCTTCCATCATCATCGCAATCACCCAACATCATCTGCCTCAGGCTCCTCTATCCATCACCTCAAGGCTTTCCACTAGAAACTAAAGTCTCTCCTTTTCAAGAACTCTTATCCTGACTCATCTGATCCTGTACCGTCCAATCCTCGACCTTAAAAGACACCCGCCTTAACATCTGCTGTGCCCTCTCTGATCCTCTTGAAATCGGACTCGTCGTCTCCCTCGGACTACTCTTTTGGATAACCCCTCTGACTAGACGCAGCGCTCGTGAATAAGCTGGTGCCCTGCGCTTGCAGCGCTTTCGAGTGGCACATTAGAAGTTTGAGAGATTATGATGATGACTACGATGACAAAATGATGATGATGATGCTTATGATGATTGTAATGATGATGTTGTTGCTGCTGCTAATGATGATGGTGGTGGTGACGATGATGAGTTTCTTAAAATTCGTTGTACAACTATAGTTAGATAACACATACATTTATACATATACATACTTGTATACATTTGTATATGCAAAAACATATTGCCATCGTTGCAGCAACCACCACCACCACCACCACCACCATCACCACCATCACCACCACCACCACCACCACTATCATTCATCATACCACCACCACCACCACCACCACCGTTACCACCACCGTTACCACCACCACCACCACCACCACCACCACTATCATTCATCATACCACCACCACCACCACCACCACCACCACCGTTACCACCACCGTTACCACCACCACCACCACCACCACCACCACCACCACCACCACTACCACCAGAACCATCTCAAATTCCTTATCCAACATATGTCTTAGTAACTGATCTACTGGCTGTTTACCTGACTATAAGGTTTAGTTTTGTTGCGTCATCCGTTGATGCCTTGTGCATTATTTAGACATTAACACTATTGAAGTAGCATATTATGACAACCACAACAACCACCACTACCACCGAAACTACCACTACCACCATCATTACAACCTCCATCACTACAACCACCACCGCACTACCAGCTCCAGCACTACAACACCACCACCACCACCACCGCTACCACCATCACTACAACATCTACCACCACCACCACACTACCAGCTCCAGCACTACAACAACCACTACAACCACCACTACCACCGGAACTATACCGCTACCACCATCACTACAACCACCACCACCACCACCACTACTACCAGCTCCAGCACTACAACAACCACAGCCACTACAACCACCACCACTTCCACCACCACCACCACCACTACCATCATTGCAACCTCTACCACCACTAACACTACCACAACCGATACCACCACTACACAACCAACAACCACCACCACTACCCACCATCACTACAACATCTACCACCACCACCACAGCCATGCTACCAAATCCACCACTACTACACTACAACAACCACCACCACCACTACCACAACCACTACCACCATCTACCACCACCACCACCACCGACCGATAACTCAGCGTGGTAATGCAGTTACTGCCTTTAACCAGGGACCAATGGGGCAATAACAGTACTGTGGTGTTCATAGCATCGTGTATCAATCTCAAACAGTTGCGCAAGACCGTATAAACCTCATTGGCAAATGCTTTTATTGCGCTGTTCAGACCAGGTTACAGCCGCCGTTCGGGTGTTTTCAGTCGTACACACAATCTCATCTTTTCCAACCCACCAGGTTCCATAAATGTTTATCCGCACAGGGACCCTGTCCCGGTTGCCAACGCGCTAAGTGCAGACCGCGCTAAAAAGTATCCCGTCAAAATAAATCTCTAACGCGTCTGGCGCGGCGAGAGCTCTCCTCCTTAACAACGTCATAGGCGCAGCTAGGCGCCTGCTCTGGCGTCGTTCGGAGCTGCCTTCGAGCGTGTCCCGTTGCGACGTGGAACAAGAGCGGGTATGGCAAAGCCGAGGAGAGCGAGGGGTTTGGTTGCAGAGTAAAATGATGGATGTTAGGAGTTCCATTTAAAGGGAGCGATTGTTATTTTATGTAAATCAAGGATCGTGAGAATACAATAATGACGAAGACGAGCAAGAAGAACAAAAAAGAGCTAACCCGATTTTCTTAGCCGCGGCATGTGAGGAAGGGTGCCCAATCTTCCCCATCAGCCAGTGTGCTCTTTATAGATGACTTGGCTATAGTATAGGGGGTGTGGGGGCGCGCAAGTGGAACAAAAGTCTCGAAAAGTTTATGCTGTGTCAGGATTTGAACCTCGACCTTTCTCTCGGTTGACTGTCCAGTACGCTAACCACTAAACCAGGTTTATCACATATTTATCGTGCTGGACTGCCAACAGAGCGTGGTAGTTCTGTAGTAGTAGTTTCAGTTTAACGACACTGTGTGGTAACAAAGACCATTAGCGTCGCCCTCCTCCTTTATCCAGGCTTGGGAATGGCAAGGGGAAAGCAGGAAGTGGCGGAGTTCAGAGCGTGGTCGGGGTTGAAACTGAGAGCCAGGGCAGACGGATGACCGGAGATTTCTTATGCCCTTTGCTGTGAGGATGATTATGCTCAGTTCAACATGCAGAGATAATAGGATATGAGGTTTTGGTGAGTTCATAGGATGGATTTGAGAGATGGACAGATAGATTAACGGAGAATTGGACAGAACAATGCTTTCAGTTTTGAGTTATTGGTTCGCGAAAATCCATGTTTATCGTGCTGGACTTGCAACCGAGTGTGGTCGGGGTTCAAATATCCACCAGGGCTGACGGATGTGAAATCAGTACATCTACCAAACATTCAGTTGGAAGATTAGAGGGAGAGAACTGTCCAAATGCCCTCATATGCCGATGTTAAGAAACATGAGGTTCCTACCATTGCTTATCATGGCTGCCTCTAGGCGTTCTCAAAGGATTCGTCTTCTTCCACTTCCACTTCCTCTTTTTCGTACTCTTTTTCTTCCTCCTTTTTCTCTTCCCTTTCCTTCTTTTCCCTTCTTGTTTTCTTCTTCTTCTTCTTTTGTTGTTGTTGCTGCTGCTGCTCTTACTCTCTTCGTCTTTTTTCTTCTTCTCGTTCTTCTTTTGTTCACTCATCATCATCATCATCATTGTTGTTGTTGTTGTTGTTGTTGTTCTTCTTCTTCTTCTTCTTCTTCTTCTTCTTCTTTTTCTTTTCTTCTTCTACTTTTGCTGCTGCTGCTTCTACTTTTGCTTCTGCCTCTTTTAATTGTTCTGCTTCTTCCAACTTGTCTACTCCGATCAACCTCGGAGCGTGCTCGGAGCACCAGTGGAACTGACCCTAAGTAGCCGGCGTCCGTCCGCCCGTGTTTCGGGCAGCCGCCACGTGCGTTGGTAATTAGAACAGCGGTTCGTCACGTAGTCCTGGTAGGGATGAGTCCCACACGGACGCCGACGGATCCACGTTTCGGTGGGCTGAGGAGTCTTGTTAGGGTGGGCGATTTTTCGAGTAATTAAAGCAGATGCGTATGCGCACAGCGGTGGGTAATATTTGGGAGTTAACGTGTGATGCAGGTATGTGTGGGCGGATCACAGCGCTCGTTGAAGATTGAGCGATATTTGAAGAAATAAAATACGGCAGGTTATTATGTATACAGAGCTAGAGAATCCCAACATACACAGAACGAGAAAGAGCGAGAGAGACGGCGAGACAGACAGACACAGACAGATACAGACACAGAGAGACAGACGACAAAGAAAGAACGAGAGGCAGCAAGAGAGACAGAGAGAGACAGGGACACACGAGCAAGAGCGAGATAGACAGCGAGACAGACAGACAGACAGACAGACAGACAAACACAGACACAGAGAGACTGAGTCAAAGAAAGAGAGAGAGAGGCAGCAAGAGAGACAGAGAGAGACAGATACACACATACAGAAAGAGAGTCCAGAAAAGATACAGCGCCAAAGACAGGTAGAGAGTTACTTGAACAGCCAGAGAGAGACACACACAGGGATAGAAACAGAGGCATATACTTAGGCTTTCACACAGACACACGCCAACAGACAGGCAGGGAAACCAAACAGAACGACAGCGAGACATCGCAGCATGATTGATAGCACAACTGTGTAGTCAGGCTAGCAGGGGGTCAAAAAGTGCATTTAATCTTCAGCCGTTTTCTGCTATTTATCGACGGAAACGAAATTGTTTTTGCTGTGTCTAAAAAAGAACAGAAATCTGGTTTATCGTGATCTGGGCGCCATTCCATCATCTGCATCCAATCTTAAAGATGCGTAAATTTGTATCGACCACGATGCTGCGCTCAAAAATAGCTTCTTCGAGACGCTCGATTAAAAACATCCGTGAAATTTACGATTAGATATGTGAAAAACATGTTGAGACTTGTCCCATAATCTACACTTCCGCAATCTTTAGATAAACACGAGGTAAAAGTCTCGATGATTTTTTCACAGTTTAAACGTAAATTTTACGGACGTTTGAATTAACTTGAAGTTATTATACTTTGCAATTATTTTTTTGCAGATACTTCTCTGCAAACCGGTAGAATCTTTCCAACGCTCGGTCAAAATTTATATAATATCTAATACTACATGCTTAAGTATCTCGTGAAACCTATGACAATACATGTAGGTATATAACAGTATTCAACAGTAAGTGCCTTTTCATACAATTTGCAAGTATATGTTGAACAAATTTCAAGGCAATATTACGCAAATGTAAGACATTTAATAGTAAAAGAGAAGGAACGGTGGGCTCTAACTGATGTGCAGAAACGAGGCGCCTACATATCTCCACTGACCGCTGAGTGTGACGATCGCCGACCCTGCTGACTCGAGACTGGAGCACAGGGCTCCCTGACCTATTCACTACGGACAGATTTATGAAAATATATATATGCTGTAAGATACAGGGTTACAATATGGCAAGGCATTTCCAAAAATGGAGACGCGTGTCGGAATAACGATCTTGAATGTAAGGCTTTCCGCAATAGGAAGCCAGTGCAGCGTTTCTCGCAAATATTCCATGATTTCAACACTGCCTTAGTCTAAAAGATATATATTATAATGAAAACCATGAAGTTAGTTAAGGTTTGGTTTACTTCGATGCCTGACTGTTCCATGTTCCAACCAACGTTGCTAAGACATGGTAATTACTCGTTTATTATATGTTAGGAAAGGTATGGTAATTATTTATTTATTATAGGTAAGGTATGTTAATTACTTATTTATCATAGGTAAGATATGGTAATTATTTATTTATTATAGGTAAGGTATGCTAATTACTTATTTATTAAGGGTAAGGTATGCTAATTACTTATTTATTAATAGGTAAAGTAGGCCTATGCTAATTACTCATTTATTACGGGTAAGGTATTGTAATTACTCGTTTATTGTATGTTGAGTCAAAGGTATGGTAATTATTCATTTTCTGACGTTACTCGAATTTTGCAAGTGCCGATAATGATAGCTAGGTTTGTTTTTCAAAGCCAGTACGCGATTGTTATTTCTCGTGAATACAAAGTTGTTCTTTGTGAATCTGCTCAGTGGTTGAGCCCACTTTCCGTCAGCACAAACCATTTTTTGTGATTTATACAATACTATGCTTGTGACTTATATCTGTTCAGAGCATACAACACTTTGCACGTAGCTTGAAGCTCTTTGCGGAAACACAATACTATTGTATTTCTTGTTTAGCACATACAATGCGGCATATCTCTGGTTGTAGTCTGATGCATTCCTATAACAATACATTTTCGCCAAACTTGAAGATACGAGACAGAAGCGTTCGTCGTAAAGGTTGTATAGGTCATAGTATCTGATAATATTATGGTAACAATAGGCTATATTTACTGTGTACTTTAGTAACGGTATACTTTAGTAACGGTATACTATAGTGACTGAATACTTTAGTATCTGTATACTTTAGTAACTATATACTATTGTGGCTGAATACTTTAGAAAGTTACAGATATCAGTTGTACGTGAACAGATGGCTAAGAAAGAATTTGAAGGATTCACAATTACAGATTCCGCTATAAATACATAGAGTGGGCATAGAGGTCGAACACTGTATCCATAGGCGAAATTATTTTAGACACATGTACATGTATGTAGGTACGTACGTACGAACATACGTGTGCATGCATGCATGTATGTATATATGTATATATGTATATATGCTTAGTTAAGATTGTTTTGATTTCTGTGTATCATCTACTTCTACTGTAGTTCTCTGTGTATATGAACCGTCATTATCACCACATCATATGGTACTTAGGTAGCCCTAGTTAGTGGGTCCTGTGACCTTCAGGGCTCTCCGTTTGTTGCCTAAATAACACCAGGGTGTGTATAGTTGTATATTGCATTCATGATGGGAACAATAAAACTTTTTGAATTGAATTGAATTTGAATGTATGTATGCATGTATGTATGTATGTATGCATGAATATATGTACACGTATGTACGTATGTATGTTTGCATCAGGACACTTGCCATAGCTCATTTTAGTACCTCACAGAAACCATGTTCATGTGGAAAAATTGGTGACGTAGTCATCCACTCTGTTGTTGTTGACACCTAAGAAGGAAATTGGTCAGAACCACTTTCCGAGGCAAGATTACGGCCTTGGTGGCATCTTCATTATGACCCTGTATCTTACGGCGTATATATTTTCATAAATCTACCCGTAGTGAATAGGTCAGGGTTGAGCCTGGGACAACACGCTGATCATTGTATACAGCTGTGGTGCGCATTGGTAATGTCTGTCGGCAAACTCGTCTCAGTTGGCCCTCTTTTTCGCTGATGTTAATGCTTGCAACTGGTAGTCACGAATTGACTAAACTAGAAAACAGTAGGTCGACCCAGTCGTTTGTTGCTTTTAATTACAAATGTGTATTATTGTATAGAGCCACTATTAGAAGCAACTTCCTTGTAATGAACTTCTTGGTCTTTCTTTGCCCCTTTTCCGCAAGCGTTTGAAAACCATTCTTTTCGATCGTGGTTTGGTGTTGTCAGGTCGGGAGCGCCCCTGAGGAGTTGAGGAGTTTCTCTGAAGTGGCGCTATATAAATGTACGATTACGATTTGAGAGAGACTAATCAGAATCATTCCATCTTTACACACTACCTTAAGGGATGCTAATATTGTTCTCTTCCGCTTGGACTGGGTCGGGATTGAATTAGATTATGTTAGATAAGTTTGGTTGGATTAGATTGTAAGGGATTGCATAAGATTGGAATAGAATAGGTAAGAAGCCAGTGGCCATTCAGTATAGGGGGTCGATGGACTACAGACTAAACAAAGGGTCCAACATTCTGTCTAATTATTGTAATCTCTTGACTCCCAATGACTTCAAAGCGTCGGTCCGCCGCTGGAAGCCCTTCATCGCGATTCAACCAGAGAACAACTGGTGAAAGGAGCCTTACCTTTAACTGGAGCCCGACATGTTTACGTGGCCCAGTCGTGAATCTGTTC
This sequence comes from Aporrectodea caliginosa, assembly GCA_020284085.1. NCBI lineage: Eukaryota > Metazoa > Annelida > Clitellata > Crassiclitellata > Lumbricidae > Aporrectodea > Aporrectodea caliginosa. The sequence goes on from JACEVL010000628.1 coordinate 20,442, forward strand.
ATATCGACCGGGCGTTGATAAGCCGTCAGCTGCGGCGAAGGGAACGCTGCAGTCAGAAGAAGAACGGGATTCATTGTCTAGCCTCATGAGACAACCGACTACCACGTGTTGGAAACCGGTTGTGCAATCCGATTCAATTTACGACTCTCATCCGTTATCCTAGACCAGTGCTTCACAACCTTTCTTCCGAGCAGGGCACCCTTTGTGAAAAAGTCATTCAGTCAACAACATCTGGTCTTAATTTTCTCTTAGATTTCTTCCAGTTAGTTCTTTGTTTTACTGACGAGCAACGTTTCTTGTATTCAACCGCAGTATTTCGACTATTTCTAACCAACTTTAAGTCTTAAAAGGTATTTTAGGCCTATTTCAGCAGCGATTCAGCAGTGCCGTACTTTTAACATTAATTTTGCGAAGGAAAAAGCTGTAATAATTACTATGGTTCTGCCATTCTGCCATCCACGTCTTGCGGAGACTCTTTCCGCCCACTGCTCAGCGCCATTACAACATGCGCCCCAGGTCTCACCCCTTCCAACTTCCCATAAAAGATGACAGAAATGTCATACCTAGAATTCTTTATAAATTACGGTAGCGTATACATACTCTAGTTTAGGCTTTTCAATGAACTGTAAGGAACCCTCTGCAACTGTACCCCATAAAATTATATTAGATTTGTCTGACTTTCCATTATGTAACTCACTGCGGTTTGTCAGTCTGTTCTATTAAACGAAGATATATATATATATCCAGCCGGGGGCACCCTAGAGCAGGTTTCCGGAACCCTTCGGTGCCGCGCCACCCAGGTGGGAAAACAATCTCCTACAGACCTAGATTCTTGGAACAAATGTCTGCTAACAAGAGTATTCCGCGAATTGCTCAAAAGATCGCGTTGTTCTCTGCAGCTCATTGACACAGGCGGACCGCCGTGGCACGGCTGCCAATTGGTTAGAGCCGCCTCCTCTGAGACGGTTACTGTGTAGGGACATTGAGCAAGTCCTTCACTCACAATTGCTCAGCGCCATCGATTGATGCTTGATTATTAGATAGTGGCATTTAGTAAATCCGCAATAATAATAACTGTATTATGTTCAGTTTATACAACTTTAACTCTTTTATTTCAACAGATACTATTACTATAGTAATATTTGTACGCTCTGCTTAGATACCTTTAAATTGTATCTTTCTGACGCTATAAATAACTATTTTTTCGCTCAATCGCTCAATCGAATGAAACTTAATTTTATGTGGTAATTAACGTCATAGCCCTTGCGGCCGCATGATACTGTAACACTAATGTTCAACAGCTAATGATTGTATTACAACCAATAGGTTACAGCCTCCTCCTCTTAGACGATTACTGTGTAAGGACCTTGAGCACGTCCTTCACTCACAATTGCTCAGCGCCATCGATTGATAAATGGTCATTAGATAATGACATTTAGTAAATCCGCAATATCAATAGCTGTATTATGTTCCGTTTATACAACTTTAAATCTTTTATTTCAAAAAATGCGATATGAAAATTGGTAAGCTATGCATAGACACCGTTAACTTGTGTCTTTATGATGCTATAAATACCTTAGTTTCACTCAACATAAGCACATTGTATATTAGGACATAGGGCCTTACAACCGCATGATGTTTGTAACACAAATGCTTTTTTATCCATCTAGTTTAACTTGCGGGAATCTTGCAATCTTGAATGTTTGCTTGTTTGAATGTTTGCTTGATTGAGCCACAGCTAAAAAGTCAAATCTTGCGACGACTAGTTCGATCACTTACAATCATTCAATCGTCGTGAAACTTGGCAGACAGACTCGCCCTCGCACACACTTCATTCTATCAAAATTTCAGCTCCCCAAAAAAGGCTAGCTTATAGAATCGGGGACTCAACTTTTCGAATCGGGGAATCCCCTTTTCCGACACGCAGCGTTGTGATTGGCCAGCGTTGCCATTGGCTGCAACAGAAACGGGTGCGGTGCTTGATTAAACGGACGCTATGTTGTAAAATGAACGCGGACTATATATTTGTAGAGGTAACTGCTTAATATGACGGATTATAGGATACTAGATGGATATAGTAAAAACTTTGTTTTTACTATTGGTTCTTTTATATCCATCTAGTTTAACTTGCGGGAATCTTGCTTGCTTGCTTGATTGCTTGGTTGAGCCACAGGCTAAAAGTCAAATCTTGCGACGACTAGTTCGATCACTTACAATCATTCAATCGTCGTGAAACTTGGCAGACAGACTCGCCCTCGCACACACTTCATTCTATCAAAATTTCAGCTCCCCCAAAAAGGCTAGCTTATAGAATCGGGGACTAAACTTTTCGAATCTGGGAATCCCCTTTTCCGAAACGCAGCGTTGTGATTGGCCAGCGTTGTGATTGGCTGCAACAATAATGGGCGCGCTGCCTCGTTAAGCGTGCTATGTTGTAAAATGAACGCGGACTATTTTCAGAGTACACGTTATAGGATACTAGATGGATATAGTAAAAAACTTTGTTTTTACGGGCTGTATTTTATTAGCTAATGATTGTATTGTAGGACAGGGTAACCAATAATTTGGTTCGAGTCTCCTCCTCTGAGACAGTTAACTGTGTATAGGGACCTTGAGCAAGTATTGCATTGTATTGCATTGTATTGCATTGTATTGTATTGTATTGTATTTGAACACTTGTTATAGCGCCCCTTCAAGATTCCTATACAGAGGCGCTCCCGACTACTGCGCGGACACTGAATCGGAGTTTCACGCCGAAGCGCATGAGTAATTGCGAGTGAAGGACTTGCCCAGGGTCCCTACGCGGCGACTTTGAGGTGGATTCGAACCCGAAACCCTATGGCTGCAAGGCACCGAACATACCCCTATACCACCGCGCCCCAGTTGTATTGCGTTGTGTTGTATTGTATTGTATTGTTTTATTAAGGTCACTTGTTATAGCGCCCCTCCAAGATGTCTACACAGAGGCGCTCCCGACTACAGCGCGGACACTGAATCGGAGTTTCACGCCGAAGCGCATGAGCAATTGCGAGTGAAGTACTTGCCCAGGGTCCCTACGCGGCGGCTTTGAGGTGGATTCGAACCCGCAACCCTCCAAGTCTTCAGTCACAATAGCCCAGCACCATCGATTGATGCTTGGTCATTAGATAGTGGTGCTTAATAAATGTATCATATATCGTTTAATTTCAATTCTTCTCGACCTAAACGAGACCCGCATTAACAGCTGCACTGCCTCCTCCTCTCTTGATCCGGACCCTCTGGAAACCGGACTCTGACCTCCTTTTGGCTACACTTTGGAAACCCCTCTGACTAGACGCAGCGCTCTTGAATAAGCTGGTGCCCTGAGCATTGCTTTCGAGTGATGTCTTAGCAGTTTGGAATTTATAATTACAAGTACAATTGCTATTACGATATAATAGTGGTCGGCAATAAACCACAATCGCTGTGGTTTACTTCAAAATGAAGCAACCAGTATATGTCAAAGATCCAGGCTACTACTATATTCATTATCGTTTCTACACATGAGTTCGTCCACTTTTGAGCATATGACCAACGCTGTTTTTCTTGCTCTGTTGTAGGTGGTGGTTGAAGTGGATTCTGTTCCTTTCAAGACGGAGGATTTACAAGACTCAGGTATAAAGACGATTCTGGACGGAAATATTTACCTGAAATTCTGGCATTTGTCGACAAGCTCTGTCGGAGTATACCAACTGCGGTGAGCTATTTCGTCTGAAAGTTAGTACCCTTGGTGCCGATGCGTTTACAAGAGATCCCTGGCTTTGGAGTGCGGAGAAACTTGGCGTTGGAGAATCGCGTTCTGGCGATTCTGTTAACGGCCGTATTAATTTCAAAGAGAGCGGTGCGGCGATTCTTCGAGTCTTTTGAACTCTGTACGGTTTGGAAAGCGATCGCTGTTTGCGTAGCGCGTTCACTTGACTGTGAAGTGAAGATTAACGCGGTTGGTTTCAAGAAGTCAATACTCCGGGTCGAATGTGTCTTGCTCCGCTTCTGTTGTGTTCACTGTAAACGTAGCTGTAGCCACCTGCGTCATTTGGGAGTAGACCCATTGCGTTCTGCTGCGTAGGCTTGCAAACTTAGGATCCTGGATTTGCTAAATGGTGCAGATATTTCTGCTGAAATCCGCCAAACTGCGGGTAATTGCTCACGGAACAACACAGGATTAAGTTCAGTGGAGTTTCGTTTCAGTGAGAGCTGGATCGACGAGAGGTGCAGCGGTAACGGATATCGGTTGAGTTATGAGAATAGAATCGGATGCTTTCGTTACGAAGTTACTCGGTTACTTTGACGAAGACATTCGATTACTTTTTAAAGGATTCGTTCGGTCCCTTTTGACGAAGAATGTTTACCAAGTTTTAACCTTGAATGATTTCAGGATCTCAGCGGATTCCAAACGCGAAGACATCCTATCGTATTGTTATGCTTTCGGCCGATTACGCATTTGCGACAGCTCAACTTGCGTTTGCGTCAGAAGCCTAACTTGCGCATCGAAAGCGATGAGAGCATAGTGATTTTTTCTTCGTGGATTGAACTACTCCACAAAAAATCCAACGGAGATAGCTTCAATACGATAACAGCGAAGCAGTCTTGTGGGCGGAAATCGCAAATTCACTTAAACGTGCACTTTACAGGCGCATACGTCGGCGAAATTTCCATTGGTGGATCCCGCCAAAAAAACGAAAAACAAAGTCGACCTCGACTTCAACGTAAACGAATTAGATTGGGATCGATTGGAGTTGTTTTCAACGCCAAAGGAACAAAGATCTTTGCGCCAGATCGATCAAACTCGGTGGATATTAGGCAGACGGAAAAACCAACAGAGGATCGGACGGGGAAGCAGCTAAGGTGGAGTGCTACTGGCTGCTTTTCCAGGCTTTTTACCGGCGTCGTTTGCTTTCATAGGCGAAAGGTTTCTCGCTGAGTGGATCCCCCCTCATCTCTGTCTGATGTTCTGGCATCACGTGTTCATCGCATGCCGACGATGACGTCACGTCCGTAAATCATGGAAGCCGACGAATATGAATATGACGGAGAAGGTTAGTATACGCAATGCATCTTCTATTTAAATATTCCTGAACGTATATGCATTTAAATTATGTAGGCCTATATCAATATTATTGGACGTAGACATATTCCTGATAGATAATATATGAATATATATTCTTAAAGTTTGTATTTACATATTCACGAATGTGCGCATGTTCAAAATACAGCTGAATATGGATTTCTAAATTATGTATTTACTATTTACATATTCATGAACATACGAATAAGCTTATTCAAGATACTGACGCTATGCACTTTGAAATTGGTCTACATGTTTACATAATTCACGAATGTAGGCAAATTCATGAAACAGATGAATATGCATTTATAATGACGTATAGGCCTACATGTCTGGTCCCGGCATACACCAAGGAGATCTTTGCTCCAATCTCAATCAACCTGGTCGGCGATGGTCACGCTCTTTTTGCGGCGGAGATTAATTAATTAATTAATTCATTCAATCAGAGGATTTATATAGCTCCCGACCAAGACAACCTACTCAGAGGCGTTCGCAGCCGAACTCCGGCGATAAACAGCAGTTTTCAGGTGCTTGTAAAAGGTGTATGCAGAGTCTCTAGCTATGAAAGAACACGCAGATCTGAACATATTATTCCACGTGGTCCGCCCGATCACTGAAAAGACACGATGTTACGTCTTTGAAGTGCGCGCAAAGGGAACAACAAGTTCACCTCGAGTAGCAGAACGAAGATTTGCGCGGCCTGCCACACGTGAGATGGGGCAACAAACGTTCAAAAAGTAGGTTGGGCGCTCTTTAATTGGGAGATATGCAGGCGCTGCGCCTCCGTACTTCATCGCAAGACCCTTATCATCTACGCCAAATTCGCACCATCCGTCACTCACTCTCTCCTCACGCGGTCCACACTCTCGTCCATGCACTGATCTGTACAAGGGTTGACTTCGACAACTCCATCTTTGCTGGTCTCTCTTCACTAAACCTCTCCAAGCTTCAGTCCATTCTTAACGCCTCCGCCCGCCTTATTTGTGGTCTCCCAAAGTATTCTCACATATCTACCTTCATTCGGCAAACTCTTCACTGGCTTCCTGTGCCCCAGCGCATTCAATTCAAAATTTTTACACTTATGCGCAACTCTCTGCTCGGGGTAGCTCCTTCATACCTTCAGGCCTTATGCACATCGGTTTCTACACTCCCTGGTCGCTCTGCTCTGCGTTCTGCGCTCTGCCGCCAGAGGCCTTTGGTTGTCCCTCGCATGCGTGGTGCAACTGCTCAATCCAGAAGCTTTGCCTATGTCGGCCCCTCCAGTTGGAACCATCTTCCGCATGAATTGCGTCTTGAGCTCCTCAGCCTTTCTCTTCCTCTGTTTCGGAAACGCCTGAAGACTATCTTATTTGTTAGAGCCCTGAGTCGGAAGCGCCTCTGAATCTCTGAGTGGCGCTATACAAATGTTGAATTACAATTACAATTACCTTGAGCCTTCTCCTGTATTGGACTATCTTCGTAGCTAATTCGAATTCCAATCGATCAGCAGTTTAACTAATCGTGCCCATCTCTGATACATACATACATTATACAATTAATATGGATGGTGGAGAAGGTTAGTACGCATATAATATAATTATATGCATGTATGTTCATATACTGTATAGTATACATGCGCATGTATTTGCATATTCAGGAACGTACGTGTATTCACGATGCCGATGCAAATGCATTTTTAAATCGTGTAGTGTGTATGTATGCATAATTATGCATAATGATTTGCATATTTGTGGAACACATGACAACTTAGATCGGTTGTATCATAATATAGACGATAGCATTATGTCGTTTAAACTTAGGCTACATTTTAATGCTAATTTACGTCTGAAACGGTGAATATAGTACGCGGTATAATTCATGTTTGCATATTCATGTACACGTTATGCATATTCATAAGCGTAGGCAATGCGTAGGTCACTGACAAGTAGATGCGAATACGCTAAGTCTTGTACAATGCTATGATGCTCGTAAAAACAATGAATATGTATTCATAGTTGGGTGCTCCATAGTGTAATGGTTGTCATGCTGGACTGTTAATCGAGAGGTCGGAGGTTCAAATCCCCGCCAGGGCAGAAATTCGCTTCGAGATTTCTCCTCCACCTGCGCCACGTAACCAGCTCAGCTATGAGCACACCGACCGTACACTGTTGGTGGGGAAATGATACGGTGAAGGAGAGGACTAGCCGGCCACCAGGCCGCATATGCTGAGGCTAAGAAAAGGAAGTCGCTGACACTTCATACCCATGGCTGCCTCAGGACTGCTCTTCTTCTTCTCTCTTCCCATAGTCCTATAAAACGCTTTAAAATTTGTAACACTCATGAAGCAACACATGTGGGGCGCGGTGGTGTAGGGGTATGTTCGTTGCCTTGCAGCCAGAGGGTTGAGGGTTCGAATCCACCTCAAAGCCGCCGCGTAGGGACCCTGGGCAAGTCCTTCACTCGCAATTGCTCATGCGCTTCGGCGTGAAACTCCGATTCAGTGTCCGCGCTGTAGTCGGGAGCGCCTCTGAGTAGAATTCTTGAAGGGGCGCTATAACAAGTGCTCATACATACATACATGCATACATGTTTGTTTTTTGTTTATTGACTGCAAGCATTTATATAGCGCATATACAGCGTAACTATTCAGAGTAGGTAGAGTAGTACTGTTGTAATAATAATAATAAAATAATAATCTTTTCTTTAATTTAGCGCCTGACAAACGCACTGCGCTGTACATTTACATGTTATGCAATTGAAACAATCTTAACTAGTTAACTACTAACAGAACAGATAGCTTGTAATACACGGCGCTAATAGCAGCCTACAAAGCAAATCCGCCCTAACGGGGCTCGAACTCGGTACCTCTCGCACTCTTCGCCAGATGTTATCCAACGCGCCACCGGACCCCCCAAATGTACTCATTATCTATTGTTTAATGCGACTAAAAATTAATCACGTTATTATAAATTTTAATCGTGCGCTCAATTTCGATTAAAACTGTTAACACTAGAAGTACCGAGAAATCGAACTTCCTAGAAGCACCAAGGGGGTCATTTTGACCCCAAATAATTTATAATGCAAAGTCAATTGCAAATTCAATTATACTGACTATCAACTTTATTAACATAAATTACATGAGCATAAACAAGTGTAATAAGTAAGTTGGAATGGAATAATAGGAGATCCTCTCCTCTCACCAGATCTCCTATCCTCTCGCCAGACCTCCTCCGCTCTCACTACATCTACTATCCACTCACCAGATCTCCTATCCTCTCACCAAATTTCCTATCCTCTCACCAGATCTCACCCTATATTCTCGCCAAATCTTCTATCCTCTCACCAGATTTCTTATCCTCTCACCAGACCTCATCCTATCTTCTCACCAAATCTTTTATCCTCTCACCAGATCTCCCCTCTCACCAGATCTCCTCTCCTCTCGCCAGATCTTCTATCTTCTCATCAGATCTCCTCTCCTTTCACCAGAAAACTCTCCTATCTTATCACCAGATCTCCTATCCCTGACTAGATCTCCTCTCCTCTGACCAGATATTCCTTCCTCTCACCAGATCTCCTTTCCTCTTTCCAAATATTGTCTTCTCTCACCGGATCTCTCTCTCCTCTCACCGGATCTACTCTGCTCTCACCAGATCTCTCTCCACTCACCAGATCTCCTCTCCTCTCACCCGATATCCTCTCACCAAGTCATCCTTCTCGCCAGATCGCCTATCCTCTCACTTGATCTCCACTCCTCTCACCAGATCTACTACCCTCTCACCTGATCTCCTATCCTTTCACTAGATCTCTCCTCTGACCACATCTTCTTTCTCCCACTAGATATTCTCTCCTCTCACCAGATATCCTCTTCTCTCACCAGATATCCTCTTCTCTCATCAGATCTTCTCTCACCAGATCTGTTATTTTCTCACCAGATCTATTCTCACAAGATCTCCTTTCCTCTAACCAGATCTCCGCTCATCAAATCATCCTTCTCGCCAGATCTCCTATCCTCTCACTTGATCTCCTCTTTTCTCGCCAGATCTACTATCCTCTGGCTAGATCACTCCTCTGACCAGATCTGCTTTCCTCTCACCAGATCTCCTATCCTCTCACCAGATCTCCTCTTCTCTCCCAAGATCTTCTTTCCCATCGCCAAATGTCCTCTCCTCTCGCCAGATCTCTAATTCTCTCGCCAGATCTCCTATCCTCTCACTTGATCTCCTCTCCTCTCGCCAGATCTACTATCCTCTGGCCAGATCTCTCCTCTGATCAGATCTACATTCCTCTCACCAGATCGCCTATCCTCTCATCAGATTTCCTATCCTCTCACCAGATCTCCTCTTCTCTCCCCAGATCTTCTTTCCCATCGCCAAATGTCCTCTCCTCTCGCCAGATCTCTAATTCTCTCGCCAGATCTCCTATCCTCTCACCTGATCTCCTCTTCTCTCACCTGATCTCCTCTTCTATCACCAGATCTCATCTCCTCTCGCCATATCTCCTATCCTCTCACCAGATCTCCTATCCTCTCATCTGATCTTCTCTCCTCTGACCAGATCTTCTTTCCTTTCATCAGATCGCCTCTCCTCTCACCAAATCTCCCCTTCTCTCACCAGATCTGATCCTATCCTCTCACCAGATCTCCTCTCCTCTCACCAGATCTCCTCTCTTCTCACATTTATTACGTAATTAGCTTTGATATATAATATTATTGAATAAAAAACAAGAAATGCGTAAGCCTTATATGCAAGTACTGAAACAGGGGTCAGATTGACCCCTTGGTGCTTAAAGGTAGAACAGCAAAATCTCAGAAATTGTGAATCCCCCGAGTTCAAATTTTGGCAGAGGGTATACCCTACGAAGTTAGGAAAAGTCATGAAATTACAGGACTCTGGCTATATCTGGGGCCGAGGTGCGTTCCGCTAAAAACCAAAAGGGGTCAGATTGACCCCTTCGGTGCTTCTAGTGTTAATCGTTGCCCACATCTACTAATATTACAACCCAACAATCACCAGTCGGATAGGCGAAAAAGATAGCTACCGAATGAAAACATGGGCTATATATAGTGTCTGAAGCAACTGATTTAAAGGTGTTTAAAATGCTACTTGATACATACATAACACAACAGCGTGAAAATTGGGTAAGCCATACACGTCTGTTTCTTGAAGGGACGTCTGCTCCACCTGTATAGCTTCTATTGCGTCGATGTCTAATGGACAAGGCACCAACCAATGGCCCGCCAAATTATGACGAACTCAAATTTCAATGGTATTCATCCAATTTCATCTTATTATTGTGGAAACATTTTTAATTTTTATAAGAAATCGGAGTTGCACTTTGGAACTGACATGACTTCCTAAGTATTGTCTTCCAGTCTTGTTTCTATACTCATTTGTAACAAATCCTGCAACATCAAATACTTCACTGTTCCAGGAAAAACATGATGTTTCTAATGCAGCTGGAAAACTGAGAAATCTCATATTATTTTATTAATAGAAGCTAAGAATGTTATTGCTAAAACAGGCATTTTCTAATTAGTTCTACCTTTCTGATGGATTCGTTTATGTTCTGAAATGCTTCATAAAAACTGTCATAACAAAAGGCAATTCTTCTTTCAAAGAAATCATAAAAACTAAAGACAAAATTGGTTGATCCTAATTAGTTGCAATGAAGGCATCCCACAAAGAGTATGTTAGGAAATATGTAGAGAGGTAATTATGCAGCTATAATTATGAGAGTTTTATTAGAATTAGACAACTTTTAGAATTTGTAAAATTTTGGTTACTAATTAATTAGAATTAGAATTAGCTACCAGACTAATTAATTAGCTAATTAACTAGTTTCTACTTAATTAGTTACCCATCACTGTCTCATGCCATCTTCTTCCTTCATGTCCTTCTCCTTCTCTCTCTCTCTCTCTCTCTCTCTCTCTCTCTCTCTCTCTCTCGTCCTCTTTCTCCTTCTCCTCTTCCTCTTCAAATCTTCTCTCTAATCCTTCCTCCTCCTCTTCGTTCTCATCCTCTTAATCCTATTTCTCCTCTTCCCCTCTTTCTCCTAATCCTAGACTCCTCTTCAAATCCTCCTAATCCTAGACCTCCTCTTCAAATCCTCCTAATCCTAGACTCCTCTTCAAATCCTCCTAATCCTAGACTCCTCTTCAAATCCTCCTAATCCTAGACTCCTCTTCAAATCCTCCTAATCCTAGACTCCTCAAATCTTCCTAATCCTAAACTCCTCCTCAAATCCACCTAATCCTAAACTCCTCTTCAAATCTTCCTAATACTAAACGAAGGATTTGGACGAGTTTAGGATTTAACTTTTCTTCTACCTCGCTGTTCCTCACCTATTCCTCTTCATCCGCACTCCTTCCCACTTTAAATTCCTTCCCTTCCTCTTCCTTTTCCTCCAACTCCTCCTATTCGTCTTCCTCCTCCATTCCTCCTCTACTTATTCGTCCTATCCCTCTTCCTCCTCCACTCCTTCCTCCTCCTCCTATTCCTCTTTCTTCTATTCCTCTACCTTCTTCACTCTTTCCTCCTTTCTATTCCCATTCCTCCTCCTTCTCCTTCTTCTCCTCCTCGGTTGAAAACAGTCGTCGGAGGCCGAAGAACTTCGTCTGCAGGTGCTTGTATGTGTCAAGAAGGATGGATGGATGGATGAGAAGATGGGAGCAAGATGCGGCGGGCGAGGCTGCTGCTGCTGCAGTGTTTTAAGACTGTCTTACTTCCCATCCTCCTCCTCCTCTTGTTCTACTTCTCTCGCCTCTTCCTCCTTCTCCTCTTCCTTCTCCTTCTCTTCCTCCTCCTTTTCCTTCTTCTCCTTCTCTCTCCTTCTCCTTCTTTTCCTCTTGTTCTACTTCTCTCGCCTCTCTTTTATCCTATTCTTTATCATCATGGTATCCCTTTTTCTCCTCCTTTTCCTCTTCCTGCTCCTTCTCCTTCTCCTTCTCTTTGTCTTCCTCCTCCTCCTCCTCTTGTTCTACTTCTCTCGCCTCTCCTCT
>JACEVL010000628.1:37500-47500 GCA_020284085.1 Aporrectodea caliginosa
GTTATCGTAATCGTAATTGAACATTTATATAGCGCCCGTCAGCGAGTTAGAGACGCTCCCGACCCAAGTCACTGCTATCATTTACAAATGAAATGGACTTCAGGCGTTTCAGAAACGGGAAAGAGAAAGGCTGAGGAGCTAAAGGAGCAATTCCTGCGAAAGATGGTTCTAGGGGGCCAACATAGGTAAGGCTTCTAGATTGTTCAGTAGCCCCAAACACGCGGGGAACATCCAGTAGGCCTCTGGCAGCCGAACGAAGATTTGAGATTGCCGTTCGGAATTCACTGTCCATTTTTGTACCTTCGGTCCATTTTTGACGCTCGAACGATCTTCCATCTGAATTCCGCATATTCTCAGTTCCCAAGCCAATACCACCGCTCACCCACCGTGCACTACCTCAGGCTGCTCTACTTATCACCCATAAGTTCCTCAACTCATCTGCCTCAGGTTTCTCTACTTATCACCTCACAGGCTTTCCACTCTAAATTGATTTCTCACCTCTTCAAGAATTCCTACTCTTATCCATGCGATCAAAGGGTTTTGACTCCGCCTTTCAATCTTTTTCGTTCTCAACGAACCCACCTTTACAGCTGCTCTGCCTCTCTCTCTATGGTCTCTCTGGCAACCAGACTAGGGATCTTCCCTTTACCATCTCTAGATATTCCTTCTTACGCGACGCAGCGCTCGTGAATAAGCTGTTGCCCTGCGCTTGCCTGTAGAGTACTGCTTTAGAAATGTGTGCTTATGATTGCGACCAACAAATTCTTCTATATAACGACCAACAAATTCTTCTATAATTATAGTCAATTGGATGGATCGAGAGTTTAACGACATCTTACGGCAGCAAAGGCCGTTGACGTCGGCATAAAAATTAGTCTTCAACAGTTACAACTGTTCCTATGGCATTACATACACATCGCATTCACCTAATGACTTTTTTAAAACGAAACATAGCACCTCTTTTCTGCTTAAACTTATAAGACGAATATCACCCTTAAAAGAGGTATGTAATTATTCCTGAAAGGGATCGAGAGTTTAATGGCATTTTACGGCAGCGAAGACTGTTGACGTCGGCTGAAGTTATTCTTCAACAGTTTATATCGTTCCAATGATATAATACATCGCATCCACGTAATAAGGGCTTTCCTAGAAGCAACAATTATGGCACCTCTCGTCTGCTGTAACTTATAGTACGAATAACACACTTAAAAGAGGTGTGTAATTATTTTGAGGATGGATCGAGTGTTTGGCGACGTCTTGCGGCAACAAAGGCTGTTGACAGTGTAATCACTCTATTTTTTTTTAAACATAGACAACCGCTCAAAAATATAAACAAATAGACATATTTTTAAAGAAATACGAGTGGAATTATTTAAAATTAGCATTGAAACACAACAGTACTACAGTACTGTAGGTATTGTATTGTATTGTAATGTATTGTATTGTATTTGAACACTTGTTATAGCGCCCCTACCAGATTTCCCATTCAGAGGCGCTCCCGACTACTGCGCGAACGCTGAATCGGAGTTTCACGCCGAAGCGCATGAGCAATTGCGAGTGAAGGACTCGCCCAGGGTCCATACGCGGCGGCTTTGAGGTGGATTCGAACCCGCAACCCTCCAGCTCAAGGCACCGAACATACCCCTAAATCACCGCGCCCCAGTTGTATTGTGATGTGTTGTATTGTGTGTTGTATTGTACTCCACGTTTATAATGCGACCGAGCCACCCGCAGTAAAGATCCGAGAAATTAATCTCTGATAAACCGACCCGACCGGGAAGCGAACCCGGGGCGCCAGCGTGACGAGCAGGCTACCAACCCACTCGGCCACTCAGGATCCTTAATACATTTGCTACATAAATTAATCACCAGAAATCAAAAAGACATACCTGTCACAAATATTATGGCTGCAATTAAGCGTAGGATGATAGCAGGATAATAATTGAATTAAGAATTTAGAAGAACGACAAATTCTAAAATGGCGTCTTCCATAGATGATAAATCACAGAACTTATTAATATCGCCAACATTAGATTAGTTTTGGTGAAGTGCAGTGTTGAGTCACTATTTTATTAAAATGCCTGAAATAAATTTAAGTAATGCCTTAGGAATTGCTGAAAAAGTACCTTTTTAACACGTAAAAATTCCATGAAAAAAAACATAGATTCTGGTGAAAAAAACATAGAAACATAGATGAGGCAAAACAAATATATCTTGGATGAAAAACATAGAAGTGGTAACACTGGCTGTTGACGTCGCCTGAAATTATTCTTCAACAGTTATAACCGTTCCTATGGCATAATACATCGCATACATCTACATGTAGTGGCATTTCGAGTAACAATATAGAACCTCTCTTCTGCTTTTACTTATAGGACGAATATTACTCTTAAAAAAGGTGCGTAATTAGTTTTAGGATGGATCGATATTTTACCGACATCTTATGACGCAATAAACGGTGATGACGTCGGCCTTTCCTATGGCATACTACATCGCATAGCCTAAATCTAACTTCGTACTAAAGAGCAATATAGGACCTCTCTTCTGCTTTAACTTATAGGACGAAAAGCACACTTAAAAGAGGTGTGTACTTAGTTTTAGGATTGATCGTTAGTTTAGCGACATCTTGAGGCAACAAAGGCTGTTGACGTCGGATAAAATTCAACAGTTAAAACCAGGGATCTGTTGGACCGGTTCTTTCTTTGAGTAACATGTCGCCTGAAGGCGGCGTTCCGGTTCCTTTTTGTCTAGATCACTGGTTAAAACCGTTCCTATGGTATAATGCAGTGGGGCGCGGTGGTGTAGGGGTATTCATTCATTCATTCATTTCAGAGATTTATATAGCGCCCCTTCAAGATTATCTACTCAGAAGCGCTCCTGACTCAACCCCGGCTAAAGAGAACAGTCTTCAGGTTAGAGAAGAATGTGGCCGCAAGGGTTCTATGCATTAGGCGTAGATCCACAGGGAGCTCATTCCAGATTGCAGGGCCAGCAACAGAAAAGGCACGGCGCTGCATAATAGTTGTCCGTGACCGGGGAACAAGAAGCTCAGCCTGCTGAGAGGAGCGGAGAGAACCACGGCGCTGGACGCTCAGGGTGGAGCAGCAGAGCTCCTGTAAGTAAACAGGGGCCACACCCGCGAGGCAGCGCCAAACCAAGGCAGAGATCCAGTAAGCGATCCGCTGCGGGAAAGGGAGCCAATGCAAGACATCCCGCATGTAATCACTGACATGGCCGAATCTTGCGATGCGGCCAATAAGGCATGTTCGGTGCCTTGCAGCCGGAGGGTTGCCGGTTCGAATCCACCTCAAGCCGCCGCGTAGGGACCCTTCACTCGCAATTGCTCATGCATATCGGCGTGAAACTCCGATTCAGTGTCCGCGCAGTAGTCGGGAGCACGTCTGAGTAGAAATCTTGAAGTGCTCATATATATATATATATATATATATATACATGCATACATACAGTGAGTACACCTAATAGAGTTTATACGATAAATAGATGACGCCGCCTCTGCTTTAACTTATAGGACGAATATTGCCCTTAAAAGAGGTGTGTAATTATTTGGAGGAATGGCTCGAAATTTTAACATCTTTCGACAACAATAATTAGAGACATAGATTCTTAAAACAGTTGTCAGTTTTTCTGTGGCATATCACTTGATTATTAACCAGCTGTACCGCTCTTCTGCTTGTACTTATAAGGCAAGTATCACACTTAAAAGAGGTGTCTATTAGTTTAAACAGTTTCCACCGTTCTTATAATTATTATCATAATACAGCTGAACAACTTAAGACTCGTCAGTTGCAGTTTATTATGTTCGCTGTAGCCTTTACTCTGGTCTTTCTGACCTCTCGGATTTCGACTAAAAACTAAACTAAAGATTAGAGTAGATTTGTTAGAATTGGACTAAATTAGATTATATTAGAATATGTTAGATAAAATAATGCGTTTGCATTTGCAGTAGCCTTGTGCCTTGCTTAACACAGAGATTGCGAAAGATACATAGAAGCACACACTGAGACTAAAAGACAGACATACAGAGGCAGACAGACAGACAGAGACGAGACAGAGACAGAGAGAGAGACGGAGAGAGACAGAGATAGAGAGAGACAGAGACGGGAGAGATACACAGACATAAATAGAGGAAGAGACGAGAGGTGAGCACCATCTGGTGAACTCTGGTGTCAAGGTGAAGGGCTTACACGCGGCAGACGATCACTTAATATGGCGTCAACATTTACCAGGTGTCAAGTGCACCGTCGATGGTCCTTGGTCATTACGTAGTGGCGCTTAATAAATGCAAATAATAATAATAATAATAATAATAATAATAATAATAATAATATTTCTGACCTGGGTCGCCATACGCTAATACGGGTGAACCGAGAAAGACCAGCTACTATTTTTCAGAGGATCTCGGTGACAGTACAACGCTTCAACGCCGTAGCATTTAGTGGCACATTCATCAAACCCACGCCCGGCATGGATGAGGAGTAGCCGTTCCAGAAACATTGCTTTTATAATTTTATAAGTCCCTGGGGGAATGAAGTACCTCAGGGCATAAAAAAATAATAATAATAATAATAATAATAATAATAATATTATTATTATTATTGATGATGATGATTATGATGATTGATGATGATGACGACGACGACGATTACGACGACGATTACGACGACGACGACGACGACGCTTGCTCCAAGCATGACCACGCATCTGTTTTAAATTTTTTAGAGCCTGAGGTATTTTCTTATAAGAATAATATTATTATCTAACTGCCAAGCATCA
This sequence comes from Aporrectodea caliginosa, assembly GCA_020284085.1. Classification (NCBI taxonomy): domain Eukaryota; kingdom Metazoa; phylum Annelida; class Clitellata; order Crassiclitellata; family Lumbricidae; genus Aporrectodea; species Aporrectodea caliginosa. The sequence continues at coordinate 42,295 of JACEVL010000628.1, forward strand.
ATCAATCAATGACAGTGAGCTATCTTGAGTGAATGACTTCATCAAGGTCCCTACACGGTAACCGTCTCAGGGGAGAAGGATCGAACCCGTTCTCTCAGCGTTACAAGTCGAGCGCCCTAATCAATCGGCTGCCATGTCACGCACTAGTGTTTGAAGAGCCCAGACACCTCTCTTCAGAGTGTTCGGAATGCGCTAGAGAATTTTTCAGGGTTATCAGACACTTGTGTCAACGATGTCTAAGTGGCCGGGCGTTAGTTTCGCTCGGCTGGTGATGTACGGCGGCATTATCATCAGCAACCAACCCCAGTCACTGCTGCTGCTGCTGCTGCTGCTTTAGCATCTCGGTATGGCGTTCATCAGACATCGTTGATGTGTGCAGTGCGGGTGGACAGATAGACAGGCATTGTTTGGGGTCTCTACATACCACATACAGGCACGTTCTGTCTCTCTATCCGTCTGTCTGTCCTATCTGGAATCTGTACCTGTAAAAACTATTTCAATAGTATTTAAAATAGACTCTAGGTGCTGTCTATGTGTGTGTACCTGTCTTGTGTGTCTCTCGCTGATTCTATATATGTATCTCTCTTTCTTTCTCTGCCCCTCTTTCTCTGTCTCTCTCTCATATCTTTTCTCTGTCTATAGCTGTCTATCTATCTCTGCCTCTGTCTGTCTGTCTGCAGGTCTCTCTCACACACATGCGCATCGATTTCACACACAATACCTTGGCAGTTGAGACGTCAATTTGTTCAAGTACCCTCATTCCTTTCGGTCAAGGTTCGGACACAAACACCTTGACATCTTTTCAGATAATAATAGCAGTAGTCGTAGCAACAACAATCTCGAGTGTTGAGATTTAGGCTACATAACATTGTAATGTTTCGAATTCCGATGCAACAGACTTCGACCTGAATTTTCCAATGGATCATAAGTTTTTATTGCGATTTCATTCAACGGATGTTTTGAGCATTATGAAAACGGCGCTATAGAAGTCATTTGATTAGATTAGATTTGGCGCGATGGGACTTTCGATTGGAATAGATTTGATAAGATTGGACTCGATTGGACTAGATTGGACTAGTGGATTGGACATAGATTGGAATACTATTGGAATAGATTGGACTAGATTAGACTAGCATTGGACTCGTTTGGACTAGATCTGGAGTAGATTGTGACTAGATTAGACTAGATTGGACTCGTTTGGACTATATTGGAATAGATTGGACTATATTGGACTAGATTGGACTCGTTTGGACTATATTGGAATAGATTGGACTAGATTAGACTAGATTGGACTCGTTTGGACTAGATTGGAGTAGATTGGACTAGATTAGACTAGATTGGACTCGTTTGGACTAGATTGGAGTAGATTGGACTAGATTAGACTAGATTGGACTCGTTTGGACACAGATTGGAGTAGATTGGACTAGATTAGACTAGATTGGACTCGTTTGGACTAGATTGGATTAGATTAGTGACTATATTCGGACAAGGGATTCGGACAAACACCTTGGATCTTTTCAGATAATAATAGCAGTAGTCGTTGCAACAAGATTAGACTAGATTTAGGCTACATGACATTGTGGTTTCGAATTGATGCAACAGACTTCGACCTGGATTTTTAGACTAGATTGGATTTCATTCAACGTATGTTTTGAGCACTAGATTGGAGAAGTCATTGGACTAGATTAGACTCGATTGGACTCGAATGGGATAGATTGAACTAGATTGGAGTAGATTGGACTATATTGGATAAATAATTGGACTAAATTGGACACGTTTGGACGATTGGAATTGATTGGACACGATTGGACCAGATTGGAATAGATTGGAATAGATTTGGACCAGATTGGAATAGATTGGAATAGATTGGACTAGATTGGACTAGATTGGAATATATTGGACTAGATTGGAATAGTTTGGAATAGATTGGAATAGATTGGACTAAATCGGAATAGATTAGAATAGATTGGACTATATTGGACTCGCTTGGACTAGATTGGAGTAGATTGAACTCGATTGGAGTAGAATGGAATCAATTGGGCTCGATTCAGTAATCTGGACTAGATTGTACGGCTGGATTGGACAAGACAATATAAGATTCTTATATTATATTATGTTATGTTATGTAATATTATATCAGACAAGATTCAATTAGCTTAGATTAGATTAGATTATATTATAGTGTATTATATTGGTCTAGATTAGATTATAATTATTAGATCAGATCGGGAGAAAAGCCACACCATCTCTGCCTCCCTCTGAGAGTAGAATTTCATCGCTTAGACTGACATTGAAAGGTCGAACTGCCGTGCCTTCTCACTAGGCCTCATCCAGGAGGACGACCCTTTGTCGGCCTGCCTCCTTCCCTCGCCTGGACCATCCACCGCTGGGAGCAAACGTCTTCGAAAGGCGTGTTTAGGATTCTAACCTCTGTCAATCGGAGATCAAACTGAACGTTGAACGATGCAGTTTTTCCGGTCTCTCCTGGTCTTACGAAGAGTCCGATGGAATTCCCACGTCAACTGCGATGGAGTATCACGCCGAGCTCGACGTTGGGTGTTAGTCGATTGGTCGGGCACCAGATAGAAATATATTCAGAGAGAGAGGATGGAGAGAGGAGCGTGTATGAGAGATTATAGAGAGAAAGAGGGAGAGCTGAGAGAGTAGAGAGAGAGGCAAGAGAGAGAGAGAGAGAGAGAGAGACAGAGAGAGAGAGAGAGAGAGAAAGCTGAGAGAAGGAATGACCGATGGAGAGACAGAGAGAGAGAGAGAGAGAGAAGAGAGAAACAGAAAGAGAGAGAAGAGAGAGACGGAGAAAGACAGACACAGAGATATAGACACAGAGAGACAGAGACAGAGAGACAGAGGCAGAGAGACAGAGACAGAAGGATAGAGAGTCAATGCGACTAGCAGCAGTAGCAGTAGCAGTAGTTACTGTAGTAGAGTGTGTTTGTGTCGAACACGGTATCCTATAGGTTAGAACGCTTGTCTTGTAACGCGGATTGTACGGATTCGATCCTCCTTCTCTGAGACGGTTACTGTGTAGAGACCTTGATCAAGTCCTTCGCTCACAATTGCTCAGCGCCATCGATGGATGCTTCTCATTAGGTGGTGGTACTTAATAGCTGCATTCTAATAGTTTCCAATTGCAATTTCTTCGGTTTCTGTTTCAGCACCTCGTTTCTGGTTTCTGTTTCAGCACCTCGTTTCTGGTTCTCGAGTCGCTTCGGCCTGGCCGTGCTCGGCTTTGTCGGATTCCTGAGCATGAGTTCGCAGCGCACCTGTATGAAGGTTGCCATGGTCTGCATGCTCAACCAAACGGCCCTGACGATCGTCAACGAGAGGTCAGGGGTCATGAACCCTCCGGAGAAGGCGGCCCCCATCTTCCTCAGCGCGGAAGAGTACGCCGGAACATCGGGTAACGATACGGGGTCTGGAGCGGCTGGTGGTGGGGCAGGAGGGTCGGGGGCCTCGGCCGGAGACAGGTTGGCGTGGGAGAGCGGAGGTGGGAAGGTGTGCGTTGGAGTACCGGAGTTCTTTCTGCTCAACACATCGGAGTTCTCCGATCTCTGGGTAAGTGGAATTGACTTTGGGGAGTGGACTTTGGGCGTGTGGTTTGGCTCAGGAACAGGACCTTCACTTACCATGCTTCACTTACCACGTTCCACTTACCATGCTCCACTTACCATGTTTCACTTACCATGTTCCACTTACCATGTTCCACTTACCATGCTTCACTTACCACGTTCCACTTACCATGCTCCAATTACCACGCTCCACTTACCACGCTTCACATACCATGATTCACTTACCATGCTCCACTTGACCATTCTTCACTTACCTTGCTCCACTTACCTTGCTCCACATACCATACCTTACCTCTTAATAGTAAATTGATAATTTATAAATTGTTTGGCGAAATCTAACGTTCGCCGTTTACTTTGGATTTCATTTCTGACGCCAACCTGTAAATTATCCATTTAGCGCAATAATTGACGAATATATTGCATCCGTTGGATCCGTTTGAAAGGTGTCTAAATATTTAGCAAAAAGATTGATTTTGATGGTTGTACTGTGTACTAAATCCTCGTTAAATAACTTTATATTGCCGTTGCAAATTTGTATCTAAATGTAGTACTGCTTAGTTAGAGCGTTTACGACTTGTAATAAGGGGAGTTCGGGTTCGACTCTGCCCCTCCTGCCGAGATAGTTACAGGGTAGAGACCTTGAGAGAGTCTTCCACTCACAGATGATCAGCGTCATCGATTGATGCTTGGTCACTAGACAATGGCGCCTAATAATGAATAGTAGTAGTAGTAGTAGTGGTAGTAGTAGTAGTAGTAGTAGTAGTAGTAGTAGTAGTAGTAGTAGCAGCAGCAGCAGCAGCCGCAGCAGCAGCAACAACAACAACAACAGTAGTAGTAATAATAACGATGACGAAGACGACGACGATGATGATGATGACGATTATGATGATGATGATGATGATGATGATGATGATGATGATGATGATGATGATGATGATGATGATGATAATAAAGATAAAGATAAAGATAATGTTAATGATAATGAACGATGCGAAGGTAATGATAATGATGATGATGACAGCAACAACAACAACAACAACAACTAATAACAATAATTGTAATTTTCTTATATATATCTGTACAGAAAAACGGTGAGTTCGTCTGGTCCTCGAGCCGCCAGAGTATCGTCTTCGATACGTTCTACTGGGGTTTCATCGTCGCCCATGTCCCCGCCGGATGGCTCGCCCAGCGCTTCGGGGGCAAGCGGGTCTTCGGGGGCTTCTTATTGGCCGGTTCCCTCAGCACCGCCCTCATACCAATTGCCTCTCGTACCCACTTCTACCTGCTCCTCATACTCCGGTTCCTCGGAGGGGTCGGTTCGGTAAGTGATGGAGTGGGTGGGGGTTGTTCTTGGGGAATTTATAATGCGCCCTTTTGGGGGTCGCGATCGCAATTTTTGTGTAGCGCATCGAAAGCCAATGCTAATCGTTATTGTGTTTGTTTATTAGTTTTTCTCGTGTCAATGTGTGGTAGTAATTATACACAAACAACTGCGCGGTGTGTAGGGTTATGTTCGGTGCCTTGCATTTAGGGTTTATGTCTTTCTGCATTTTCTGCAATAAAATTTGAATTTGAATTTTTGAATTTATTCTGTTGATTTTATGAATGAAACTCCGATT
>JACEVL010000628.1:52500-55000 GCA_020284085.1 Aporrectodea caliginosa
AAGTAAAAACAAGTAGTAAAAGCATGTTTGCCTTTTGTTTATTGATTTCAAGCATTTACATAGCGCATATTCAACGTAACTACTCAGAGTCGGTAGAGTAGTTGTACTTTTTATCTATTGTGACATGCGTTAAAAATTTATCGGGTTATTAAAAATTTTAATCGTGCGATTAATTTCGATTAAAATTTTTAATCGTTGCCCCACCTAGATAAATAACACCTGATCATTGGATATAAGAGGATTTGATGTAGATGTATAATATGTTACAGTTCTGTAACAGTTCATTAAACAAATTTCTGATGACTGATTTTTTCTGTTGCTAAACCCGTATTTTAGAACTCTCTCCCTGTATCTCTCCGTTCGATTACCTCAACCCTCCCAGCCTCATACTTAATAAGCACACGTAATCCACTTCTACACTTTGTCACCCCATTTAAATTCCACCCTTCCAGTCTTTAAAACGAGGCCATCCTTCGCGCGGATTTTAACCTGGACTTGGCCAGTCGCGTCTGCCGTGGGCAATCCCTCTTCCACCTGGATGATCGGAAGCTATCGACGGTAGAAGAGGGTCCCATCTCTCGGGGCTGTGCCTCGCTTTAACCAACGGTCTTATCACGGCAGCACCAGGCGGAACGGGATCTGCCCGGGCTGAGCGAGCCAACGGCCTCGGTGTCTAGTGCCCACCTGTCTTCAAAGGCAGGATATGTATGCATGCATGTATGTATTTATGTCTGTATATATGCATGTATATATGTATGTATGTATGTATGTATGTATGTATGTATGTATGTATGTATGTATGTATGTATGTATGTATGTATGTATGTATGTATGTATGTATGTATGTATGTATGTATGTATCTATGTATGTATGTATGTATGTATGTATGTATGTAGGCCTATGTATGTGTAAGCATGAGTACATGTATGTGCATGTATGTGTGCATGCATGAATGTATGTTTTCTTGTTTATATGAATGTAAGTAGGTCAATTTTTTTATGTATGTGTGTGTAAATGGATGTAAGTATGTATGAATTTATTCATGTCTGTAAGCCAATGTGTGCATGTATGTATGTGTATGTGCTTGTATGTGTACATTCAGTTAGTTGGGTTTCATAATATTATGTGCACAATTTCATATAATTTTATTCTGTATTACAAATATGTCAGCAACCCGTATAGTGAAATGGCGTTAAACTGAAGACTAAAAAATCGCCAAGTGATTTGCACTGTAAATAAACTTTAAAGACAGCCACGAGATGCCGTTTAATGACAGTTGGAAACTAATATACAGTGCGCCTCTATTTTAGACACCTTTAAGTCGTTCCCGTGTGCTGCTATAAAAAATTAATTTTTGTCCAAGTTTCAGTTTTGACTCCAACCTAGTCAGTAGGTAATAATCACAGACAGTGTGAGATGAACTACTTGATGTTGCAAAAATATTAAATATTCGTGAAATTGTAAAGCTCCGTTTGACACCTTTAATGGTGTCGTTCGGATGATAAAAGTTTCTGGTTCTGATTTAATTGTATATTTTCTGTATTGTCGTCAACGGCCTTTGATGTCAGAAGACGACGCTAAACTGTGGATAAATAAAAATAAGCGCCAATTTGATTTCAAAAATTACTTACGTTTTGTGAACGAGCGGTATTATTATTAAATTATTAAATAAATTTGTAACGCGCGCAAGGTCACACCGAAATGTGAATCTGAGACAAGGTAGAGACAAGGTTGGCGTCAACGGTCTTGGCAGGCATGAGATGTCGTTAAAGACTGGAAAATAATTTAAGGTGCACTTCTATTTAGACACCTTTAAGTCGTCAACGGCCTTTTATATAACATGACGACGCAAACCTTGGAAATAATAGTTATTAGACACCTTTAAGTCATCTCTTTACAATGCTATAAAAAGATAATTTTCGTTAAATAGTAAGAAAAATAGTTAGTTTGAGCTGTAATATGCCAAAAACTAATCTTTGTCGGCGGCAACGGCCTATGTTGTCATACGCTGCCGTTAAACTGTGGATCCATCCAAATAGTAAGAGCTGTAATATGCCAAACTAATCTTTGTCGGCGGCAACGGCCTATGTTGTCATAAGCTGCCGTTAAACTGTGGACACACACACAATGGTGAGCTGGAAGCTTCAATTGTAATACATTTACGAGCAACATGTATAGGCAAGGTAGGCAACTAGGCGTCAACGGCCTTGGCAGCCATAAGATGTGGTTAAAGACTGGAAAATAATATAAAGTGTGCTTCTATATTAGACACCTCTAAGTGTCAATGTTTGCGCACTGAACATATCTGCACAACGGGCTGGATTAAAAATAAATGTGGATAAAACAAAAACAATGGTATTTGGCAAGAAGACAATAGACAGGGAAATAAAGGTGCAAGATGAGGTGATTGAGAATGTAACAGAATTTGTGTACTTAGGTAGTCTGTTAACATGGAATAATGATTGAACAAAGGACATAAAGGCAAGAATAGCAAAGGCA
>JACEVL010000628.1:60000-398443 GCA_020284085.1 Aporrectodea caliginosa
ACTGAAGCCTATTTTTCATATTTGCCTGCTCCATGGGTAAAGATAACCGTTTCTGAACACGATCCATTTCTCAAGAATAACGTTCCAGAAATGTTATAAAATATATGAAGTGAAAGTCTAATACACTTCTCTGCAACTGTTCTGCATCATTTCTGGTTTCATGCGTCATAGTTGCATCTTCCATATCAATTTGTTTATGTAGCCTAATACTAAAAGCAGATGCTGCTTTTAGTACATGCCGGATACACTTGACCTGGAACCGGTCGACGAGTTTACAAGAAAACAACTTTACTGATTCTGACAAGCCTAGCAATCTCCCATTGTGGGTCACTTGTAATGAGTAGGCCTAAATGGTGCCACTTAGTACTCAATGGGGAGCAAAGATCATGCCGGACAACTGGTTTGCAAGTAATGATGATATAACTGGATACTTTTTCGACGACAAAATTAAATCTTATAAATTTATTTGGGATAAATTAGTTAAAATTGCATCAAAATCAAGAAAAAGGATTATTAATTTTTACCCTCATTTTGGCGCCCCTTTCCTTTGGCGCCCGGGGATATACATGTTCCCTCTGCACCCCCTGCCTTTGGAGAATTGACCACCCGCCCTCAAATGCTGAGGTCGTGAAAGTGAAGTGGCTAACATTTCACACCCAAAGCTGCCTCTCAGGCTAACTTAAGGACTGCAAAAAGTTTTCCCGGGTTCAGAGAACGCTTCTGAAATTAGTAAAAAGGGTATTGTCTCAAATTACAATTGTATTGTACTTTATTAGGCCTTTTTTGCTCATAATCACTTTGTCCGTTTGTCTATCCCTGCATCCATCTGTGTCTTTCTTGCTGTCAATCTATCTGTCTGTCTATGTCTGCCTATTTGTCTATCTGTATGTCTGTCCATTGTCTGTCTCTCTTTCTGCCTCCGGGGGCCCGTGGCGCATTGGATAACATCTGGCACAGTGACCGAGAGGTACCGAGTTCGAGTCGTTGGGCGGATATGCTTTTTAGGCTGCTATTAGCGCCGTTGTATTGCAAGCTGTCTGTTCTGTTAGTAGTTAAGATTCAATTGCATAACATGTAAATGTACAGCGCAGTGCGTTTGTCAGGCGCTTATTAAAGAAAAAAGATATTATTATTATTATTATTATATGTCTGTCTGTCTGTCTGTCTATCTGTCGCTCTGTCATCTGTCTCTCTGTCTATCTGTCTGTCTGTCTGTCGGTCCGTCTGTCCGTCCGTCCATCCGTTCGCCCACCCGTCCGTCTTTTCTTCCGTCAAGCAATCGTGGTCTGACGTCAATGCGTCAATCACACGTTTCGAAATACACTCAGATATATTAATATATAATCATTCATATATATATACATATATATCTTTGTCTCTTTATATATTTATATATTATATATATATATTCAAGTGAGAGACGATAATATATGAATTTTTATATACACGTGTAGATGAATTTATTTTTAAAGATCGTCTATCACATATATCTTAATGGCCTGTATTTTCTTCTTAAAAACTCCTCATGTCTAATCTACAGGGACTCCTCGTTCTCCTCCTCTTCCTCCTCAACTCATTCCTCCTATTCAGCGTTCCTATCTCCTTCGGTCTTCTATCGACGCCACCTTTTCGTTTCTCCTCCTTGTATCCCCTATCTTTCCTTCTCTTTCCCTCCTCGTCTTTCTCCTCATCATTCGGGGATCCACTGTTACTTCTCCTTCTTATTGTTGCTCATCTATGACCTCCACCAATTCCGTCTTTCCTGCAACTAGGTCTCTCTGAGTCATAATGACGTCAACTGGGCCTAACGAGAGTGCCTCTTGGACAGCGATTTTTAGTCTTCGGCTACAGTCGGCAATTCCCAGCTCAAAATGCGAACTGTACACCTACTAAAAATACTGGCTGGGTATGTCATTACAGTTGGTCAGAGAAGGAAATTTTGAAAAATTAAGAAATCGAGATAAATATTTTTAAACAGATTGTGTGGGCTAGATAGTGTAGTGGTTACTGTGCTGGACTGTCAATCGAGAGGTCGGCGGTTCATATCCCTGCCAGGGCAGAAGTTTGTTCTAGATGTCTGCTTGCAAGCCATCTAGCTAACTCAGCTATAATGAGCACACTGACGTCCTCTGATGATGCTCAGCTCGCTAAGGCTTCATAATCTCTGTACAAAGCGGTTGCAACAAACCCTTAACGATTTTAAGTGAGTTATAGGCTAACTGCCCTCGCCGAAATATTAAATGGCCCTATATAACTTTAAATCAAATATATTGTGACACTAATTAAGCCCCTCTCCATCCACCGGTCCCTAGCAACCAGTCTCCTCCCTCCAGTTCCTAGCAACCAGTCGATAACAATGAGTTCCTATCAACCAGTCCCCCTTCTTCCTCAGGTCCCAATCAATGAGTCTCAAGCAACGAGTCCCTAGCAACCAGCACTATCTTCCTCCTCTTGTCCCTAGCAACAAAACCATATTCCTTAAAAGTCCCTAGCAACCAACACTGTCCCTTCTACACTTATAAAGTGAATGCTCTGCTTAAAAGAGGTGTGTAAAGAACTGTTCTTCTGTATTTTTAGAAGTGCGTTGCTTAAATCAGTAGCAGTATAGTAGTTTCAGTTTAACGACACCGTGTGATAACAAAGATCATTAGCGTCGTTCTCCTACTTCATCCAGGCTTGGAATGGTCTCGACGCTATGGCACGGAGCCGTGTACTTTTCGAAACGCAGATACTGTTCTTCTTCTACTTAGAGATTAAATTACATGCTTTAAAACAGGTGTGTTTCCCCTATTCTTCCTCTCAATTTAGAGATGAACTTTCGTATGTCTAAAAATGTGTAGATTGCTATCTGAAATTACTTAGAAGAAAACTTCAGCACTTAAATAAGGTGTCCAAGACTGATTTTTCATTATGTAGATTTACTTATAGATGTTTGAGTTAAACACTTGAAAGTGGTGTGTACGTCGTTGATCTTTTTCTATTAGGTATACCCGGTAGCAATAATTACGCATGATGACACCCTTGAAGCGACTCCGTCGACTGACTGTCTTGGGCAACCTGCTGTTGGCGCCTACAAATCATCAGATTAGATTAGATTAGTGAACCTCACCATGCGATAATGATTACATGACCAATAATTTATGTGGGGAACAAACCCAGCGCCATTTCAAGAGGTACTCATGCAGACATAATTAATTATCCCCGCGACCTTCTAAACTCCATCCATATCTTGTTTGCTAGTTGCCTTACTTATCTCATTACAATAAGTAAGTAAGTAAGTAAGTGTGTTCTTTATTAAACGCTGGCAAACGCACGGCGCTGTACATACAAAGTTATACAAAGTTATCAAATAGTAGCGAAAAAGTTAGTAAATAGTAAACTAAAAAAACACTATATGGCTTAGCTGTACAACATCCTAGCCAGGAAACCAACGCCTGGTGAGGGAATCAAATCTAGAAAGAACACGGTTATGTGAGCGTGGGCGCAAATCGTGACCAGTATATAGGACAGAGGGTAGTAGGTAATGAAGGATATGTCCGGGATTATTTAAGATATTTCTAAAAAGGTCATGGTCGGCTTTTTACAGAGTTCCTCAAAAGTGGGGAAAGATTTTGGTAGGAAGCCAAAGCGTACTAGCTTGCGGACTATTACAGCACTTAGAGTCACGTTCCTGTTTGCTGGCAAAGCCCCACCACACTTGGGAACAAAAAAGCTTATCTCGGTTGACAGTGGTGGACCACATCATGAAAACCTGACTCCCAAGAGCCCATGCGAGATTAAAATACCTTTATTGTCATTCGTACCATGCCTTCTCAAGTTCAAACTTACCTTACGATGCTCTCATGAATTCTACCTAACCTACCTTTACCCACCCTATCCTAACCTATAGCGCATTGGATAACACGCTGGCCTGGAGAGCGAGAGGTACCGAGTTCGAGCCCCGTCTAGGTGCGGATATGCTTTGTAGGCTGCTATTAGCGCCGTTGTATTGCAGGCTGTCTGTTCTGTTAGTAGTTAAGATTTGAATTGCATAACATGTAAATGTACAGCGCAGTGCGTTTGTCAGGCGCTTCAATAAAGAAAAAGATTATTATTATTATTATTATTATTATTATTATTATTATTATTATTATTATTATTATTATTATTATGGGACTGGCATTATTATTATTATACTTTACGGAGTTCTTACCTTTCAATACCTTTCAATACCTTACCTTAAGTTTGCCCAGCTGACGCTCCCCTTACCCAGAATGGTGTCGTTGGTTTAGTGAAGGTGAAGGTCGTAGAGGTCAATGTCGAGGTCAAACCCCATCATAGCAGATCCGTCAACGTCACCCCTGTACAGGTGGCAGAGGTTGATCTTTTCACCTGTATTAACAAATTACAAACACCTGTACAACGCCAGACCAAAGGCCCCACCACACATCATCAGATACAGCCAACATACATTAATACAATGTGCTCTATTCATGTACATGTATTCATGTACATACAAACATACATACGTACTTACATACATACATATATGCAAAGATATGAACAAAGTAAGGTTAGATATACATGCATATAATGTATTGTACGCATATGCTTACAGTAATGTTATGCATTATAATTTATATGTATTCGGAAACATCCCTATGATACACTATTATATGAATTATATATAAATAAATAAATACATATATATATACACATAAATTATATGTATGTATATATGTATGAGCACTTGTTATAGCGCCCCTTCATGATTTCTACTCAGAGGCGCTCTCGACAATAGCGCGGACACTGAATCGGAGTTTCAAGCCAAAGCACATGAGCAATTGCGAGTGAAGGACTTGCCCAGGGTCCCTACCAGATTGAGGTGGATTCGAGGCCCGCAACACTCCGGCTGCAAGGCACCGAACATAACCCTACACCGCCCGCGCCGCATGAGCATAATAATACGATATATATATATATATATAATTTATATGTATTTACAAACATCACTATGATACACTATATACGAATTATATATATATATAAATAAATAAATACATACATTATATATATATATATGTAAATATGTATGTGTGTGTGTGCGTGCGCGAGTTTGCGTGTGTCTGTTAGTCAGCGTGTGCATGTTTTTCTCTCATAAGAATAGACATAATAAGCAAAAGCTTAGTAAAATAGTGAGGGAGACTGTGTGACAGACAAACAGACAGGCAGACAGACATATGGCTGTGTGACATATTCATGTTCATGATTCAGATTCAAGAGCTTTATGCATTCATTGCTGTAAGATTATATGATCCACTGGTTTAGATATAATTATAAATTCGATAAATATCGGAAATACTAAAAACTGAATCGCGGTTTTTTCTTACGTAAATTCGCTTTATAGAAACTGTGATAATTATAAAAGATTTTAAAAAATGAATGTATGCTTGTATGTACATGTATGTGTCTGGAAGAGAAAGTCTGAGGAGCTCAAAACGCAATTCATGCGGAAGATGGTTCCACTTATAGGGTCTACACAAGGCATCTATATTACAGGAATGGCTACTCGCGAAAATAATGTGTACATACTTTTCACCCTTAAACATAGATGTCGCCCCACTTAAAGTTTTGTTTCTAATGTTGAATATGATGTTTTAAATCTCCATCGGCAATTGTATATAATTATTGCAAACATAAGTATTCGTTAACTTTCCTTCATAAAATATAATTAATTGAATGCGTTTGTTATGAAAACAAGATGTGAAATTTTCCGGAACCCCGATTATCGCCCAAAAATAGGTCTACGACGCTACATAAGGACTTTCCAGTCCTGTGTACCCATGGTCTACCTTCTACCTATCTGTCATAGGCAAAGCTTATGGATTGAGCAATATGTGGGGAACAACCAGAAGGCCTCTGGACGCCTAGCGGAGAGTGTAGCGACCAGGGAGTGAAGAGACCGAGGGTATGAAAGAGCTAACCCGACCAGAGAGTTGCGCATAAGTGTTAGAATCTTGAACTGGATGCGCTGGGACACAGGGAGCCAGCGGAAAGTTTCCCGAATGAAGGCAGATAGGTGAGCAAACTTCCGGAGACAGCCAATACGGCGGGCAGCAGCGAGAAGCATTGACTGTATAGATCAGAGGTCTCCAAAGTACGGCCCCCGCGCCACATCCGGCCCGCTAAGGTCTTTAATCTGGCCCGCGGAACTCTCCTTGAAGAAACAAACTAAATTGGGAAAATTGAAAATTTTTACGCCGCTGTACTCTGACATGCATATTGCCAAACAATGCATCAATTTCATGCTTCGAACACTAATCAGGACTAACGAGAAACCATCTTAATTGTTTTCGATATCTGCATTGAAATTCTGCACTGCATTATTTAGACCTCAGGAATAAATAGTCTGTTTAAAGACTTAGTTATTCATTCGCGGTTTTTTTCTTCGGAGTTTTGGCCCGTGGAGCTTTAGAAAGTCAGCAATGTGGCCCCCCGCTGGAAAACTATGGAGATCTCTAGTATAGATGTATGTTATGTGCGTACGTATGCATGTGTCTGTATATGTATGTATGTACATGTATGTATGTATTTATGTATGTGTGTATGTAATAGGAGCGTTGGGAGTGTTGTGGTTCGTGCTGTGGATGGTCTTCGCCAGTGAGTCTCCCTCTGACCATGGACGAATCAGTGAAGAAGAGAGGCAATACATCGAAGAGACGCTGATGAGCGAAGCAGCGACGACCATCAACCACAAGGTCTCCGTTCGATTCTCAACACTGTCTGTCTTCCTATCTGTCTACCTATCTGTCCGTCAGTCTCTGTCTGTCTGTCTGTCTCTGTCTCTGTATGCATGTATATCTGTCTGTATCTGTCTACCGTTCTATTCTCAACCCCCCAACTATTATAAGCTGTCTGTCTACCTATCTGTCTACTCATCTGTCTATCTGTCCGTCAGTCTCTGTCTACCTTTGTGTCTCTGTATATATATGCCTCTCTCTACCGTTCTGTCTCTGTCTGTCTGTCTGTGTCTACCTTTCTGTCTTTGTATGTCTGTCTGCCTATCTTCTGTTTAGCTACCTCTGTATGTCTGTCTGTCTTTGTCTACCTTTCTGTCTGTCTCTGTCTGTTTGTCTGTCTGCTTAATTATCATATTGCATCGCATTGTACTAGAATTGTAACTGTACGACATTGTATTATGTTATGTTTTTGTATGGTATTGTATCTTCTACTATTGCATCTAATTATATTGCATTGTATTTAAATGCATAACATTGCATTGTATTGTATGTAATTGTATTATACCTTATTGTATTGTACCTGATTGCATTGTCTCTGATTGCATTGTATCGTATCTTACTGCATTGTATCTAATTGTATTGTATCCTATTTTATTGTATCTTATGGTATTGTAACCAATTGTATTGTATTGCATCTAATTGCATTGTATCTCACTGCATTGCATCTAATTATATTGTTCTGTATCTGATATCGTAGCATAGTTTACCTTGCCGTATCGTCTTCGTCTTTTTCGGCTTGTTTTGCCTTCAGGCGAAATGCCTGATTGATGAAGTGAAAAAACAAATGTGCGCCTCACCCTGCGGCTCCGCAACTCGATAGCATTGTTCTTGCAGACTTAATCCGTCGAAATCGGTGCCCGAAGCAAAACAGTCTTTGTTTTTTCTGACTTTTTCAGAGCAGACTCCTCATTCCTTGGTCGAAAGTTCTGACGTCATTTCCCTTTGCGGCCATTGTGCTCTGCAACTTTACCTACGAATGGGGCGTCTGTACGATCGAGAAACTATTTCCGGAGTTCATGAAGACCGTTCTGCACTTGGAGATGAAATGGGTAAGTGTATTGTTTGTATAATCGTAATCGTCAAGTGGAAATTTATAGGTTCACGGTTTGTGGTTGACCTCCCCGGTTCCTGGCCTGGCATCGGAACGGATAAAGCAGCCTGGCTATTGCGGGCTTTATTTGATACAGCGCCGGTGAAAAAGCTGGCCTATACCTGACGCGACTTTTGTGGGCGCTGGGAGATTGAGAAGATTTATATTCACATTTACGTCCTGGAAGTAGCTTGCTAATGACGATTCTATATAAATTGCCATAATTAAAGTTACATGTTCAATCACAAGCACATTTAAATTTGCATTTATAACTAAAGTACAATTACATTTCGGAAGCGTTACTCGAAAGCTAACCGCGGGGCAACAGATTATTGACGAGCGACGCGTCTTGTAGGAGGGATTGTCTAGAGATGTTAAAGGAAGATCCGAGTCTGATTGCCATAGTGACCAAAGAGAGGAGGTAGACGAAGGTGGAGGTTGGATGGGTCAAGGTAGGAATTTCATGGATTAGGGTAAGATGGTTGGATTATGGGAGGAATTGGATGGATTAGTGTGGAAATTAAATGGATTAGGTTAGGAATTGAATACATCAGGATAGGAATTGGATAGATTAGGGTAAAGTGGTAGTATTACAGCAGGATATTATTATTCGATGGATTGGGTTGGAAATTGGATCGATTATGATGGAAATTGGATGGACTGAAATTGGAATTGGGTGGACTAGGGTAGAAATTGGATGGATTGGGGGTTGGAACAGAACATAACTTTTTAAACATCAATGTACTAGACAGCGGTATGTAGATCTGTTCTTGGAACTAATAAACGAATAGGCCTATAATACTACTAATAATAATAATAGACTAGTTTTCCCCGATCTGATAATACGCCAACGCCCATTGGCGATTGGATTGAGTCTTAAAGATTTATGTAGACATCTTGTAATAAATTATCTGAAAAAGTAGATTAGTTTTCGTCGCTTTCTCCTTTTCTCTATTATCCTCTTTTCTTCTTTTCTTCTTTTCGCTGAGATCCAGTTTTGCTAATCAGTCAGTTCTTCATTTTCTTCTTCTTTGTAGTTGCGATTTATTTCTTCTTGTGCTGACACTGATTGCGTCGCTATTTCGTGCCTGCGTGTGTGTGTGTGTGTGTGCTTGCGTTTGTGTAAATATGTGCGTTTGTAGGTATGCGTGTATGTATAATTGTATATGTATGTATGTTTTGTGTGTGTGCTTACGCGTGTGTACGTGAGCGTGTGTTTGTGTGCTTGTGTATGTTTAGGTATGCTTGTATGTGTGCTTGCGCGCATATGTGTGTGTGTGTGCGTGTGTGTGTGTGGATGTGTATATGTGTGCGTAGAGTTTTCATGTTTGATGTTATACAGTGGACAGTCATCTGAACACTTTGTGGACTATATTTTGTTAGAGGTAGCCAGGAAGCACTGGCTGCCCAATCGCCAAGACTTAAATATTTCTATAGCGCCGTTATGTTAATGCACATGGAAACAATCGGTGATCGTTGCTTGAAGTTATATCGCACTCAAAATCATAATTCATTGAAGAAGACAGGATGAAATCAGGTTAGTCAGAGAAGCCAGAATTCAAGCCATATACGGCGGGTTAGCAATTTAGCATTCTCGTTATTTGCAATATCTCTTCAGTAAAAGAAAATATGCAAGTATTGCTATGTTATCTTATGTTACGTTATACTGTTTTGTATGTGTTATATCCTGCTAAGCAATGGCAATGCAAATTATGCAATGATAATCTATTAGCGTCGCCCTCCTCTCTTTCGACGCTTGGGACTTTCACTGCTATGTACGGTGCAGTTGCGGAGTTATATCTTAATGTCTCGCGAGAATGTGAAAACCATGGGCGATTGAGGAGCAATATTATCGACTATGAGCTGTCTTATATATAGGGTTTGCAACAAACGATTTCAGGGTGTCTTAAATAAGCCTAATTTAGTTCGTAACTTTAAAGCGTTTAACGACATCTTGCGGCATTGACTTCAACATTACGTTTACGCATATTGCAATATTTTCTGAGGAATGTTATGAGCGATTGTAAGTGAACTTTACAGTATATAGAACAGAAATAGAAGCTGATGTGGCGATTCCAACAGTTTAACTGCATCTTATGGCAAATAGAAAGCTTTACACAGCCATGACATGTCTCACATTTAAGACTTATTAGGTTACTATCCGAAAAATTGAATTACATTAAACACACCGTTGATGCCTGAAGGCTGCAATTAATGTGCAGTTCTCACTTCGAATAGAAGTATATAATTGTTATAAGTTTAAAAGGTGTCTAAAGTTCTGTAACTAATCGCTACTATTATATTAATATTTCGTAAGTTTACATTTTCTGACGACATCTAGCGAATACGTCAGCTTTCGGTGAAATGAAGCATGCATTCAGAGAAGGGACCAAATAATTTACAAATGGCAGGTTATATATAAGATATGGAAGCGCGATTTAAAGGTGTCTAAAAAGAGCCTAACAAAATTCGTAGAAAAATTGTTAAACGACATCTTGCGGCTGCCACGACCGTTGACTTCGACCTTGCCTTACAGAACATTGATATTTTTTGTCTAAAATGTGATGAGATGGTTAGTTGTTATTTAATGACGCTGTGTCATAACAAAGATGATTAGAAGCGCCCTCCTCCTTTATGAAGGCTTCGGACTTGCACCACTATTTCCTCTTCTTCCTCTCCTGTCTTGTCTCTTTGGAATCCGAACTGGGTTCCTCCATTTGCATGTCTGGACAACCCCTCTAACAAGACGCAGCGCTTGTGAATAAGCTGGTGCATTGCTTTCGAGTAGAACTTTAGAAAGTTGTAGTTAACGATTACGATTACGAGAGTAAGGACCCTGGCGGAGTTAGCAATAATGTATCTCTAGTGTTTATTGACATAAGCTGTATGGCACTTCATAAACGGATATTTTATCCGTCTTTAGTTGTGAAAGTAGAAAAATAATTAAGTAAATAAATGGTTTGAAGAAATCAAATATCTAGACGTCACTGCGCTTGCGTCACGTGGTATATATAAAATGTTCTAAAAATTCCGAAAGAGTTACCTGGAGCATTTGTTGATAATAAAGCCATCTGTGAGTATCAGGTATGCCTCTATTTAATGGAAATGTGCTTTGGATTTCTCTTTCGTGGACGATTTATATACATCCTTCTAAATGTCGGTCATTGTTTTAAGGACCCGACCCAATCACTAACTGGACGCATCCGACCCGTATTAGCAAGACGAACTTATAAGCTTTTTAATTATAATAATTATATTACTCAGTTTAGACACCTTTGAATTGAAAAATCCTTGTACTATATATAAGCCAGTTGGTCCAATGTCTATACTGCAAAAGGAAAACTCATCGCTACAGTTAAAACGGCTGTCTCATGATGTGACCAAAATATTGGCCAAAAATATTGACAAAATATATTATTCTACAGAGGTTGGTGTGGGCCAATAGTTCCTTTCTCCCTCTCCCCCCCCGCTGATGTGGATACCCGTTTTTTGGACATCATTTTTGTCCACAGGATTCTCAACAGCTTTCCGATACACTTGTTCTCAAACGCTTGAATACACCTTTCGTTTGGTCATATTATGAGACAGCCGCACGACAAACATCGAGAGCAGCCTTATAACGGGTCTCGTGGAAGGGTCAGAGGACAAGGAAGGCCGAGAATATCGTGGATCGACAACGTCATGAACTGGACTGCACTTGTGGTTGCTGGATTAATAAACGCGGCATGAGACAGAAAATACTGGGCATTGAGAGTCCATTCATGTAGCCAAGCATCGCGATGTAACAAGACATGACAATGAAAACTCAATGTTCTTATCGTAATAACGACTCTTTAGTGGCTTAAGTTGTCGCTGAACTGCTGAAATCAAATGCCAGTCACAAGATGTCGTTAAACACTGAGCACTAGTAATATTGCAAGGCTCCACTTAAACACCTTTAAATCGTATAATTACGATGCTATAAATAAATAATTTAGTTCAATTGACCAGATTCTGTCCCAACTACTACGTGTATCATAGGCTGTGTCAGATGTATTATAATTATTGTATGTCGTGATTCGTGAAACAATGAATAATTTTATTACTGTTAATGTAAGGCTCGGTTTTA
Organism: Aporrectodea caliginosa; assembly: GCA_020284085.1. Classification (NCBI taxonomy): domain Eukaryota; kingdom Metazoa; phylum Annelida; class Clitellata; order Crassiclitellata; family Lumbricidae; genus Aporrectodea; species Aporrectodea caliginosa. The sequence continues at coordinate 71,978 of JACEVL010000628.1, forward strand.
AGTAAGTAAATAAGAATATTCTTAATTGAGAAGTACTAGCAAACGCACAGCTTGACACCTTCTAACGGTGTCATTCCGCCGCTATAAGTTTAGTTTTCTTTACAGTGTATTTACGAATTGTCGTCAACGGCCGCTGATGTCATAAAACGACCATAAACTTTGGAATAATAAAATAATAATAATTGCCAAAAAATTTACCATCGTAAAGGCACGATTCAAAGTATGTCTTCGTTACAAGCTTGCAAAATTTGTTAGAAGCTATTGATTAATTGGATTGGATTGGATCCACAGTTTAACGGCAGCTTACGACAACATAGGCCGTGCCGCCGACAAAGATTATTTTTTGGCATGTTACAGCTCTTAGGCTAATATATTGTTTGGACGCTTCTACTTATGGAGCAAATATCACAGTTAAAAGAGGTGTGTAATTGAACAATTTTTCACCGTTCTATGTCTTAATACAGCTCCCAATCACTTTCTGATCATGTCAGCTGTGTCATGCTTTTGTCACCTACATTATCTCCGCACCATCCGTCTCTTGCTCTTCTCTTGCTCTTCCCTCACGCGGTCACTACTATCGTCCATGCGCTGATCTGTACTAGGGTTGACCTTAGCAAAGGCATCTTCGCTGGTCTCTCCTCATTGAAAGCCTTCGAAGCTCCAGTCAATATTTAACCGTTATTGCCCTCCTTATTGGTGGTCTTCATAATTTTCCCTAAATATATACCTTTATTCGGACTCCTTACACGGGCTTCCTGTGCCTCTGAGCATGCATTTCAAAATTTCAGCTCTTACGCGCAAATTTCTTATTGGTGTAGCTCCTTAACATGTCAAGACCTTCTGTACATCGGTCTCTTCATTCTAAGGTCGCTCCACTATTTGCTCGGGTGCTAGAGGTCGTCTGGTCATTCCTCGCATGCGTGGGGCTACAGCTCAATCTAGAAGTTGTGCCTATGTTAGCCACTCCAGTTGGAACCATCTTTCGCAGGAATTGCGCCTCGAGCTCCTCAGCCTGTCTCTTCGTCTGTTTCGAAAACGCCTGAAGACTATCTTATTTGTTAGTGACAGGACTAACTTGGGTCTGGAACGCCTCTGAATTGTTGAGTGGCGCTTTGTAACGGTTTGATTAGAATGACAAGTACAATAGCAATTATATTGTTATGACAGAGTGAGAAAAATTTATTGTCGATAACGAAAATGCATTTTATATATGGGCTGAGCTTCCAATTTTTAAAGGTGTCTAAACTGAAACAGCCTATTTTTAATTTGCAGCACTAAAATAATATTCTAACGACATCTCATGGCTGCCATGGCTCTTTCTGTATTACTTTAAAGAATATAAAGAACGTTCAATGAGTCGTTGCAAAGTAGTAAAGTACTGAAGAATGTCATAACTGGGTTTTATCAAGGCTGATTAGCTACGTTGTGTCATAGGATGCGGAGCGTCTCCCCCTTAATTTATTATTGCTTCGGACTGACACTCCCTAAGTGTGAGTGGTGCCATACAATTGAACCAAATACGAAATAAATAAGTTCCGTAACTCACAATTTTATATAATTTATGCCTTAATTTCTGCACCGCGTTATATTAGCCTAAGCTTATACACCTTTATTATAATGGTGAACGACCCTATTATAAGTTTAATTTTCAATCGATGGCTAGTTCGAGCTCTTAGACATAATACCGGAAACACAGACGCTATTAGCTATAATATTTTATGCTGGTAAACAATGAATAGTAATTGGTGACACATCATATAGTGTTGTTTTGACATCCTTGATTGATGTCTTTGGGACTCTAAATTCTTTATTTTCACTGCACTGTATATACTTTCGATTCGTCGTAAACTGCCTCTGATAACAAAATTATGACGACGTTTAACTTCGGGGGAAAATATCGCATAGACGTCCTAGTACGCAATGTTTCTGTTAATAATTTTGGCCTACATCGTGATGCAATGCAATTGGTTTTCAAAGCTAAATAGAAACAAGGACCTTCGACGCCTTATCTTCTCACTGACATTGTACGGTCAAGGCACCCATAATAGCCAAGTTGACGAGTGGGCACAAGTGGAACAAAAATCTTTACGCAAATTTCTGCCCTGGCGAGGATTTGAACCCCGGCCTTTTTAATGACAGTCCAGCACTCCAAACACTAGACTATAGCACACATGTACTATAAATATAAATATAAATATAAATATAAATTCCAATGATATATATATTATATATTCATATTGATTTGCATATATAAGTAAATGAATAGGGCCTACAATTACACAGTTGAAGCAATTTCACCACTTCCAGTAGTCTGGTAGTGCCAGTCTCAAGCCTGAATAAATTGAATTACATTAAACAGTTTAAGGATAACTATTATCTTGTGCATCAAACACGCTATGCGTGAAAGTCAGTGGACGAATTAACGTGCAGTTCTCACTGCGAATAGACGTATATAATTATTATAAGTGTAAAAGGTGTCTGGAGAAGGATGGAGAAGGTGAGCTGGACTGAGCATATAACGAATGACGAAGTACTACAAATGGTTGATGAAAAACGATCGCTAATAACAACAATAAGAGAAAGACAGAAGAACTGGGTGGGGCACGTATTAAGAGGAGACTCCCTCCTGAAAGAAATCATAGAAGGGAGAATGGTAGGGAAAAGAGGGAGGGGAAGACCGAGGCAGATGATGCTGGGATGGATGGCCGACGGATACAGCGAATTAAAGGAAAAAGCACAGCACAGAGAAGAGTGGCGTCATTGGAAGTTGGAACCTGCCGAAGGGCAGAGAACTTAAAGAAGAAGAAAAGGTGTCTAAAGTTCTGTAACTGATCGATACTATTATAATAATATTTCGTAAGTTTAAATTTTCTGACGACATCTAGCGAATACGTCAGCTTTCGGTGAAATGAAGCATGCATTTAGAGAAGGGACCAAATAATTTACAAAGGGCGGGTTATATATATAGGATAATTATGAAAGCGCGATTTAAAGGTGTCTAAAAAGAGCATGATACAATTCGTAGAAAAATTGTTAAACGACATCTTGCGGCTGCCACAACCGTTGACTTCGACCTTGCCTTACAGAACATTGACATTTTTTGTCTAGAATGTGATGAGATGGTTAGTTGCTATTTATTGACGCTGTGTCATAACAAAGATGATTAGAAGCGCCCTCCTCGTTTATGAAGGCTTCGGGCTGGCACTTCCATTACCTCTTCTACCTCTCCTTTCTTGTCTCTTTGGAATCCGGACTGGGTTCTTCCCTTTACATGTCTTGACAACCCATCCGACAAGACGCAGCGCTTGTGAATAAGCTGGTGCATTGTTTTCGAGTAGCTTAACAGTTACACTTTAGACAGTTGTAGTTATACGATTACGAGAGTTAGGACCCTGGTGGAGTTAGCAGTAATTTATCTTTAGTGTTTATTGACATAAGTTGTCTGGCAGTATGACACTTCATACACTGATATTTTATCCGTCTTTATTTGTAAAAGTATAAAAAAAATTAAGTAAATAACTGGCTGCATGAAATAATATAACTACACGTCACTGCGCTTGCGTCACATAGCATAAATTATATAAAAATGTTCTAAAAATGTTCCGAAGGAGTTACCTGGAGCATATGTTGATAATAAAGCCATCTGTGAGTATCAGGTCTGCATCTATGTAATGGAAATGTGTTTTGTATTTCTATTTCGAGGAAGATTTATGTATATCCTTCAAAAAGACGTGTCAACCTAAGGACCCGACCCAATCACTTACTGGACCCATCCGACCCGTATTAGCAAGACGAACTTATAAGCGTTTTAATGTTTTAATGATAATAATAATACTCAGTTTAGACACCTTTGAATTGAAAATTCCTTGAACTATATATAACACAGTTGGTCCAATGTCTATACTGCAATGAAGAATTTTCGCTCCAGTTAAAACGGCTGTCTCATGACGTAGCCAAAGTATTGGCCAAAATATTGACAAAATATATTATTCTACCGAGGTGGGTGTGGGCCAATAGTTCCTTCCCCCCCGCCGCTGATGTGGATACCCGTTTTTGGACATCACTTTTGTCCACGGGATTCTCAACAGCTTTCCGATACACTTGTTCTCAAACGCTTGAATACGCATTTCGTTTGGTCAAATACCGTCATTTTATGAGACAACCGCACGACAACATTGACAGCAGCCTGATGACGGCTCTCGTGGAGGGGTCCGAGGACGAGGAAGGCCGAGAATATCGTGGATCGACAACGTCATGAGCTGGACTGCACTTGTGGTTGCTGGATTAATGAACGCGGCATGAGACAGAAAATACTTGGCATTGAGAGTCCATTCATGTAGCCAACCATCGCGATGTGACACGACATGACAATGAAAACTCAATGTTCTTATAGTAACTACTCTTTAGTGGCTTAGGTTGTCGCTGAACTGCTGGATCCAGTCACCAGCAACAAGATGTCGTTAAACGCTGAGCACTAGACAAGTAATATTTCAAGACTCCACTTAAACACCTTTAAATCGTGTTCTTACGATGCTATAAATATATAATTTCGTTGAATTGACCAGATTCTGTCCCGACAACTGTCAGATGTATTATATTGTATGTCGTGATTCGTGAAACAATGAATAATTTTATTAGTGTTAAAGTAAGGCTCTGTTTTGACACCCACTAAGGGTGTCATTCAAACCCTATAAGTTTAGTTTTCTCTACAGTGTATTTACGAATTGTCGTCAACGGCCGCTGATGTCATAAGACGACCATAAACTTTGGAATAATAAAATAATAATAATTGCCAAAACATTTACCATCGTAAAGGCACGATTCAAAGTATGTCTTCGTTACAAGCTTGCAAAATTTGTTAGAAGCTATTGATTAATTGGATTGGATTGGATCCACAGTTTAACGGCAGCTTATGACAACATAGACCGTGCCGCCGACAAAGATTATTTTTTGGCATGTTACAGCTCTTAATATATTGTTTGGACGCTTCTACTTATGGAGCAAATATCACAGTTAAAAGAGGTGTGTAATTGAACAATTTTTCACCGTTCTATGTCTTAATACAGCTCCCAATCACTTTCTGATCATGTCAGCCGTGTCATGCTTTTGTCACCTACATTATCTCCGCACCATCCGTCTCTTGCTCTTCTCTTGCTCTTCCCCCACGCGGTCACTACTATCGTCCATGCTGATTTGTACTATAGGGTTGACCTTTAAGTTAGCAAAGGCATCTTCGCTGGTCTCTCCTCATTGAAAGCCTTCGAAGCTCCATTCAATATTTAACCGTTATTGCCCTCCTTATTGGTGGTCTTCATAAATTTCCCTAAATATATCCCTTTATTCGGACTCCTTACACTGGCTTCCTGTGCCTCTGAGCATGCATTTCAAAATTCCAGCTCTTACGCGCAAATTTCTTGTTGGTGTAGCTCCTTAACATCTCAAGACATTCTGTACATCGGTCTCTTCACTCCAAGGTCGCTTCATTCTCAGCTCGAGTGCAAGAAGTCTTCTGGTCGTTCCTCGCATGCGCGGGACTACAGCTCAATCTAGAAGTTTTGCCTATGTTAGCCGCTCTAATTGGAACCATCTTTCGCAGGAATTGAGCCTCGAGCTCCTCAACCTGTCTCTTCGTCTGTTTCGAAAACGCCTGAAGACTATCTTGTTTGTTAGTGACAGCACTAACTTGGGTCTGGAACGCCTCTGAATTGTTGAGTGGCGCTTTGTAAAGGTTTGATTAGAATGACAATTACAATAGCAATTGTGCTGTTATGACTGAACTGAGACAAACTTATTGTCGATAACGAAAATGCAATTTATATATAGGCTGAGCTTCCAATTTTAAAGGTGTCTAGACTGAAAAAGCCTATTTTTAATTTGCAGCACTAAATATTCTAACGACATCTCATGGCTGCCATGGCTGTGACTGTATTACTTTAAAGAATATAAAGACACGTTAAATGAGTCGGTTGCTAAGTAGTAAAGTACTGAAGAATGTCAGAACTGGGTTTTATCAAGTCTTTTTAGCGACGTTGTGTCATAGGATGCGTAGCGTCGCCCTCCTAATTTATACCTGCTTCGGACTGACACTGCCAAAGTGTGGGTGATGCCATATAATTGAACCAAAATAGGAAATAAATAAGTTCCGCAAATCCCAATTTTATATACTTTTTGCATTAGTTACTGCACCGCGTTATATTAGCCTAAGCTTATACACCTTTGTTATAATGGTTAACGACCCTATTATAGGTTTAATTTTCAATCGATTGCTAGAGCTGTAATATGCCAAAACTAATCTTTGTCGGCGGCAACGGCCTATGTTGTCATAAGCTGCCGTTAAACTGTGGATCCATCCATCCGATTGCTAGTTCGAGGTCTTGGTAACATAGACGCTATTAACTGTAATATTTTATGCTGGTAAACAATGAATAATCATTGGTGACATTGTATAGTGTTGTTTTGATGTCTTTCGGACTCTAAATTCTTTATTTTGACTGCACTATATATACTTTTGATTTGTCGTAAACGGCCTTTGATGTCATAAGATGACATTAAACTTTGGGAAAAATCGCATAGACGTCCTAGTACGCAATGTGTCTGTTAATAATTTAGGCCTACATCGTGATGCAATGCAATTGGTTTTCAAAGCTAAATAGAAACAAGGACCTTCGTCGCCTTAACTTCCCACTGACATTAAACAGTCAGGGCACCCATAATAGCTAAGTTGACGAGTGGGCAGTGGGCACAAGTGGAACAAAAATCTCTACGCAAATTTCTGCCCTGGCGAGGATTTGAACCCCGGCCTTTTTGACTGACAGTCCAACACTGCCCAAACACTAGACTATAGCGCAAACCTCCAATATAAATTACAATTATATAGGCCTATATTCAAATATTGACTTGATTTGCATATATAAATAAACGAATATAATTACACAGTTGAAGCAATTTAACCACTGCAAGTAGTCTGGTAGTGCCAGTCCCAAGCCTGCATAAACGTAGAGGGCGACGCTAAGCACCTTATGTAGTGACACAGCTCGTTAAACAGCATATAACCAACCAACACAGTTAATTAAATATCTTTAGCCAAAGTGCAAAAGAAGGTGTGTTCCAATCGTTCTCTTTCTAAGCTAAACAAATTGGCCAATCTCTGTCCCTGACCTGCTTTTGAAGGTCGCCGGAGGGAGGAGGCTGTTCCGCAGAAGACACCTGTTTCCTCTGAAGATACACTTCTCCGAAAGCGCCCGCGTTTAACGATAATTGTATTATAGGCCTACACTTACAAGTATATTGTGCGTCTACATAGAATGACTCCAGCTTGCTCTTAGTCTGGATTTGTGAATAAAGCAAGTGTGTCAGCGGGGTATCAACCTATGATATTTTAGTATTATTATTAGTAGTTGTAGTACTTCTATTACTCGTTATTAATTATTAACACCGCATTACGATTAGAAGCATCAATCGATGGCGATATGCACTAATTGTGAAGTGAAGATCTTGCTAAGTAACCGACTCAGTGGAGGAGGATCGAAAACTCACTCTGTGTGTTTCAAGTCGAGCGCTCTATGTAAGCTCTAACCAACCTATTACTTTCGCAAGCAATATTACATTTAGATTAGAAATATGTAAAGGCATGATGGGGTTGTTGAACAACGGTTTATTTTAGTAGAATGTACGACCACCAAAATCAAACTTTTTGCTAGATAATAAGACACCTTTTAAACGGATGCAGCAGATGCTATATATTTGTGAATTGCGTGAAATCGACGTCATCGTGCGCTCTCTGACATGAGGTCGACGTAACGGCGAACGTTAGATGTCTCCAAACAATTCATAAACATTTAAATTTTATTATTAACAATATAGACGAAGAGAAATCTCTGCAACGAAGGCAACATTCCTGTGACGCGACCCCCTGCGAGGCGGGGCGACACCTGCCCCTATAGAGGGCGAGTTCTGTTTCAGCTTCTCTCACTCCCTCCTTGGCAGGCACCGGCGAAGCAGGTTACCCCTCTACCTCTCTCATTTCCTTCCTGGCTGTCTGCCTACCTGCCTGGAAGACAATAGTCCTCTTAACAGTCACTATAGGGTTTGACATCTGCCTGCCTGCTTGGGAGGCAGAGGGGATGGAGGGAGGGAGGCAGGGATGAATGGAGGGATGGAGGAGAAAGATGGACGGACGGTTTGAGTATGGAAGGAGGGAGGGGAGGGAGGAGGTGGGCGAATGGTTGGAGGTAGGTAGAGACGGAAGGACGGACCGACGGAGAGAGGAAGGGAGGGTTGTAGGTAGGGTGGATGGATGGATGGAGGGACGGACGGACGGACGGACGGACGGACTAAGGGAGAGGCAGGGGAGAGGGAGAAGACTTACGTGAACATACCCCGTGACGACGCATCTCGTAACATTTTAAAATCGTTTAAAACTGTCCTAGGACGGGCAAACATCTAGTTATTGTTATAATTATAGTACATTTTAGGCATCATTATTTAGTGACCAAATATGATGACGCCGAGTAATTGTTGGTGAAGGAATTGCTTAAGTAGTAGCAGCAGCAGTAGTAGTAGCAGTAGTTGTCGTAGTAGCAGTAGTAGTTCCAACAAAGTTACTCTTTAAAAAATCGATGCACAATCGTAGTGGTAATAGAAAATCGTGTTGCAATTTCGCAATGTAAATTGTTGTATCATGTTGCATGACTTTGGCTTGTGATGCATTCTACCGTTATTTAAAGTCTTGCAACATGTTTCACGGTGTTGGACTGTGATGCATTGCAGTCTAGTGCAAAGTGTTGCATCGTGTTGCAAAGTGTTGTACATTGTTGCTTTGCTGTTGCAGAACGATGGTTTCTCTCTGTTGCCCTACTTCGGTCTGTGGTTCGTCGTGATGGCGTCAGGTGGCGCTGCCGATCGTCTCCAGAGTCATGGCGTCCTTAACACCGGAACAACGAGAAAGGTCATGCAGGTCATAGGTCAGTCTCTGTCTCTGTCTCTGTCTCTGTCTCTCATTCTGTCTCTATGTATGTCTGTCTCTCGCTCTCTCGCTCAAGGTATCTCTATTCATATGTTTCGATTCGATGTCCTTGTCTGTCTCTGTCTGTCTGTCTCTGTCTCTGCCTCCGTCTGTCTAGACAGACAGACGGAGGCAGAGGCGTCTGTCTGTCTGTATGTATGTCTGTCTCTCCTGTCTGCCTGTCTGTCTTTCTCTGTCTCTCGCCTCTGTCAGTTACTTCTCCTCCCATTTCTTCTCTTTCCATATCTTCTCCACCATTACTCAGTTGCTTCCATGTCCATATTTCCATCCTCCCTCCTTCCCTCCGTTCCTTTCTCCCTTCCTCCCTCTTTCCCTCCCTCCAGTAATCACTCACTGAAACACATCAATATTCATGCTATTAGCACACTGCATACTTTGTAATTTTTTACTTATATACACCATATATTTGCAATATATTTATATACAATTTATACATATAAACCAATCATATTATATATATATATATATATATTTGCATTATTTGTTTGTGTATATATATATATATGCATATGCATTGTATGTTTATGTGAAAACGCTGTCCGTCGAGTAAAAATAGCTCGAAGGTTACAGGGTTCATCGGGTACAATGAATCAGTTGCTGTCTGACCTTTCTAACTCCTTAAAATTGCATCTTTCCTTCCTTTCATAAGTCATTCATTCATCTTTCATTTTTTCCCACCCACATTCACTTATTGATTCCGTCCTTCCGTCCGTCCTTTTTCTCCTTCCTTCCTGTATTCCTTCCTTCATTCATTCATTCATTCATTCATTCATTCATTCATTCATTCATTCATTCATTCATTTATTGATTGATTCGTTCGTTCGTTCGTTCATTCATTCGATTCATTCATTCATTCATTCATTAATTCATTCATTCATTCATTCATTCATTAATTCATTCATTCATTCATTTTCATTTCTTCCTTACTTCCTAATTTTCTTCCTTCCTTAAATCTTCCTTTCTTCATTCCTTCTTTTCTTCCATTCTTTTCTCATCTAATAATGGAGCCTTAGCAACTAAGACAGTAATACGGTCTCTTGTCATACCAAAACCTCATTTGCAAAGGTCATTTTAAACTATTATGTTCTGAGTCGCCAGATAGCTAAAACCAAACAGACTTAAATACTCCTTCTATATTGGATCAAACGAACAGGTATTATATCTGAAATCACATTTCCTTACTCTACCTTGCTTACCGTACTCTAATTGCCTTCGTTTATTCAAATTAAAATAAACTTTTCTGACCTCAGCTTCTTTAGCAATACCTAACCGTGCAGACCTTGTTTTGACCTTGCCCGACCTTGTGCTGACCGGACATGGATATTCATTTGACCATCTCTGGACAACCACTCTGACTCGAGGCAGCGCTCCTGAATAAGCTGATGCCCTGCGCTTACATTAAGAATCGCGCCTTAGAAGTTTAAAGCTTGTGATTACGATTGAGTATGCTGTCCATTAACTATTCATTCCGTCCAGCATAGAGTCATATATACGATCAGAGTCACTTACATAAAAAAGGTGTTTTAACTGATCCTAATAATTATATAATCGTAGCATTATTGTTTAGCGACACCTAACGGCGGTCAAGGCCGTTGATATCGACCTAAATACCTTAACTGGTTCAACCATTCTTCACATTGAACCCGCGATGCAAGAGTAAGGTTCGAATAAATAACATTGAGAAAAGTACGTGTAAGATGTCTGCGCAGAACCTATATATAACATCAGTAGTATAGGCGCTGTAATTTAATTATTAATGCAACGAATTTTATTAGGCTCAATTTAGACACCTTTAAATAAAATATTTCATACCATACATATAAATTTAATTGGCTCAGACCCATAATATCAAAAAGGTACATCTTATCGCTTAATAAGATGCTTGGAGCTCGTCACTACGAATACACTTATCTGACTAGGAACGATCATTCCGGCGAGTATGGTGGCTCCTTAGTTAATGCAACGAATTTTATTAGGCTCAATTTAGACACCTTTAAATTGATTATTTCTTACCTTATATATACATATTTATTCGGCTCCGAAGCGTAACATAAAGTCAGTTTTCGTGTTTAATAAGATGCTTGGAACTTGTATTAACGATTACGAATACTCTTGTCTGACCAGGGACGATCATTCCGGCGAGCATGGTGGCTGCGATGGGCTTCATCGACTGCAGCCAATGGCAGGGACCGATCTCCTTCATCACGATCGGTCTGAGCTTCTGTGGCTTCCAGTATAACGGTTTCCTCGTCAACCACCTCGACATCGCTCCACGCTACGCCGGGATTCTGATGGGAATTGCCAACGCCATTGGGTCAACGGCCAGCTTCCTCGTTCCCTACCTACACAACATCGTCAAAGAAGTCACCGAAGTCAGTCGCCACCATCTAATCTAATCTCTAATTTAATCTAACACATGTAACCTAATCTCTAATCTGATGTACTCCAATCCAATCTTTAATCAAATCTCTAATCTCTATTCTAATCTCTAATATTTTTAATGTAATCTAGACTGATCTAATCTGTTATGATCACGATTATTGGCTGATACATTCATTTACCTAATAAGCAGATTTCTGATTGGCTGATCGAATAATTGACCAAATGACAATTTACTGAAGGGATCATCGAATGAATAGCTCAGTGATTGGTTGATCGAATAGATGACCTGATAAACAGATTTCTGATTGGCTGAACGAATGATCACCTGGCTGAAGCATTGAATGAACTTCCTAATAAACAGAGTACTGATTGGTTGAACAGGCGACATAATAAGAGTTGGTTCAGTGGCTATTCGATTAAAATTAATGAAACAGCTAACTCATTGGCTGATCGAATAAATGACCTAATAAACAGAACTCACTGGATTGGTTGAGATAATAAATGACCTAATAAACAGAGTACTGATTGGTTGATCGAATAAATGACCTAATAAAGAGATGGCTGAATGGTTGATCGAATAAATGACCTAATAAACAGAGATCGACTGATTGGATGATCGAATGTATGACCTAATAAACAGATTACTGATTGGTTGATCGAATAAATGACCTAATAAACAGAGTACTGATTGGCTAATCGAATAAATGACCATAGTAAGCAGAGTACTGATTGGCTGATCAAATAAATGACCTAATAAGCATTTTACTGATTGGCTGACGGTTGACCTACTTGTAGGACGAATACGAGCGTTGGCAGACGATGTTTCTTCTGACGGCGTCCTTCTATCTCTTCAGCATGTTCTTCTTCCTTCTCTGCGGCTCTGGAAAACTCCAGGACTGGGCGATCAGCGACCCCCAGGGCCCCGTCGACGACGACAGCGACCAGTCACCCTTCTCCGCCGACCCCCTGGACGCCACCACCCCCCAGAACAACAAGACCCCTCTCTACGTCAAGGAACTCAGTACCATCAGCAGTCCTTCGTTCGGCGGGGGTAAAATCCCCGACGTCTACGCCACGGACACTCTACGCCGGGCGGCGGAGGAGGCGGACGCGAAGGCCCTGCGAGCCCTGCAGCAGACGGGGTCGCTACCCCGATCGAACGCCATCGGGCAGAACCACCTGACCCCGTCCGGCGGCGGACAGCAGGGGGTTGACACGGACACCCTCAACCGTAAAGCGAGCAATAAGTCGACGAACAGCTCGAGAAGCAACGAGTCGAAGAAGGACTCGAACCCTCACCGCAGCGATCACGAACGAAGCAGGAAGCGAGGACGACACCACGAGGGAAGGGAGACGGAGCGATCCCGGATCGACAGGGATAGGGACAGGGACAGGGAGAGGGATAGGGAGAGGGAAAGGACCGCCTCAGGGAGGAGGACGTTGAAACCGGAGCTGTCCCGTCCGGCTGAGGAGAGCCTCGAGATCTATGAATCCCTGTCGGAGTCGCCCGTATGAGGATCAAAGGCTGCCCTCACCCTGCAGACCCACCGCCAAGGGGCCCGAGTGTTTCCTGCACCACGGAGAGTCAACGGCTGTGACATGCACCTCAGGCGTCTGTATTCGCTAGATGGCAGGAGTTTATCCACTCCTGTGCATTCGCTAGGTGGCGGGTTCTTTCCGTTTGTGTAAGAGCATGATCGTTAGTTCGTGATGAATCTCGAGATGGCGCTATTGTTATAAATAGCCATACTCGCTAGGTGTCGCTGTTATCTCCGTTGGTTACCGCGGGATGCGATTTCTGGGGTCTGGCTTTTTCGGAAGAAGTGTCTTCTTGAAACGCATGACGCTCTGATCGTTTTGTCCTCATACCGTAACAGGGAGAAAACTATTCTGAAATAAATTCGGAAATGTCTTTAAATGCGTGGTATAAATTTCTTCAGATTTTGAATTACTGCGGCTAACGGTGAAATAGAGAAATAAAGGAGGTTTTAGAGAAGGACTGAGTTTGGATATCCTATGTAAATGAAACACGCCCACGCCCCCAAGCGGACAAAGGTTATCAAACATCCACAGTGGTCATCTTTAAAATACGATAATGATACTAATTTAAAATGTTATTGGTATTTAGTGTTTAATGACTTCGAAAATTGTTGCTAAACGAAAATCACTGAAAATTGTTACCTGGACACACACTTAAGAAACTTAACGAAAATGACATTTTTATACCATCCGGAAGATGCTATTTAAAGGTGTCGAGGCGGAACTGTGAAAATTTACTAGAGCGTAGTGTTCAGCGACATCTTGTGGCTGACGAGGGTAATAACGTCGACCTAATGTATTCGAAAAGTCGTTTGAAATTTCGTGGAAGAATGCGCTAATAATTTAGAGATTGAACGAAAATAAGATTTTAGCAGCGTTGGAAGAACACCTTTCTTACTTATTTACCGTTTAACGACCACTGTATGGTAACAAAGACCATTAGCGTCGCCCTCCTCCTTCATCCAGGCTTGGGACTGGCACTGATAGAGTACGATCAGTGGCGGAGTTACACCATTTAAGGTGTAGATACTAGTGCAATTAAATAAGTAAGTAAGTAAGTAAGTAAGTAAGTAAGTAAGTAAGTAAGTAAGTAAGTTGTATTTTACTCATTGCTAACCGCACTTTGGTTTTCATACTGCGATGGCTTAATGTTCAGTTCTAATTTGTATATTTATAGAGTCTTTATTAAGCTGTTCGATCGAATCGTTAGCCGTAAGATGTCTTTTGACACTGAAAATTAGACACCTTTAAATCGAGTCCTTGCGATTTTATAAATAACTGATTTTTTGCATCGGTTTAAATCGTAATTTATGGCGTGTATAATTTTCAACTGTTGACGTCGACAGCCTTTTATTCCGTAGGCGGTTATTAATTAAAATGTGGTAATTACGATGAGATATCATATTAAATAGGGTCCAGGCGCGTGCAGTGGTCGGTCAGCTACAGAGTATGCGAGCCTAGGCTGCAACTTAGATCGCTCGAGAAGACCGACCTACGCGTACGGTGGATGAGGACGCGCTTCGGCGATCATGCATTCGCGGCAGCTGGTCCCAGATGCTTGAACAGTCTTCCACCCGTCATCAGATTGACCAACTCAGCAGACTCCTTCAAATCTAAACGCAAAACTTATTTGTTTGCTAAGGCGTATCCCGCAGTTTAGTTGTATGTGAGGCGCCCTTGTAGCGGTATGGCCGCGTTACGGCGCCATATAAATTGTCGTTATTATTATTATTATTATTATTATTATTTTTATTATTATTATTATTATTATTATTATTATTATTATTAGGCTTCTGATCTTCAATTATTACTAAGGAGGGACAGACGTCTGTTGAAGCACTTAGTCTCGATTAGTAATCGATTTTTACCCACATCAAGGCAATGATCTCTCAGCGATTTCTTCGATCTCAATTCATAGTAAGTTCATGCTAACATGACAATTCTAAATTTTGTTATTAGGCCTGAAACTTATATAAGAAGGGAATAATATATTATGGTGGCAGTTTATTCGTCAATGTAAGAACTGCATCAGAAACCGGTGATTCGATAACTTGTAATCGATTTTAACCGCCATCAAGGCTAAATAGCTAAATCAGAACGATTTCTTCGATCTAATGAATTGTAATCTCCCCATTATACAGCGTCCAAAAAGCGAAGTCGTGGCAACCAACAAATTCGCAGGCGCTCAGTCAAAACAAAATCGATAGACTGTGCAAGGTCAAGGTCAAAGTAAAGCAGTGCTAATCACTTTTCTAATGAATTCTGCTCACGAGTTCCGATAACTGCGTTGTTAACAGTAACTGACCATCTCATAAACATTCTAGACAAATTATGTCCATATATTGTTTAAGGTAACGGTCGAAATCAACGCCGTGGCAGTCGCAAGATGTCGATGAACACTATAATACTACGATTAATAATTGGTTCAGTTTGGACACCTCTAAATCAGATGTTTCTGCTCACGACTCTAATATAGTTCCGCTGGCTCCATAGTTCCCACTGCTGCTTTCCGTCGAAAGATACTTACTATTTATTAAGACTGACATTACTACACTGTCCGTGCACTGGAGGTGCCAGTCCCAAGCTTGGCCAAAAAAGATGGGGGACTGACAGCTGTAAGATGTTGTTTCACAAAGGAAGCTACAAGGAAAAGTTACATAGCTTTCTTTTAGGGTAAGTCGCCGTAGTAGATTAGGAAGACGCTAGATGTCGATAGACACTTTAAATCTGCGAAATATATTATTAGCAATATGTGATTTGGTAAGTTGCTGTTTAACGACTCTGTGTCATGACAAAGATTATTAGCGTCGCCCTCCTCCTTTCTCAAGGCCTTGGACTGGCACTACCACGGGTAGGGCAGTGGTGGATCAGTGTAGTATTCTTTGGTCTTATATACGTCTTGAGAATTGCACAAATGTTTCTTCATTTAGCCGCCAACAGTCTGATCCTGGTGGTTTCTTCAGCCGCTAGATGTAGTTAAGAACATTAATTCTATGATTCTTATCGGGTTCAGCTTAGACACCTTTAAAACGCTTATTTCAGAAGCTATGTATGTCGCATTTTCGCTCAATGTTTCCGATCATCCTTGTTGCCTTTGGTTGTTCAAGTCCTGGAACGAACTGCAATAAAGCTTGAGAGAGCCGCAAGATGTCGTTAGCACACAAATTCTATTATTTGTATCAAGCACGGTTTAGACACCTTTAAACCTCTAACCTCCGACGCTATATATAGCGCATTCTCGTTCAAGGTTTCTGATTAATCCTATAACTCCAAACAAGTCTTCAAACACAACTTAATAATTACATTTTTAGACAGCAGCAAGATGTCTTTAAACATGTCATAGTACTAATAGTCAGAGGACGGATTAAATGACTGTATTACATAGGATCGACGTCAACGACATTATAATTAATAATTATTGCGAGCAATTGGTGTGGATGGAGATCAGTTAATAAATCTTTGACCTTACAAACACAGTGAGAACTTCAAGGCATTTTCTTCATTTTGCCATCAACGGATCCTGATTGCTGACGGTTTCTTCAGCTGTCAGCGCTGTTAAGCTCACTAAAGTATCGGACTTAGTTTAGATACACATTAATCGCTTTGGACAGACAGACACTATAGATTATGCATTCTCGATAAAGATTTCAATATTTATTAGCCTCCATTTAAATCTTCAAACGCAATTTAATAATTGTATGTGAGATAGCCACAAGATATCGTTAACCGCACTAAATCTGTGATTATATTCACACTATAATTGTATTTCGCTTTCTCATTTTCGATGCTTTCAGTACTGCAATCTTTAAACCAGGCGTTCCCAACCTCAGCCCCAGGGGGTGCGACATGTCATTTCAAGGGGTGCGAGAAAGAGAGAAAGTATGACAGTAATAATAATTATATTATAAGTTGTTGAGCTGTCATAGGATAAGTATGGATGAGACCGTAAGATTAGATTCATTATTTCCACGTAACATTGCAAGCCTCTAAGTCTAAAATTGTTACTCATTTGGAAATGCTCTCAGAATCGTTTGATGGATATTTCGCCCCTGGAGACCTGAGGACTTCAATTTGCAGAAAATGTCAGATAAAGAAGAGTTGAAGGAAGATCTGATTGAATTGCGAACAAATCGAGCTCTTGAAATGCAATTTGAAAGGATGACTTTGGAGGAGTTTTGGTGTTCAGCACTAGATATCTTTCCAACACTTGGTGGAAAAGCACAGCATGTCCTCATACCATTTGCAACAACATACTTGTGTGAATCTGGGTTCAGTTCTCTCCTGTCAATTCAGACAAAATCTAGAAATCGCCTGAATCCGCAGGCAGACCTGCGGATCGCAATCAGCAAGAAAGTTCCACGTTTTGAAAAAATCATGCATGAAAAACAGCAACAAAGAAGTCATTAACGTTTATGCTCTAGATTGGGAGTCATGACTTTAAAAAGTCTTACAATTAAAAATTTTAAATGTTAGGGTTAGAACTGCTCGTGACAGTTAGCCTGGTAGACTGTTAAAGTCTAACTCTAACAGAATTAGACTCGTAGACTAGATTGTTAGTTCTGCTGATTTTCTCTAAAGTTTATTTCAATTTGTCCACATGCAGTAGGCCTACTCTATGCGTGTATGGCTACAGTGTATGCCACTGTGTGGCATTGTATGCGGTTCAATCCGTGGTTCAAAAAGTAACAATTTTATGAATGCGTCTTCAAATGTGATATTAATTTTGTAGGGGTGCGAACATTGGTAAAACATTTTCCAACGGGTGCGGGGCATAGAAAAGGTTGGGAACCCCTGCTTTAAACGTAACTTTAAATAATTTGAAACATCCGACATGTCTTTAAGCGAGTCATTGTACTAATCTCTTAACCCTAGGGCTACCAAGCTTTTTTTGTAACACTGACTACCAAGGGGGGTGGTTACCACCCCCCTGGATTTCGTGTTTGGTTTCACATATCATAACTTGTAATATAGCATTGGATTCAGCATTCATTTCTGCACAGAATGGTATATTTATTTGTACATTATGTGAATGCACCTCGAAATTACATCACTTTTAACAATGGAACCCATTAATTAGCGATATTTTATATTATTGCGTACATTTTGTACTTTTTTGATAAACAAATATAAGATTATGTTTGTTTTGAAACTAATCTATGTATAAAAGATACACACAATCATCCCTACACATGTTTATATAGTATATATGTACATCCATACATATATATCCATACATATATATCGGTTTACGTTGTAATGCTGTATTCAGCCATTTTCACACATATTACGCGTATTATTATTTATTTTGATCACTTCCGGTATTCACAAGACAAAGATGTAGGTATGCAAATGAAGCCCTTCATTCCCTCTAAAGAATGGTATCTTTGTTTCTCTTCCAGGAAGACAAATGAATATGCTACAGACAAAAAACTAAGGGGGAGTGCTTCCATTCAGCCATTTTTCACGCATATTACGCGTATTATTATTTATTTTGAGCACTTCCGGTTGTCTCAGGTCAACTCAGTTACCATAGAAATATAGCCCCACATTCCCTCTATAGAATGCTAAAATTTGTATCTCTTAATATTAAACGACGGATAAGATATAGTCGAAAATCTAGGGGGTGGTATCCACCACCTGGTGCCTCGGGTATATTGGGTATAACTTTTGAACGGTGTGAGATATCATCTCACATTTTACCTCAAAACGTGTGTAAACGAACCCCATACAGCTACCTAAAAGGTCAAAATTTTATTCCATACGAAAAAGTTTGAGATGAAAAAACCTAGGGGGGTGGCAACCACCCCCCTGGTAGCCCGAGGGTTAACGTGGGTGTAGCATAATGCAATGCGCTACGTACGATCCACATCAACGACATAATAATATTATTATCCATAAATTGTTATCAATGGTAGGCAATGGCAGGAGAGTGCACATGGACTTAGCCATGGCAGAAATTTGGTTCGAGAGTTCTGCCCACCCTGAGCCCCATAGCCAACTGAGCCATTATGAGTATACTGACCGTACACTGTCAGTGGAAAGATGAGACGGTGAGGGAGAGGACTGGACACCCGCCCTGAAATGCGTAGCCTACGAAAATGAAGTAGCTAGCTCTTCGTATTAATGACTGCCTCTCAGGACTCGCTCAAGGGACCACTCATCTTCTTCTTCTTAAAGGCCAAGTGAATGAATTTTTAGAGAACCGCGTCGCAGTATAGTCATTGCAGCTGAGTTGGACAGAGGGCGCAGATGGAGCAGAAATCTCAAGACAACTTTCGGCCCTGCTGAGGATTTGAACCGATGACCTCTTGGTTTACCGTCTAGCACAGTAGCCAAGGTTTCGCCTCATTTTCAAAGTATTGGTCAGTTTATTCACAGAATGACAATATACTTTGATTTAGTTGGAATGACAGTCGATAAATACGTTTCCTCTAACCGTTATAACGAAGTCTACGCCACAATAACTATTGATGGTGCAACTTAGACCAGTGTTGGGTAAACTCACACAACAAATGAGTTAAATCAAAACTCAACTCATGCACCTCAAAATGAGTTTAAACTCAAACTCAACTCATCCTAAGTGAAATGAGTTAACTCAAACTCAATTGTTAAATGAGTTAACTCATCAACTCACTTGTCTCATACCAGCACGTTCTAATCGAACGTTGTACAAATACACAGTTACCAGGAAATGGTATCATCAGTTTATTATTACTAGTATAACTGTTATTATTATTAATGGGATAATGGATAAATCAGGTTATTATTACTGAGTCAAAGTAAACACCACAGTCCACATGTTTCACATCTCAAACATGACTGGTATTAGCTTTAAGCAGAAGTTTTTAAAAGTTGGTGTGTGACAGCCTGTTCCGATATTTAAAAAACCGGCTTGTTTCAACATAATATGTGCCGAGTGAGTTGAGTTTGAAATAATCTATTACTATAAGTCTTAGTCTGTTTACGATGTCCTTCCGTATG
This sequence comes from Aporrectodea caliginosa, assembly GCA_020284085.1. Taxonomy (NCBI): domain Eukaryota; kingdom Metazoa; phylum Annelida; class Clitellata; order Crassiclitellata; family Lumbricidae; genus Aporrectodea; species Aporrectodea caliginosa. Next base: position 91,905 of record JACEVL010000628.1, read on the forward strand.
TATGTTTGCGTGTCCGGCTAAAGGCTCCGAAACGGAACGGTTTAGCGATTTGAAAAAATTTACAAAACATTTTTACGCAACTTCTAGGTCAACGCGACTATTTTCAGTTCGCAATTTTATTTAAACGCCGATATATGGACATTTTACATTATTTCCAACTGTTTCGACGAGTTTATTTTAATTATACAGGCCATGGTAGGCCTATGGCCATTTGTTCACGTCACGCATGCTAATTATGTAATCTTACGTCACGCATACTTAATTTTCAAATCAGGCGCTTTCGTTAAAAGACGCGGGTCGCTCCGAAAATTACAATCGCAATAACGGCCGAACTTCGTCTATTATATTTAGCCCGGGGAACAAATAATAGCCTACTATACGTCGATAATAGAAAATAGGCTATAGAAAAACGACCGAGCTTAGTCTATTATAATTATTTAGCCCGGGGAATAAATAATAAGCCTATATAGCCTAAGGTAGCGTAGAGATAACCCGTGCAGTACACGGGCAAAGCAACTACTTTCACCTCTAAATGTCGTTTCCGCTCAGATATAGGCCTATCATCAAATATAGTAAGTAAGTAAATAGCAGCCGTTACATATTACGTCTGGGAAAAACCCGGGCGAACGCCGGGTAAAAACTGCTAGTTGAGTTATAACTCAAACTCACAGAAAATATGAGTTAACTCAAACTCATAACTCACACTCTTTAAGACGAGTTAACTCAAACTCATAAATCACAGCAAGTGAGTTAACTCGTGAGTTTAAACTCATCTGAGTTAACTCATACCCAACACTGACTTAGACTATCGTCGCCGTTACAAGTTATGATAACCAGTAGATGTCGTTAAACCATCGAACCTGTTGCGGTGAAAGTTCTGCTTAGACACCTTCAAATCAGTCCAAAACAATGCTAGTTATACCAAATTTTCGGTTCGTTTTTGATTCAACTTCATCCACTGCTTCAATCATTAGTTTTACAATTCTTTCTGTTACGTTCTTCCAAGTTAATAAGAGTGACTCATTTCGTTTCGTGCCAGACCCAGGAAAGAATAACGGAGGAGGGCGACGGTGATCATCTCTGTAATGACTCAGGGTCGTTAAACAGACACTACTAACAGTCACTCAAGTTTCTTAAAGGTGAGATGTCAGCGGCCAGGACAGTCATAAGATATGATATTTTCAAATAATATTCCAACAAAGAATTTAAACGTTCGGGTGTTTTCCGGAGCTTCTCGATACCAAATCCTAGGAAATTAACGTTACGAAAAGAAGAAGCTAGATATATATAGTCATTGTCCTTTGATTTAAAGGTGTTTAAACTGATCCTACTATATATTCTATCATTAGTGTTTTACCGACAGGTAATTGCTTTCAAGGTTATATATTTTCAGGATATATATATATATAAACCTCACTAAGCCTAACCTCCCTAAGCCCTAACCTTAACCTTGGCCCATAAACCTAATCTCTAACCTAACCTAACCCTAACCCCTAAACCTAATCTTAACCGCTAACGCTAACCTAGCCCCTGAAAATTCAGAGCATGTATATTTTCAGTGTATAATTATGAACATGTATATGCACTGAAGACGTATGGACGGTATGGTTAGGTTAGGTTTAGAAGGTTATTGTTAGGGGTTTAGGGTTAAGGGTTAGGATTAAAGTTTGAGGTTTCGGTTGTTTGGGTTATGGTTGGGTTTAGATGTACATATGCCCTGAAAATACACATATACATAGGGCATATACACATTACCTATAGGGTATATACCCTAAAAATTCGCATTCCCTGCAACATATATGAAAGTAGCTATAGCATTGCATGACGCAACAGTACTTTTTGCAAAACGGGAACTATAGTTATGACTTGAATATAATGAAACCGAAATAGAAACAATTGTATTTGTATATACATATTCATTTTTAGTCTGTTAGTTAATAAAATTTATTTTTCAAGCGTCTTAGATAACTGAGTTCGTGAATAAGCTGGTGCTTTGCGCTTTGCTTTAGTAATTTTGAAGTTTACGATGACGAATACCTGAACAGTCTAAAAGACCATGTTGATTTTCTGTTTCGTTTAATCATTAATGTGTATACTACATGTACTTACGGAATTATGAACTGTCCATGTTGGAATACAATGCTTCACTTATGCTTTTACTTATTGGACGAATATTACATTTAAAAGAGGTGTGTAAACAATTTTGACTGTTTTCCCAGCTAACTTATGTAGCAAAACCTAATGGTATTTTGCTCTAACTTATAGGACAAACCAGAGTTAAAAGAGGTGTATAATTGATTTGAACAGTTCTCACGGATCATAATAGCAAATTCTACAGATTCATGACAGAGGCTTGTTTGCGTTAGCAATCTGCCAGAGGTTGTTTCAAGGAGTCCTCTGAGGAGGTTCCAAAGATCAGTCGTTACATTACAGCAACTGTTAAATTCAACTGGATCCGAACCGACATCTGATAAACCTAGACCAGGAGTCTCCAAAGTACGGCCCGCGGGTCACATCCGGCCCGCTAAGGCCTGTAATGTGGCCCGCGGAACTCTCCTTTGAAGAAACAAACTAAATTGGGAAAATTGAAAATTTTAACGCCGCTGTACTCTGACATGCATATTGCCAAAATCCATGTCGCTGTTTGTAAGGCACTGTGCCTGATATGCAATGACACCATTGCAGTGCTTAAAGAGTACAATATTCGGAGACATTATGAATCCAAGCATTCATCGCATTACTCACAATTCACTGGACAACTGCGCACAGAGCATTATTTTTTCCAAAGATTCGGAGTTTTGGCCCGTGGAGCTTTAGAAAGTCAGCAATGTGGCCCCCACTGGAAAACTTTGGAGACCTCTGACCTAGACTTTGGGACGCGACGCCTAAAAACGACGGCAGAATAAAATATCTTGTCAGCACAAAAATAATAGGAACGATAATACAGATAAAGAAGAAAATTTAAGACCGAATTTCAGTACTGTATGTAACAGATAACGCAAGGTCGAGTAAACGGCATTGTGACCGCAAGATGTCGTCAAACAATTTAAAGCTACAAATAATAAAAAGCTCACTTTAGACACCTTTCAATCGTTTATTTCCCACGTTATAACAATTGTCATTTTCGTTTAATTTTTTAAAATTATTTATCGTAAATTATCTGTCTAAGCTTTGAGATTTGCCATACAGGACTGAACAATAGCGCCTCTCGTCTGCTTTATCTTATAGGGTAAAAGACACTCTTAAAAGAGGTGTTTAGATGATTTGTTTTCTTTCGGTATTTTTGTATTTTGTTGCTGTGTGTTTTGGATGTCATCACATTTAGATTGTGTGATTCTAGTAATAGGTATAACAGGATGACGTGGACTTTAACGGCTTTGGCAGACACTAGATGGCGATCGTGTACTTGTACGAAGCAAAGATGAATGCAAAATAATATGAATGAATAATAATATTTATTCTTTAATGAAGCCTGACAAACGCACTGTGCTGTACATGTACATGTTATTGTATTGTATTGTATTTGAACACTTGTTATAGCGCCCCCACAAAATTGCCTATTCAGAGGCGCTCCCGACTACTGCGCGGACGCTTAATCGGAGTTTCACGCCGAAGCGCATGAGTAATTGCGAGTGAAGGACTTGCCCAGCGATTAAACAATCGACAAGAACACAAATTACAGAAGACATAAATCAACAAAGTTGCAGCCATGCAAGGCGCAAGCTCATTGTACTTTTGCTGCCACCTAGGGAATGAACGCATGAGCAAAACCTATGGGGCCTTACGGGAATCGAACCGGGTCCGTGAAAACTTCATGGGATGGTTGTATACCCGCAGACGTAGTGAATACTTAGTGTTACGTAGAGGGAGCCATCGAAAAATTTAACGGTCCCTTAGCCAGCTCAGCTATGATGAGTACACTGTCTGTATACTGTCGTTGGGAAGATCTGACGGCGACGGAGAGGAGTGGCCAGTGTGCCAAGATTAAAGAATATGAAGTCGCCAGCACTTCCTACCCATGGCTGTCTGTCAGACTAACTTAAGAAACGATGTATGAATTGGTCCATTGTTATTGCAACAAAGGCCGTTGACGTTGACGTCGACAGAAATTAGTTTTAACAGTTCTCACTGCTCATGTGGTATAATTCACTTATGGGGAACTCGCTTCTTCTTGTACGTAGAGACCAAATATCGCGAATTATTGTTTAGAGAATTGGTGGCAGTGGAGTTTATGACTCGGAAATAATTACTGAATAACTTGATTTTTATTAGAGATTAGCCGAGTAGACATTTTCTACCGAGTACCGAATCCGAGAATTTGGATGTACTATTTGCACGATCCGGGTACGAACCGAGTACCGTTTACTCTCTACACGAAAGGTGTCATGTTCCCTATAAAGCAATCAATTACCAGTACCTTGCTTCCTCTTGTCTTTCTTTGTATCTGTATCGTCTCTCCGTCTTTGTGATGGATCTGGCGAATGATGGAAAGATCGAGGATGGTTTATAATCAGAGCTGAACATGTTTCGTACGTGTACGTGGAAATTTTTACCGCCTCGTGTTAGCTTTTCTTTACATAAGAATTTACTAGCGCCCTTCACGGGGCTAAGTTATCGTTAAAAGTTTTAATACCAAAAAATTATTTGCAACTATTTGTGTGCATAGTATTTGCCGAGGCTAATAAGGTCCACAAGCGGGGTATTAACATATCATATTAATCTCATTCTTAGCCTTAAATATTTACAGTTATAACTAAGATATAAAACTATTCACAGGGACAACTTAAAATATCCAATTACAAAATTTTACCTTTATTGATTATCTTAACTAACCTGTGCTCTTCAAATAAATTGTCAGAATCGCTCGTCTGCTGTAACTTATAGGGCGAATACCTCTCTTAAAAGAGGTGTCGAATTGATATATATTCTTTATTAATCCAAACTGACAATTACGCAGGGTGATTACAATCCAGTATAAAAGGATGATCACAAGTTATTACAGGAGTCGAATTTTACTGTATTTGGCAGCCATGCAAGGCGCCCATCACGTCCTACGTCTCATTTTACCAATGCGCGATCTAGAAAATGATAGGCCGAGAGTAGTTTTTTATATGAACATTTCCCACCTTTCCTATAACAAATTCTATCACTTGGTGACGGTTCAATCGTTATAATTATTATAGTAACCGTCAAATTCAACTGGACCTGCTTTTGTGGCTGTACGAGCTGTGGCGCAGTTTCCAACGATTGAACGAAAATTATTGTAACATTAAACGCAAGGTCAACGTCAACGTCCTGGTAGCCGCAAGATGTCGTCATACACTTTAAAGCTACAAATGATAAAAGACTCATTTTAGACACCGTTAAATCGGTAATTTCAATCGTTAAAATATTTTTTATTACGTCCAATTATAATTATTGGTCATTACTCACGTCCTCGACGTCACGTAAGTTTCTGCTTAGACACCTTTAAATCGTCTCACGAAGATCCTATAAATAACGAATTTTCGTTATTTTGATAATCTTTTCTTCATTTTAATGAAAAATTTGTTTATTGCAATATTAGAGTCACCTTTCAAAATTAGATAACGTTGAACACGATTAATATGAGGCCTAGCCAGCCGCATATGCACAAGCCGACAGGATTGGATCCTTCGTCTATGTTGAAACCCCAAAAATAATCAATATTAAGGTCAATTAATATTAGGCAGAGGAAGTCCACCGCGAAAATTACGAGATGAAAGCATTCGAAACCTTCAATCACTTGTTCATTTAAAACCAAAACGGAGCGATAACACTTAGAAATGAGCAAACTCCAGCCGCTTCTCACAATTCAATGTAATAAGTGAAGCAGCAATTATGCGGGTCCCAAGATGTCACTAAACACTGTAATGCTGCGAATTGTATTATGTTTAGTCTAGACACCTTTAAATAGCCTATTATATATGACAAAAACGTGAATTATCGTAAACTATGATGTTAAACTCAGTCACTGCTCAGACTCTGGCAGTGCCAGTCACAAGCCTAGAGGAAGGGAGAGGACGATGCTAATCCCTTTGATATAACTCAGTGTCGTTAAACAACAACTAACCAATGATGCCGTTGATTCGAATAAGTCGCTAGCTGCCGGACAACCCACAACAAACGTTACAAGTTTTCAAGTTTGCGGATAAAATTCCTCAATATAGGTTTTGTTGAGCTGGGCCACATTTTATTGCCTTGTAAATATTGTTGAGGAATTCTGTTTATTTTGAGCATGTGAAGGGATGGGTGTAGTGTTTTCTGTTAAGGTTAAGTGACGTAGACTACAGGCCATTAAAATCAGGGTGGTTTGTTCTATAAAAATTGTAACCACTGCTACAACGTTTCGTTAAACTGTGGATTCATCCATACGTCCTCTGGTGGAATAACTCCGCCACTGCCCTTACTCTGGTAGTGCCAGTCCAAAGAATGGATAAAGGAGGAGAACGAATAAATAATGTGTCTATGCTACGATGAAAACTATACACAGTTTTTCTTTTATTGACTTAACCCTCGGGCTACCAAGGGGTGGGGGTGGTTGCCACCCCCTCTAGTTTTTTTTTCATCTTAAACTTTTTCCATATAGAATAAAAATTTGACCTTTTAAGTAGCTGTAGGGGGTTCATTTACACACGTTTTGAGGTAAAATGTGAGATTATATCTCACACGGTTCAAAAGTTATACCCAATATACCCGAGGCACCAGGGGTGGTGGATACCACCCCCTAGATTTTCGACTATATCTTATCCGTCATTTAATATTAAGAGACACAAATTATTCCATTCTATAGAGAGAATGTGGGGCTACATTTCTATGGTCACTGAGTTGACCTGAGACAACCGGAAGTGCTCAAAATAAATAATAATACGCGTAATATGCGTGAAAAATGGCTGAATGGAAGCACTCCCCTTAGTTTTTTGTCTGTAGCGTATTCATTTGTCTTCCTGGAAGAGAAACAAAGATGCCATTCTTTAGAGGGAATGTAGGGCTTCATTTGCATGTCAATATCTTTGTCTTTTGAATACCGGAAGTGATCAAAATAAATAATAATACGCGTAATCTGTGTGAAAATGGCTGAATACAGCATTACAACGTAAACCGATATATATGTATGGATATATATGTATGGATGTACATTTATACTATATAAACATGTGTAGGGATGATTGTGTGTATCTTTTATACATAGATTAGTTTCAAAACACACATAGTCTTATATTTGTTTATCCAAAAAGTACAAAATGTACGCAATAATATACAATATTGCTAATTAATGGGTTCCGTTGTTAAAAGTGATGTAATTTCGAGGTGCATTCACATAATGTACAACTAAATATACCATTCTGTGCAGAAATGAATGCTGAATCCATTGCTATATTACAAGTTATGATATGTAAAACCAAACACGAAATCCAGGGGGGGTGGTAACCACCCCCCCTTGGTAGCCAGTGTTACAAAAAAAGCTTGGTAGCCCTAGGGTTAAGCAGGCTTTAATGCCACAAGGTGTCGCTAAACTGTCGGATGCAATCGCGAAAAGGAACCAATCACTAAACACTGAATTTTGGAAACATAGCAAGGTTCTGCCTAGACACCTTTAAGTCGTGTCCTTAAGAGGCTATAAATAACTAATTTGCGTTAAATTGACAATTGCTTCTCCTTATATTAATGGCCATTAATTACATAGAAGAAAACAGTCGCTTGAGAGGCGAGCATGAGGATGAAGTGTTAGCACCTTAATTTTTCTAGCCTCGGCATGTGAGGTATGGTGGCAAGTCTTCTCGCTCGCCGTCTCATCTTCACACCGACAGTTAACGTTCAGTGTACTCATTAGAGCTGAGTTGGCTAGGGGGCGCTGGTGAAGCAGTAATGAATAACCATTATTATTTCTTCCCTAGTGGGCCACAAGTTGTCGTTAAACTCTGGATCCATCGATTATATATCGTTCCTTCAGCTACTCACTCTAACTTTCTTAGGTCATCAGCAGTTACATAACTTCGCCACTGTCTCGTAATCGTTAACTTAAAAGTTCTATAGTGCAACTCTAAAGCCAAGCGCGTTGGGCACCAGCTTATTCAAAAGCACTGCGCCTTGTCAGAGGGGTTGTCCAGACATGCAAAGGGAAAGTCTACTCCGGTTGCGAAACAGACAACAGGGAGTACAGGTTGCGAAAAAGACAACAAAGAGCAGGGAGTATTATCTGATAAGAGGAGGGCTTATAGGTAGTGGTGGTACCAGTAAGAAGCCTGGAGAAAGGAGGAAGGCGACGCTAGTCATCTTTGTTACGACACAGCAACTTACCATCTCATCGCATTCTAGACATAAAATACAATGTTCGTTAAGGCAATGGTAGGGTTAGCGTCAAGATGTCGTTAAACAATTTCATTATGCACATTTTATTAACACACTTTAGACACCTCTAAATCATGTATTACTGACGCTATATATATATCCCGCTGTACGTTGTTATTATTATATTGGTCCTGTTGATCTAAAACGTAAGTTACTCGCCATTCATTAACCTAGAAAGAACTCTTTTACTGACCCTGCTCCGGTGGTGCCAGGACCAAGCCTGGACAAAAAAGGAGGGCGACGTCAAGGACTATGACAGGAATAAGTTGTCGTTGCACACTGGAAACTACAACAAAGAGCTACATACTTCTCTTTTAGGGACGGTTGACGATATCGCTAGGAAGCCGCTAGATGTCGTTAGGCACTTTAAACATATGAAGTATACTTACGTAGCGATTAGTGATTTGGTTAGTTGCTGTTTAACGACACTGTGTGAGGACAAAGACGATTAGCGTCGCTTTCCTCGATCTATTTTATTCTTCAGCATAAGAGCATCTCGCGGCATCTGCTCTCGCAAGGACGAATTGTAGCTAACATTGGAAACTAGTATAAACCTTTTTAAACTAAACCGAAAACCTCGTTAAACACGTGAAAGCTACGAATAATAAAGGTTCACTTTAGACACTTTGAATCGATTATTTTTGACTTTACAATAATTTTTGTTCAAACGTCAGTTGTCACTTTTTTCCTTCAGCTTTGAGATCCGGTGTAAAAACTGTTAGGCATATTTCATTTGGCATTTTTTGCATTTTATTTCTGTGCGTTTAGCATGTTATCCCATTTGTACTGCGTGAATGTTGCATTACGTATACCAGGCTGGGGCCGACATCAACGGCCTTAGCAGGCACTAGATGGCATTGAATACTATTGATACGAAGCAATGGCGAATACATGCGCGCAGACGAACATGATTCTTAGTTTACGTAGAGGGAGCCACCGAAAAACCGCCAAACTAGTTCATTCGAAATCCAAAAAGGAACGGTATACTTACAAAGGAACAGCCTACAGCCACGAATTATTTTAGGCATAGAAATAAGCTGCAGACCGCTTATTAGAACTATTAAGATTCAGGTGATATTACGTTAACGGCCATAGCAGCCGCAACATGTCGTTGAACACGTTAATATTGTACGAAATAAAATTATATTAGACTTAGCTTAGACACCTTTTAATCCGATGTAACAGAGCTTATGTATAGCTGATTCTAGTCAAATTGCGAAATTAACCGTTCAATCGGCTGCGTGATAGGAGAATTAGGCATGGTAACATCTGTCGAAATCAACGACCTTAAACTCGGCAAAATGAGCAACGGAATATCTAGTTACAAGCAGTCAACCTCCTAACCCAAAAAGATGTCGCTAAACAATTATTATAGTGCTGGCGTTTATATTATTTTCAATTTTAACACCTTTATATCGTTGAACACTCCACCTATATATATGTATTGTCATTTTTTTTATACCAACGTTTAACGTCGTCTTATGACATCAAAGGCCGTTGACGACAATACAGGAAAGATACAATTCAATTATTACAGGAAACTTATAGCATCCGAATGACACCATGAAATGTGTCAAACAGAGCTTTACAATTTCACTATATTCAATATTTTTGTAACATAAGGTAGTTCATCTTATTCTGTCTATGGTTTCTATATTCTGACAAAAGATTCCATGCAAATTAAGCAATGTTATGTAACTATGCAGCAATTGATCCATATAAAAAATTTACTAAGTACTCTTTTAAACTGTTCATGTATCTAACATACTATACAATCATGTAATACAAGTTCATTCAGTAACATAGCATACATGTATTATAACTGTTTAAAGTATAGTTTCAATAGATTCAAATTATAATCACAGATCTCTTACTATAACACATTACTGATTATTATGCAACATAGTAGCTATTGTAATACAGTAACCAAACCAAATCATATCATATATTGAATAATCAAAGTTGAATAACAATAATATGGTAATAACAGAATTTCATTTACCAATTGGTAATATTTAAATTTTCTGATATCAGTTCTTGTTATTATGACATAACATATTCAAAAATCAACAGTTGATAAGAAGTTGTTTATGACTATTTCAGTAACCTGCATTGCAACACAGTACTGCAGTATTATGCAACATATTAGCTAATGTGATACAGTAACCAAATCACACCACATGTAATATGTATTATTAGAAGAAAAAAAAAAAACAAAGTTGAACAATAGTAATATGGTAACCAGCATTTCAACCAACATTGCAACACAGTACATACATGTAATTGCATAATAACAATGTATTAGTAAAAGAGTAATTAAATATTTACAGATTTGAGTAAGATATAAAACTATTTGCATTAAAAAAAAAACACACTAAAACATCCATTTACAAAATTTTACCTTTATTAATTATTTTAACTAACCTATGCACTTCATTCTGAAATAAATTTACCGTCAAAAGGGTTTTAACTGAAACTTCATGTTTATATAATTGACATTTATTTCTTAATACCTCTGAAATATCTTCTTTTTTACAGTCAAGTAAGAGGTGATGCATTGTCTCCTTGACCTTACAAGTATCACATAGACCATCATCATGCCTTTTTATAATGAACAGCCTTTGATTAGTATTGGCTACTCCTAGACGTAGTCATTTTCATTTAGTCACTGCATATATATAGGTGGAGTGTTCAACGATATAAAGGTGTTAAAATCACCTATATATATGTATTGTCATTTTCATTTAGTCACTACTAAGAGCTGTAATATGCCAAAAATAATCTTTGTCGGCGGCAACGGCCTATGTTGTCATGAGCTGCCGTTAAACTGTGGATCCATCCATTTAGTCCCTAGTTCTGCATCTGTCTCCGTGTATTCGTATGAGTCCTTAAAAGTGACTGATTTAGGGTAGTGCCAGACGCAAGTCAGAATGAAGGAGGAGGGCGACGGTGATGACCTCTGTTAGAAATCACTGTCGTCAAACAGAAACAACTTGAAGTTGCATGAGTCGACATCAGATTCTTGTGCCAATTGAACTGGAAACTCTCGCAGTTGCGATGGAGTGGGTTGGTCGAAACACGAAAAAACTTAGAAGACCAATTGAAAATACAGAGAAAGAAAATCAACAAAGGACGAAGAACGCAATAGCAAATGAACAACAGAAGACGAGAGCTGATAGTATGAAAGAAAGAAAAATATTTGGAAACTTTACAAAAACAGGGAACTACTAAACACAACATTAACAGTAAGATTATTGTGGCAGCAGAAGTAGTAGATTCCGGTGTTTAGCAGCTGTCAGAGCCGTTGACGTAGCCCTCCACCTTCCTTGAGGCTTGGGACTGGCACCTCTTGTTGACTGTCCATCACGATAACGTCTAGAGTGACCAGACTGTCGCGCCTCTCGTTAAACTCTTGATCCTTTAATTCATATTCTGGTGGAACAAACGCGGAAAATACCATGTGAAAAACGACACTTCAATTAGAAACCTTTAAGTGTATTATCGTACTTTAATTATCATGAGTTGCTTATGACATCAAACAATAGTATTAACCAACTCCATCACTGCCCGTACTCTGGTAGTGCCAGTCGGAACCCTGGATAAAGGAGGAGGACGGCACTAGTCATCTTTGTTATGACACAGAAACTAAGCAATCAACAAATATTATTTAACACTGCAAGTGGCAAATATAGTGTGGTCTATGCTACGATGAAAACTGTGCAATTTAAATAACACAAATAACACAATCGTTACACACTGAACACTAGTGGCAATGCAAGGCTCTGCTTAGACACCTTTATATCGTTTCTTTACTACGCTATAAATATTTAATTTTCGCATAAATCGCGAATTTATTTCCTGTCGATGTTAACGGTTTTGTAAGCCATAGAAGAAGAACTGAGGCACCGATCAATGATTATGAAGTGCTAGCGAGTTCATTCTCATAGCCTCGGTATGTGAGGGCGGGTGGCCAGTCCTCTCCCTCGCCGTCTCATCTTCGCACTGATTCTGTACATGCAGTGTACTCATTACTGTTGAGTTGGCTTGGGTGCAGGTGGAGTAGAAATATCGTCAACAATTTCTGACCTGGGTGGGATTTCGATCACGATCGCTTACTAACCACTACACTCTCGATATATCCATGTAACTAAAGTCGCCGTTGAAAGTGACAACCCTTAGGCGAGGATAAACCTTTGAACCTATAGTTCTGCTTAGACAACTTCAAGTTAGTTTCACCCAATGCTATTTGTTCTACATTTTAATTTGTTATCGGTTTTTGCGAAATCTTTGCAATAATTCTTCCCTTAAATCATTCTTACAGTAGATGTAACGTAGGCTAACATAAAAGGCATTGATTGCCGTAAGATGTAACTAAGCACTAGTTATGACATCAATATTAGGTTCATATTTAGACACCTTTATATCGGTTGGCGCTGACTTTATACATTTCTAAAATGATCATTCAATTTTTAATTACTATAGGATCCCGTGTTATATTCGCATGTATCCATAAAAGTGGCACACTTCGCGCAGTGCCATAACAAAATCGGAGGGCGACAATGCTTATCTCTGTTACAATCCAGCGTCGTCAGAAACTGCAAAAAGACACTTAACGCTGTTTGCAGTCATATTAACTTATACACTTTATAATCGGTTAACGCTGAACTAATACACTTCTCATTTTCGTTTGGCCATTATAACGTGTAAAATAACTGCTTTTAAGATGTATAAAGCGATTTTTTTATTGTTCGTAACCTTATAGTGTGATAGTGCCAGTTCCAAGCCAGGACAGACGAGGAGGGCGACGCAAATCATCTTTGTTCTGACACAACTAACTAGCCTGGTCATTGCAACTATTCAAGTACTCCCACTACCGTAAACCTGTGGTAGTGTCAGTCCAAAGTGTGGAGCAAAGAGGAGGTCGACGCTAAACATCTCTGTTACGGTACACTGTCGTTAAACAGCAACTAATATCGGTCATTACTTCATTTAGTTTTCCATTTGATTACTCTCCATTACATTCTAAAAAGTGACTGATTTCGTGTAATGCCAGTCCCATCACCGAAGAAAGGAGGAGGGCGACGCTGATCATTTCTGTTATGACTCAGTGTCGCTAAGTAGATACTAGTGTGACGAACGCGATTTAAGCGTTCGTCAGTCCTGCTTTAAAAATAGTTTAGTCTGCCGGATAAGTACTGAAAGTTTAACAATATTAATATTCATGAGTTGCCAACGTGTGGAATGTTCTAGAAGGTGGTCATGTGACTGAAAGAAATTACCGGATTGGCTAGAGAAATGGGGTGATCCGAGACGCGGCAATGAGGACGTCGCTGATTGGCTCACGTGACGTAACCGCCAAAATTAAGCGCGAAAGAGACCGCAAAGACGCAGTTGGACGCTAGATTTTGCTTAGAGGAGCCGGCTGCTGTCAGAAAGTTGAAAATTGCAACTTTTAATGTTACTTCTTTATAAAAGGTTAGAACTGGTACAAATTGATAAAACGATAAGAAACGCTGGACTGTCTGGAAAGCGGTGAAGAACTTTAGCCTGTAGAAATTCGTCAAAAGACTGGTTTGTTTCGAATGTACTTGTAACCTCACGCGACAAAGGAACGTGAGAAAGAACTGTTATAGAAGGCAGAACCAAAAACTACCTCGGGCTGGCGTGATCAAATCATTTAACATCAAACGGGGAAGTATTCTCATTTTATCATAGTTACTTGCAAGCTCGATATCTGGTCCTAATTAAGTAAAACTATAATTCTGCGTAAAGATCATGTAAGCTTACTTAGGGGGATGTGATTCATCCGATTGTGAAACTATATTCAGTAATTTCAGTTCCTACTAGTTTAGAAATAAATGATAGAAAGTAAAAGATAATAATAAATGTAATCTTTCTACCATAGACTGCTCTTCATTTTATCCCATCTATTCCATAATCGTTCGAATTCATCAAGTTTATCTACCTAGTGATATCGCTCAGTAAAACATGGACAGCTCCTCCCCTTTAGATCAACCAGAGCCCTCTAATGAATTCTCACTTCTGGAGCGCCAGGATAAGTTAGAAGCTATGTTTCAGGGCTCGGTGGTCCGACAGGACCGCATTGAGGAACTTTTAGTTAAATTAAATGATCGGCACCAGTTGATGGAGGACATATTAATTCAACTTCAGCAACAACCCCAAACCGTCCCTGACCGACGACCAGGGGAAAGGGGGAACGAACCCAGAGGGTGGGAAGCCGAGAGGGCAATGTTTTATAGGGGTTCGAACCCAGATGGTTATGGAGATACCGTCGCCCCAGACCGGAAAGCCGCGGACATGGGAGCAGCCACTTCCCTCCTGGATTTAGCCAACTCTGGGTATTCCTTTTCCCCTTCGATCAGCTCGATACCAAGGGAGGTATCCGGTCCCATACAGACTCCATATCCGATGAATCCTGACCCAAATGATATCGTGACCCGTAAGCCAGGGAAAAAGACAGTTTCCATTTACGAGCCTTCACTGAGCAGGGATGGGGAGGGCCCTAAAGAGACCCCTGGATGGCGGGCGTTCGCCAGGGGGCGGCGCAGGCGTCACACTACTAATGGTCACTTAAGAGTTTAGACGTCAGATCGCCGTCAACCGTCTTGGGAATAGAAAGAAATGTATTATGAAACAAATTGCAATTCGAAAATAGAATTTCAAACAATTGTGTATTTTGGTAGCTTTTCGATACGAAAACCAGATCCTTTATGGTATGTACTACCGTGCGATTGACACAAAATGAAAACTGGAATATATATGGTTGCAGAATAATCAATATAAAGGTGTTGAAACCGATCATAATATCACATAAGTAGTAAATATAAGTTTGCCTGATTTATCGGATCTCAAACACACTTCCCTTTAAATACAATATATTTATTGTATTCAGACATTTATAAAACACGAGAGACGAAATAGGATTCGAGAAAAGCAAAGCAGTATGGGGGTTAACCACCTAGAATTTTAGAGGAAATAATTTATTTCAGAAGAGTTTCTCCGTGGTACGGCATGAGGAGATGGCTGTACAATACGCTTAGAGTGGGGTGTGTTTCTTGAAGAAACTTCTTCTGAAAACGTGGAGTAAAATCGATTTAAAGGAATTTCCGATTGTGACAACTTTTGCGCTATATAAATAAATAAATATATATATACAGGTGGCGTTGCTATAATGATTAGTGTACGACGGGTGGGCGCCTTACATGGCTGCCGTACAGTTAAATTCGACAACTGTAATAACTTGGGATCATCCGTTCATACATTGACTTGTAATCATACTGCGCACTTGTCAGTTTGAAATAAACGAAGCTTATTATTATTATAATTATTATTTATTATTATAAGCGGCCAATGTCGTTGATATTGACCTACAATAATGTTTACTGGAGCAATCATTCCTCAGAATGAGCTCGCGATGCCACAGAAATTGAATAAATAATACCTGGCACAGTAGTTGTAAGATGTAAAAGCGGAATCTAAAATCGGTATTATTGCAGAGAATTATATAAGGCTCAAGTTAGACACCTTTTAATGGATTATTATGTATGATATATATATTTAATCAGCTCGTCCCATTGCAATATTTTGCTTAATCGTTGAAAAAGTGCTGTAATATACCATAAAATAATTTTTATCGGCGGAAACGGCCTGTGTTGTCATAAGCTGCCGTTAAACTGTGGATCCATCCATCCCATTGCAATTATATGAAATACTCGGTAAGAACGGAGAGGACTGGCCACCCATCCTCGTATGCCAAGATTAAAGAATATGAAGTCGCCAGCACTTCGTACCCATGGCTGTCTGTCAGACTAACTTAAGGAACGATGTATGAATTGATCCATTGTTATTGCAACAAAGGCCGTTGACGTCGACATAAATTATTTTCAAGAGATCTCACCGTTCGTGTGCCATAATTCACTTAATTCACTCCGCTTCTTTTTACGTATAGAACAAATTACGCCAATAATTCTTTAGAGAATCGGTGGCAGTGGAGTTTGTGACTCGGTAATAACTGAATAACTTGATTTTTTATTAGAGATTAGCCAAGTAGACATTTTCCACCGACTAGTTGAGTAGTTGGATGTACTATTTACCGGATTCGGGTACGAACCGAGTACCGTTTACTCTGTACGAAAGTTGTCATTTTCTTTATAAAGTAATCAACAGTACCTTGCTTTGTGTTGTCTTTCTTTTTATCTTTATCATCTCTCCTTCTTTGTGGTGGATCTGGCGAATGATGGAAAGATCAAAGATGGTTTATTGTATTGTATTGTATTGTACTGTATTGTATTTGAACACTTGTTATAGCGCCCCATCAGATTTCTACTCAGAGGCGCTCCCGACTACTGCGCGGACGCTGAATCGGAGTTTCACGCCGAAGCGCATGAGCAATTGCGAGTGAAGGACTTGCCCAGGTTTCCTACACGGCGGCTTTGATGTGGATTCGAACCCGCAACCCTCCAGCTGCAAGGCACCGAACATACCCCTACACCACCGCGCCCCAGTTGTAGTTTATAATCAGAGCTGAACATGTTCCGTATATGTACATGGAAATTTTTACCGCTTCGTCTTAGCTTTTCTTTACATAAGAATTTACTAGCGCCCTTCACGGGGCTAAGCTATCGTTGAAAGGTTTAATACCAACAAAATTATTTGCAACTATTTGTGTGCATAGTATTTGCCGAGGCTAATAAAGTCCACAAACGGGATATTATCTTATCACATTAATCTCATTCTTAGCCTTAAATAATTACAGTTATAACTAAGATATGAAACTATTCACAGGAACAAACTTAAAATTTCGAATTACAAAATAATTTTACCTTTATTGATTATCTTAACTAACCTATTATAATACCCTTCAAATAAATTGTCGGAATCGCTTTCCTGCTGTCACTTATATGGCGAATATCACTCTTAAAAGGGGTGTGGAATTGATATATATTCTTTATTAATTCAAAATGACAATTACGCAGGATGATTACAATTCAGTATGAACGGATGATCACAAGTTGTTACAGGAGTCGAATTTAACTGTATTTGGCAGCCATGCAAGGCGCCCATCACGTCCTACATCTCATTTTACCAATGCGCCATCTCGAAATATAGGCTGAGTTTACTTTTTTATATGAACATTTCCCACCTTTCCTATGACAAATTCTACCACTTGGTGACGGTTCAATCGTTATAATAATTATAGTAACCGTCAATTTCAACTGGACCTGCTTTTGTGGCTGTACGAGCTGTAGCGCAGTTTCCAACGATTGAACGAAAATTATTGTAACATTAAACACAAGGTCAACGTCAACGTCCTTGTAGCCGCAAGATGTCGTTATACACTTTAAAGCTACAAATAATAGAAGGATCACGTTAGACACTTTGTTGACATGCCGTGTACCACAGGGATCAGTTCTTGGCCCTCTTTTGTTTACACTATACACCACACCATTAGGAGCATTGCTTGATAATCATTCGCTGAGATATCATTTCTATGCTGATGATACTCAAATTTACATTTCATTTTTTTGACAGTCTGTCATGTGACTCATCTATACAGATGTTGTCTGCTGTCTTTGATGAGGTACAGTCCTGGATGGCATCCAATAAACTCCTCCTTAATCCATCAAAGACTGAATTTCTGTTACTTGGCACTCCACAGCAACTTAAGAAATTAGATGGGCTTAAGTCATTGAAACTGGGTGACTCGGTTGTTGAGCTGGCCGATGCTGCACGCAACTTAGGCGTGGTTTGTAATTCTACCATGTCTCTCACTGGCCATGTAAACAGTATTTGTAAGTCATCCTGTATGTTCATTCGTGACATACGCAGAATTAGGCGTTATGTTCCCATGTCTGCAAGAATATCTTTGGCAAATGCACTGGTTTCCAGTCGCCTAGACTATTGTAACTCGCTTCTTACTGGTATCAATAAATCAAACATACTGAAGCTGCAGAGGGTTCAGAACTCTTTGGCAAGAGCCATAGCTAATACATCCAAATATGAACTTATAACCCATGTGCTTAAATCTCTGCATTGGCTTCCTGTTCAGCAAAGAATTCTATTTCAAACTGGGGCTCATAGTTTATAAAACTTTGAACTCTGGCCAACCACAATATTTAAAATCTGTTCTTATTCCTCTGACTTATCATTATTCAATGAGGTCATTTGATTGTCTTTGTCGGGTCATACTTAAATCAAGAACTGTTCTCGGTGAACGAGCTTTTTCAGTATCTGGACCTACTTTTTGGAACTCTATTCCTGTGTCTGTACGCTGTGCTCAGTCGCTTGTATCATTTCGTTCTCGGCTGAAAACTTACCTCTTTCAAATTGCTTATCTACCTTAGGCTGTCTCTCTGTCTCTTACGGACTGATCTTTGGATGTTGACCTGATTACGGATTGTCTTGATGCGCCATCGGTTGATGCCTTGTGCATTAGACACCGGCGCAATAGAAGTTGCTAATTACATTACATTACATTACCGTTAAATCGGTAATTTCAAGCGATATAATAATTTCCAATACGTCCAATTGCTGGTAACTCCGCCACTGTTCGCTTTCTGACAGTGCCAGTCCCAAGCATGGAGAAAGGAGGAGGGGCGACGCTAATGGTCTTTGTTACCACACAGCTAGTCGTTAAAAAGGAAACACACACAATTACTGGTCATTAATCACATCCTCGACGTCAAGTAAGTTTCTGCTTAGACACCTTTAAATCGTGTTACGAAGACGCTATATAAACAACGAATTTTCGTTCAAATGCTAATTTTTTCTCCATCTTAACCCTCATCCACACTGGTCGTGAAAGTTACGTTATTGCATACCTGGGGTCCGTTTGGACCCCAACATCTGGAATGCGTATTTCAAGTGATTACTACCTTCCAACACCAAAAATATTGCATAAGTTTTCTTTAAACATGATTGCACACATTTTTCATTAAGTTATTTGTCTTTCAAACGAATTTTTAAAGAAGATTTTAGAAGAAAATGGAATATACTCTTGACACGAATTACGGACACTGTTGCAGTAAGAACTGACTGTCCATGTTCGATATTCACTTCACCACATGTCACGAAAAGGCTACAATTTGGCTCTTTATGTTCCAGCCAATAGAAAAAGAGAACTAGGAATGTATTTATCTCGGCTGTCGTAATCGGATTCCAACTTCTTATCATAATCTGCATGAGTAAAATTTCATATGGAGACGACTCTCTAATGTTCAAACTATTTTTCATTGGCCATAATTTCCATCATGACAGGTATAATAAACCGGTGAGGTGGTTCCATTTTTGCTGTACCTTTCTCATCTCTAATATTTCCACGAGGAAGAAGGATAATATCTTGTGGGCCAAGTCTATGCACATAGAACCACTGCGCGATGTCAGGTCATTTGCAGTGTCTGGCAGCTGGCAAATCTGGAGAACTGGGCCAATTAACGTGCAATTATATCTCTCACTACTTCGAGCAATTTTTTTAGGAAAGTGTCTATTATGACAGTTGCTCTATTTAGGTGTGTCAACTTTACTAGAAAATTGTGTCTACATAATTTTTCTTAAGTTAATTTTAATAGATTTATAGGTGTGGGGTCCAGTTGGACCCCCGGGGTCTCACCGGACCCCATTTTAAATTTTTATATGTCTGACATCATATGCCGACCTATAAACGCAGTTATTGGTCGATGAAGGACCAGCAATTACATGAAAATAATCATAAGGTTGTGACAGCTAGCACACAAAAGTTATACCTAAGCCAATACGGCTAGGGTCCGCCTGGACCCCAGGAGTGTGGATGAGGGTTAATGAGAGATTTGTTTATTGCAATATTAGGGTCACCTTTCAACATTAGATAACGTTGAATACGATTAATATGAGGCCTATCCAGCCGCAAACACACAGACTGACAGCATAGGCTTCTTCGTTTATTGAAGCGCATAAAGTAATTAATAATTAATGTAAATTAATATTAGGCAGAGGAAGTCCACCGCTATAATTACAAGACGAAAGTAATTTACCTTCAGTCAGTCGATCATTTATAACCAAAAAGGAACGATAACACTTATTGGCAATCCTCCGAAGTCCGGTCCCAAATTATTTCACAGCATTTTTCTCACCGTCACTTTACAAACCGTTTATGGTAAACCCGTAGTTTAGGTTGCTAAATTATTTTATATCGTTAAATTAAAATGGAAGCTGGATTGAGGAAAAAAAATTGTTTCGCTAACTGGAAGTGGGATTGATGAAACCATTTCTATCTTTAAATAGAAGTTGGATTGATGGAAATAATTTTTACCGTAAATAGAAGCTGGATTGATGAAACTAAGTTTTTGATGCAATAGAAGCTGGAATGATGAAAATAATTGTTTCCGTAAGTCGAAGCTGGACCCATGAGGAAAGTTCTTTGCTTAAATAAAAGTTCCATTGATGAAAAATATTTTTCTGGTTAAATAGAAGTTGGGTCATTTTTTTCATTAAATGGAAGCTGGATTGATTAAAAATAATTCTGCATGAAATGGAAGCGGGATTGATGACAGTTATGATGGACATCGGTAGAGTGCTTACTTACCAACGTCATGTACGGCGAAATAATTTGGGACCGGACTTCGGAGGATTGCCCACTTATTATATAATAAAGGACCAAACTCTCAGAATTAAATGTAACATGTGCAGCAGCAGTGCCAGTTCCAAGATGCCGCTAGACACTAAAATGCTGCGAATTTTCGTTATTAGGTTTAGTTCAGGCACCTTCAAATCGCATATTACATACCCTATAAATTGAAGATCATCGTAAACTATGATGTGGAACTCAGCCACTGCAAGTATTCTGGCAGTGCCAGTCACAAGCAGTGACAAGGAAGAGGGAGACGCCAGTCATCTTTTATGTAAATCTCAATCTAGCTAGTTGCAAACGAGTTACTAGCCTTCTCACCTTTCCAGTTCCGGAGACGCTTTAAGACTTGTTCGATGATGCAGGTTGAGAGCTGATTTCTGAGAGGCGCTATATAAATGTTCGGTTACAACTGCAATTACAATCTAGACCTACTTTATTAAATGAGTTACTACTATCTAGCAGATGGATACAATAGCCAGCCAAAACACATCGCTAAACAGTGAACCTAGTGAAATAGAAAATCTCTGCTAAGATACCTTTAAATCATTATTTGGAGGTCGTATAAATGACTAATTTCGGTCAGTTTTCAATCTCCTTTTCTATCTCCTTCTCTATATAATACGTAAACGGCCATTGTCGGCATCTATAGGAAGAAAAGCATTCGCTTAAAATAATTGACCGAGAGGCAAACATGAGTATGAAGTGGCAGCGACTTCATTTTGCTTAGCCTCAGCATATGAGGCCGTGTGTTCTGTCCTCTCCTCGCCGTCTCATCTTCACACCGACAGTTAACGGTCAGTGTACTCATTGTAGCTGAGATGGCATCAGGACGCGGGTGAAACAGACATCATCATATCAATAACGAAATTTCTACCCTGGTTGGACACTAGATGTCGTTAAACTCGATCCATCAATTATATCGTTCCTTCTGCTTCTCATTCTAACTTTCTCAGGTCATTAAGAGTTACTGTCTCGTAATCGTAATCGTAAACTCGAAATTAATATAGCGCAACTCTAAAGCCAAGCGAAGGGCACCAGAGTATTCACAAGCGCTGCGTCTTGTCAGAAGGGTTGCCAAAACATGTAAAAAGGAAGAACCCAGTACAGCTGCAAAGGAGACAAGAAAGGGATTGTGGGTAGTAGTGGTACTAGTATTACACTTGGACAAAGGAGGAGGACGACTCTAATCATCTTTGTTATGACACAGCCACTAACCATCTCATCTCATTCTAGACAAAGAATGCAATGTTCACCAAGGCAACGGTCGAAGTCAAAGGTAGGGTCAGCCGCAAGGTGTCACTAAACTTCAGCGCAGTGGAGTTTGACTCGGTAATGACTGAATAGCTTGATTTTTACCACATCACAATGAAGAATTATCTATGTTGGTGATAAATCTCTATAAGAAAGTATGTGTTCCAATGTTTAACATCTTATAGCATCAAAAGGCTGTTGACGTGTTTAAAGCTTTTTACGTATTTCATCTCATTTTCGTATAATGTTTTTCGTTCTAGACATCAAATGCAATGTTCAACAAGATAACGGTTGAAGTGAATGGTAAGGCTAGCCGCAAGATGTCGTTAAACCATTTAATTTTACGAATTATAATATTAGCTCATGTTAGACACCTCTAAATCGTGTTTTCCGTACCCTATATATAATCAGCTTTACGTCAACATAATGAAGAAGAAGAGCTGTAATATGCCAAAACTAATCTTTGTCGGCGGCGACGGCCTATGTTGTCATAAGCTGTCGTGGATCCATCCATCCAAGGATATTGTTCTCAGCCTTTTGTCTGTGTATAGTAAGCTACTCTCTATTTATTTAAGAATGACACAACTCCTTCACTGACCGTGCTCTGGTGGTGCCAGGTACAAGCCTGGACAAAAAAGGAGGGCGACGTCAAGGACTCTAAGAGGAATAAGATTTCGTTGCACAATGGAAACTATAAAAAAAGACAATCACTCTATTCTTTTTAGGATGGTTGACGATATCGGCAGGAAAGCCGTAGATGTCGTTAGACACTTTAAACCTACGAAACATAGAAGTGATTAGTGGTGTTTGATTAGTTGCTATACGGGTAATATTACTACAACGGCCATGGGAGCCACAAGATGTCGTTGAACACGTTTTAAATAGTACGAAATATATTAAGAGTTTAGACACCTTTAAATCGGATACTGCAGGTCCTATATATAATTGAATTTTCTCATAATATTAACTCCATTTGGCTCGAGTTGTTTAAATCTGGTTAGCGTACTGGACTGTTTATCGAGATGTCGGGATTCAAACCATCGCCAGGGCAGAAATATGGTTTCAGAATTCTGCTCAACCTAACCCAATAGCCAACTCAACTACAATGAGTATAAAAACCGTACGCTGTCTGTGGGAAGATGAGATGCGAGACTTCGAAACTAAATTTAGCGCAATGGAGTTTATAGTAGAGGTAAATGTTCTGAACTGGAACAACCATCCAATAACCACCCAAACTATTGGTTATTATTACAAATTGAACCTATAAGAAACCATATTTATATATAATACCCAAGTTCTCGCTATGACTCATCGATCGAAACTATCGGAAATCCCCAAGGTATCGATCGAATGAGTCAAAGGTCGCGGAAGTTCCCAACAGTTTCGATCAGTCGTCAGTTTTGATGATGAGCCGTCACACAGTCGTTAACTGTTATCTCATTTTTAACTTAAAGAAAATCTTCTGTATATAAAATGGATTGCTCAACGAAAACAGTAAAACAATTACGAAACATATCCAAAGAGAATGGCTTGGTTAGATATTCGGGACTGCGAAAAGCGGATCTCGTGACATTAGTATCATCGAGACTTTTGCAAAGCGTTAAGACTGTACACGAAAGCAACCTGCTAGACGCTCCAGTTCCAGACATCAAAGTTCCAACGCTTGTTCCAGGTAAGTATACGCCTCCGTCTAATACTTGGAAATCTCGTTTGACTGAATGGAAGAATAAGGTTAGGTCGGAACTTAACACTTTTTCAGATTGGTTGGTTAATTACGTAGCTCCTCGAGAAAAGAAACCCGTGAATGAAAAGTTAGACTCGTTGAAGTCAAAGATTTCGAGTATTTTTAACAAAATCAATGAAAATAAGTTCGAGATTCGAGAGACTGCGTCGGCTATTAAGGGATTTACCAAACAACACACGATCGATGGAATTGACGGAATCGATACCGAGTCTTTTCTTAAAGCCGTAGAGTCGCGAGTAGTTAGCCTACTCTCTCAGAATCGACAAATAAAGACCAATTTAGTTCTCACTTGTACTATGGCGCGCGTGAATATTAAAACAGGAGAAGAAGATTCCGATGATATACCATTTCGTTCGTTGACGGAGGTCGTTCTAGAATCTACCGACGTGAATGAAATATATAACAAAGCCAAAGATAAACTCATGGAGTCGATGGCTAGTTTTCAAATGCGTGGGAGTAATTGGAGATTTAGGGCCGTAGTTAAATTAGATATTAATACGGTAATATACAAGCCGCTGAAAGGTAGTTCCTACATTCCATTACCCGCAGAACTTGCTAGTAAAAAGGCAATTATAAACCTGAAAAATAACGACGAAGAATGTTTTAAATGGTGCGTCACTAGAGCGCTGAATCCAACGGAAGACAACCCGCATAGAATCACAAGAGAATTAATTGATCAATCGAAGAAACTCGATTGGAGTGGTATTGAATTCCCAGTTGCAACCGACCAAAACATAATAAGTAAATTTGAGAGAAATAATAATGTCAGCGTTAACGTATTCGGGTATGAAACAGTAATATTCCCAATTTACATGTCGAAGCAGCAAGACGTTAAATTAATAGGTAGTCACTGTGGCCGGACGACAATTTCTTGGCTAAGGCATACAATCTTAGAGACTTTTCTGACATTATAAAATTATGTTGAAGCTATGAAGGTGAGAATATCATAATATTTCTCAAAATGGGCTTCAAATGTCCCACTTTTGGGCACTTTGCTCTTGGGACCATGATTTAATAATGACAAGGATGATTAGCGTCGCCTTCCTCGATCGATTTTACTCTTCAGTTTAAGAACATGTGGCGTCTGCATTAGCTAAGACGAATTCTATTTAACATTTTTAACTAGTATAAACCTTTCTCGATTCAACTAGGCGCCCTTGAAAGCGGCATGGCCGTTTTACGGCGCCATAAATTGTTGTATTATTATTATTATTATTATTTTTTATTATTATTATTATTATTATTATTATTATTATTATTATTATTATTATTATTATTATTAACTAAACAAATATCGTTAAACACTTGAAAGCTACCAATAATAAATTACTCACTTTATACACCTTTAAATCAATTATTTTAACGTTGTGACAATTTTCGCACAAACATCACATTCTTTAGCCTCAAATGTGAGATCCCGTCTAAAAACCCTCATGCGTATTTGTTTTGGCATTTTGCATTTTGCTGCTACGCTTTTAGCATGTTTGTACTGTATGATTGTTGCATTAAGTACAGCACTATAGCAGGCTGGGATCGACTTCAACGGCCTTAGCAGACACTAGATGGCGTTGAATACTATTAATACGAAGCAACGGCAAAAGCATACGCGCAGACGAACAGCATTCTTAGTTTTACGTAGAGGGAGCCGCAGTTTTTTTTCTCCAAACTAGTTAATTCAAAATCCCAAAAGGAACCATAATGTTCATAACGAAAAACCTATAACGACGAATTATTTTAGGCGTAATAATAGACTCCAGACCGCTCATCAGAATTATTATGTTACAGATGATATTACTTTAACGGTCATGTAAGCCACAGGATGTCGTTGAACGCGTTTATATAGAACGAATTATGTTAGGCTTAGTTTAGACACCTTTAAATCGGAAGCTGCAGGCCCTATATATATTTGAGTTTGTGCCAAAAATTAACTTTGTTACTTTCGATTTTTTTTATCTCTGAGTAGTGGACTGTTTATCGAGATGTCAGGGATTAAAACTCTGGCCAGGGCAGAAATATGGTTCCAGATTTCGGCTCAACCTGAACCTCATAGCCAACTTAACTACAATGAGTACACTGACCGTACACTGTCCGTGGGAAGATGAGATGGCGAGACTTAGAGTCCAAATTTAGCGCAGTGCAGTTTGTGATTCGGTAATGACCCCAAAACTTGATTTTTATCATATCACTTTAATCTCCTCCGTAATCTAGTGGTCTTCAATTGGTATTCGGGGACAACATTTCTTACACGACGCAACGCTCCTGAATAAACTGGTGCTATGAGCTGAGCTTTAAAACCAACGCTTTATAAATTTTAAATTGTCGTCTGTTGTATTCTTAAATTGGAATTTTAATTAAACTCGCCAAATTTAGCAACGGAATATCTAGGTATACAAGCAGTCAACCCCTTAACCAAAACGATGTCGCTAAACAATAGTGCTAACACTTGTATTAGGTTCAAGTTGGACACCTTTATATCGATTAAGACTACTATTATAAATAATGTCATTTCGTTTCATTAGCACGAAGAAGATCCCTGTCACTGGACAGTTGGCCTGAGCAGATGACGAATGGACTAACCAATCCGATACTTACGAAAACAATAACTTTGAATGAAAAGGACTTTCTGAAGGTGGTATCTCCTCGGATACT
The DNA here is from genome assembly GCA_020284085.1 of Aporrectodea caliginosa. NCBI lineage: Eukaryota > Metazoa > Annelida > Clitellata > Crassiclitellata > Lumbricidae > Aporrectodea > Aporrectodea caliginosa. Next base: position 118,544 of record JACEVL010000628.1, read on the forward strand.
CGAGAATCAGCGACGTGGGAGTGATTGCAAAGAAGGTAATCTTCGTCAACATCTTACACACCCAAAGAAAAAGATTAAAACAAATATATATAACAGTCCAACATTTGATAAGCCTGTAACACAATCTCAGGCTAAGCATGTAACACAATCTCATGTAAGTGAAACTGTTGATGTCACTGATGTTAATGCTCAACAAAATGTTACTAAGGTTAACTCAACTAAACCTGTAACACAATCTCATGTAAGTGAAACTGTTGATGTCACTGATGTTAACGCTCAACAAAATGTTACTAAGGTTAACTCAACTAAACCTGTAACACAATCTCATGTAAGTGAAACTGTTGATGTCACTGATGTTAATAATGTAAACATGGCTAAGCCTGTAACACAATCTCAGGCTAAGCATGTAACACAATCTCATGTAAGTAAAACTGTTGATGTCACTGATGTTAACGCTCAACAAAATGTTACTAAGGTTAACTCAACTAAACCTGTAACACAATCTCATGTAAGTGAAACTGTTGATGTCACTGATGTTAACACTCAACAGAATGTTACTAAGGTTAACTCAGCTAAGCATGTAATACAATCTCATGTAAATAAAACTGTTGATGTCACTGATGTAAATAATGTAAACTTGGCTAGGCCTGTAACACAATCTCAGGCTAAGCATGTAACACAATCTCATGTAAGTAAAACTGTTGATGTCACTGATGTTAACGCTCAACAAAATGTTACTAAGGTTAACCCAACTAAACATGTAACACAATCTCATGTAAGTAAAACTGTTGATGTCACTGATGTTAACGCTCAACAAAATATTACTAAGGTTAACTCAACTAAACCTGTAACACAATCTCATGTCAGTAAAACTGTTGATGTCACTGCTGTTAACGCTAAACCTGTAACACAATCTCATGTAAGTGAAACTGTTGATGTTAATGCTCAACAGAATGTTACTAAGGTTAACTCAACTAAACCTGTATTAGTTGGAAATTCAGACGTATCACAGTCAAATGAGGCAAATACAAGAAAAATGTATCATTGTGAAGTAAAGCAATCATTTGCACAAGCTAGCATAGTTCATGATGTAACAAATCGGAAAAATGTTACTGTAAAACATAATCAATCTCGCCCTACGATGACAGATCAACAACGAGAAATAAACTCCAGAACAGTTTTTGTAGCTGGTGAGCGAGATCAATTGATTAAGCTTTACAAACATAAACCTCGTCTTCTAAATAAGGAGATAATTGAACAGGCTGGTGGTCAAATTGATAAAGTTTATCTTACCAAAAATGGTACCCTTAGAATAATAGCATGCACTAATGCACAAAAAGATAAACTAATGAAATTGAACCATCTTGATAATAAACCAGTCAAAGTAAGCCTACCATATAATTTAACTAGAGTGAAACCTAATTCAAGCAAATCAGTGCCACCAAATCAGCAGAAAGTTAATTACTTGGTTAAAGGAGTTATTTATGGATTGCTGGAAGACCAACACAATTTAAATGAAATAGCTAAAGATATCGGTGCTTCTCAAATGTATGCGTTAGGGAACTATGAAACGAGCAATGCTACAGTGGTAGCTTTTAATAAAGACACCATTCTTCCATCAACGATTGAATTTGACAATCGAAAATTCAAAGTTCATTTGTTTATTCCCAAACCAAAACGCTGTGATAAATGTCAGAAATTTGGACATTTGACATTCCAATGTTCAAAAGAGACCATTTGTAGCTATTGCAGTGGTCGTCATGAATTTAAAGAATGTAACTCAATTACTCAGAAATGTGCTAATTGTGGACAGGCTCATAGCGCTGCGTTTAGAGGATGTCCTCAATATATCGAACTGCAAAAAGCATTAAAGATAAGAGCAGAAGAAAATATAACACTAAATGAAGCCATTCAAAAGGTTAAAATAAATCAGCAATTTGACAAAATGCATAAAGATCTTATTGTAAATTTAAATCAAGGAACTAACTGCCCTACAGTTAATAATGTAAACATTCAAACTTATGCTGATAAACTGAAATCCAGTAATGTTAATCAGTTATGGCCCTCCCTTGCATCATCATCAACAGTGCAAATCAGACATAATGATCATTTAGAATCAGAAATCGCAATGGAAGACTCCCATACATCGTCATCAACTGTAAAACTCAAACATAACGATCATTTAGAACCAGAAATCCCAATGGAAGACTCCACTTCACAAAATGTAATTGAAGCTTTCCTGAATTTTAATGATAAGAAATACTATGCAAGTAACAAGAATAATGTGGACAATAATGATCCAATTATTTCTAGAAATAAGAGATTTGTACTTGGCATTTTAGCAACAATAGATAATTGTAAAACAAAAGAACAGGCTAAAATGATCATTTGCCAAGCTGCTTCACAACTTATGTTTGAAAATGAGGTCCAATTCAATTGTAATTGTTAGGTATGCTTCACTCAAATAATAAATATAAATAATCATGACCTTTTTCTAAATGGCACTTACAGTCCTTCAGTGGAATGCCAATGGTTTAAGGGGTCATAAGGACCAACTAAAGAATTTCTTAGTTAATGTGCCCAGTCCGCCGGATGTGGTGTGCATAGAGGAAACCCTTTTAAAACCTAAAAGAAATCCACCAAAAATAGATGGTTATAATGTGGTCCGTAAAGACTGTACAACTAATACAAAGGGTGGCCTTGTCATTTATATAAAAGTAGGAATAAATTTCACTTTACTAGATATAGAAGATAATCCGAATATTGAAATTCAAGGAATTGAAATTAAAACCAGTAATGGTCACTTAAAAATTTTTAATACATATATATCACCTTCACATCAATTGGTTAAGGAGGAAATTGAACATCTTTTCATAAATAAAAGAACAATTATAGTAGGTGATTTGAATGCGCATAATAAACTTTGGGGATGCTCATATACGAAAATAAGAGGAAGATTATTAGAAGAAATATTAGCTGAAAAGAATATGGTTGTCCTTAATACAGGGCAGGCCACTTATATTACTTCTAACATGCTAAATAATAACTCAGTTATAGATCTAAGTATATGCTCACAAGATGTAGCATTAAATACTAGACATACTGTTACTAAGTATAATATGGGATCTGACCATTTTGCATCCATTACTTTTGTTAACGAGGAAAGCATAATAGAAAATAACTTAAGTATGCAATTATGGAAATTAAATAAAGCTAATTGGAAAAATTATAAAGATTCTAGCAATTTAACATTAACTAATGAAGTCCTAATGAAAACAAATATAGATGATAAATATAATGATATATTAGAATGCATAAATACCTTAGCTAATCAATCAATACCTCTTAAAAAACAAAATCTAAGAAAGAATGAAAAGCGTAAGAAATTTAAACCTCTACCATATTGGAATGATAAATGTAATGAAGCTGTGTATAAAAGAAATCAATGTAGAAACAAAATGAAAAAAACCAAAGAACTTAATGATTATATGGAATACAAAAAGCAAGAAGCTATAGTTAGAAGAACCCTTAAGGTAGAAGCAAAATCTAGTTGGCAGGATTATTGCTCTACGCTTACTAATCAAACGAAGTTAGGATCAGTATGGAGCATGGCTAGAAAAATGAATGGAGTAGCAGCTTACGCATCAATTCCTACTCTTAATGATAATGGATTATTAGCTGAGTCAAACATAGATAAAGCAAATATACTAGCTCATACTTACGAAAAAACTAGTAACTCTCAAAATTATAATAAAAACTTCTTAAATTATATTACAAGTAATAACATAGATAATAGCCATATTAATAATGAAAATAATCGTAATGAAGAAGTAGAATTAATGAACAAAATTTTTAATCTGAATGAACTAAAACAAGCAATCAAATCGGCAAAAAATAATAAATCACCGGGGGATGATAGGATACCATACGAATTACTGAAACACTTACATAAAAATGCACTAAAAACTCTATTGAGTTTTTATAATGAAGTATGGATTGAGGGAAATATACCAAGTGATTGGAATCATGCCATTATATTGCCTTTACTTAAACCAAATAAGGATGCAACAAAACCAGAATCCTATCGACCAATTTCATTAACAGCGACTTTATGCAAAGTAATGGAGAAAATGGTTGCGAACCGTCTCCAGTGGTATTTAGAAAAAAATGCTATATTTACAAAAAATCAATCTGGATTTCGTAAGTATAAAAGCACAATCGATCAAATTCTTAAACTGCAGGATACAATACTTAAAAAGCTAAAAAATAAGGAACAAGTGTTGGCAGTTTTCATTGATTTTGAACGTGCTTATGACATGTTACATGTACCTACACTTTTACAAAAACTAAAAAAATTAGGAATAGTGGGAAACGTAGCAAATTGGGTCAAAAGTTTTTTATTTAACAGAACATTTCAAGTAAAGGTTGGAACTGAATTATCCGATAAACTAGTACAACAAAATGGGACTCCGCAAGGTTCAGTAATTTCTCCCCTATTGTTCCTAATAATGATTAATGATATTCCATCAGGCCCAGAAGGTGTTAATATGTCACTCTTTGCAGATGATAGTGCAGTTTACATAGGACATAGAAAAACTAAAACTTTAATTAAAAAAATCCAACAATCAATTGATGAAATAAATAACTGGTGTAATAAAAATGGGTTTAAAATATCAATAGCTAAAACTGTAGGAGTTCTATTTACTAATAAAAATCAATTACCAATAATAAACATTAAAATTGATCAAGAATTGATAAAAATGGAAAATAAAGCTAAATTTCTAGGAATGATATTTGATAAGAAATTAAGTTGGAAGCCCCACATAGAATATATAATAGAAAAATGCAAAAAAAGATTGAATCTCATGAGAGCGGTTTCAGGTTATTACTGGGGAGCTTCTAAAAAATCTTTATTAGCAATATATAAAGCATTAATACGTTCAATATTAGATTATGGAGATGTGGCCTATTCTTCGGCTAGTCAATCGCTGTTAAATAAATTATGTACAATTCAAACTGAAGCCCTAAGATTATGTTGTGGAGCCCCAAAGAACACAGCAGCTTTAACACTACAAAACGAATGTGGGGAATTCCCCCTCCATATGAGAAGACTGTATAATTCCAATAAAATGGGAATTAAAATATTAGGAAATAAAGATCATCCATGTCAAATGAATTTCCAACCACATTGGACAGATGTCAGTAAAACACCACAAAACAAGAATCATTCTATACACTACAGAACAAATGAATTCATATCATCTCTTGATACATCTTTTATTGGACCCTGTTTTCCCCAAATTCCCCCTTGGACTAATAACAAAATAGATATAGATATCAGTCTCAAAAAGCAGATTAGCAAAAAAAGAGATAACCCTGAACTTCTGAAATTAGTTGCACTTCAAATGATATCAGGATATAAACTAGAAACACTTATTTACACGGATGGGTCAAAGGCAGACGAAGTTGTTACTGCAGCTTTTACAATTCCAAGTATAGATTTAGATAGAAAGTTTAGATTATGTAATGGATCCAGCATCTATGCAGCAGAGTTAACTGCAATAAAAGAAGCAGTAACATGGATACTAAACACTGAGAATAATAAGAACTGCCAATATGTAATATTATCCGACTCACTAAGTGTACTTACTTCTATTAAGAAAAATAAATCTGATTCACGACCCAATTTATTTAACGAACTGATGATGCAATTGAATAGATTGGAACCTAATCAAATAAAAATGGCATGGATTCCAAGCCATGTAGACATAAGTGGTAATGAAAGAGCAGATAAATTAGCAAAGGAAGCACTCAATTTAGATAATATTAATTCCACAAAATACTTAGAATCACAAGAGATGAATACTTTTATTAAAGACTATATAATAAATAAATGGCAAATAGAGTATAACGTTGAAAAGCAAGGGAACTTCTATAAAACCATATGCCCACTTGTTTCTACTAATATAAAATTTTCTGATCCATATAGGCATAAAGAAGTACAAATTAGTAGATTGAGACTTGGTGTTGCCATTACTAATAAAAAACTATTTCAAATGAAAAAGCACCCTAATGGGTTATGTGATACATGTGAGGTTACGGAAAGTATAGAACATATTCTATTGGAGTGTAAAAAGGAAAATATTTCAAATATTCTAAAAGATAAATGTAATAGTTATAAATCAGAATTTAATTTAAAATCTCTGCTTGATGTGGGATGTTTGCAGAGTGCAGTATATAATCTTGTTAAAATCATTAATAAAGGAAAAATACTATAATTATTGTCATAAATATTAGTATCAGATCAAATCTATTACAAACATATAGTTGAACACATTCCTTATGATTAAAATACCAATAAACACAAAATATGTGTGATTAATGGTCATTTCATTATTTCATTGCATTTTCTAATGATATTACATTGTTTCATAGGAAAATGTTTAATGAAATGTTTAATTAAGTATTCTGTCATGTAAATAATTGTTAACATGCATTCTTGTAAATAGATGTATGTTAAAATAAAATGTGTATATAATACATGTATATATATTACACATCTGTGCTGAATTTCTGTTTGCAAATAGCATTACATGTTATTTTAGAAAACTTAAAGAAGTACTGTTAATAACTTTGTAAACATATTTGAAAAGAGCTAAAATAGCCAAAAAAAGAGCTGATATAGCCAAAAAAGAGCTGATATAGCCAAAAAAGAGCTGAAATAGCCACCAAAAAAAGAAACAAAAGGAGAAAAAGGAAAAAAAAAAGGAAAAAAAAGATGTTAAAAAAGAATTACAATAAAAAGAGCCAATGGGCCAAACATAACGGAGATACAATACTTTAATATGTATCAAATCAAATAATATGTATCTATCAAATATTGTTAATATTGTTAATAAGATTGAGGAGAAAACAGTTATTAACATTATACGGAAATGAACTTAATCCGTCAGAAACTTTAAATACGTCTACATCTTATCAGAAACGGAATCAAAGCCAAGAAAAGAAAAAGAAAACTGTTGATAGAAATTATATGAAAATGAACTTAAATCGTCAGAAACTTTAAATACGTCAGCATCTTATCAGAAACGGAATCAAAGACGAGAAAGGAGAAAGAACATTTGTGAGAACATTACAAGAAAATGAACGGAAATACATCAACAACTTTAAAGACGTCAACAGCCTTTGTAGCTATAGGATGTCGTTAAATATTGGATTATGTATATGTAGTCATTAGTCGAGCTAAGAGCTGTATTACGCCAAAAACTAATCTTTTTCGGCGGTACCGGCCTATGATGTCATAAACTGCCGTTAAACTGTGGACACAGTCATTAGTCCTACTCTCTCTTTCGTATATTAGAATGAGTCCTTACAAGTGACTTATTTAGGGTTGTGCCATTCTCAAGCAATAATGAAGGAGGACGACGGTGATCACCTCTGTTAGAAATCACTGTTGTCAATTAGAGTTCCATAAGGAACTTAACGACATCAAATTCTTGTGCCAGTTGAACAGGGAAAGTCTCGCAGTTGCGATGGAGTGGGTTGGTCCAAAAACGAGAAAACTTAACAGACAAATTGAAAATACAGAGAAAGAAAATCAACAAAGGACGAAGAATTCAAAAGCAAATGAACAATAGAAGACGAGAGTTGAAAGTAAGAAGGTAAATCAGATTTGGAAACTTTAGACGAAAGCGACCTACTAAAAGCAGCTATAACAGTAAGATATTATGGCAGCATGAGTAGTAGATTCCGGTGTTTAACAGCTCCCAGAGCCGTTAACGTCACCCTCCACCTTTCTCGAGGCTTGGGACTGGCACCTCTCAGCGCATGTGAATAAGCTGGTGCCCTGACCGTGGCTTTCGAGTGGCGCTTTAGAAGTTTGGAGGTTACGATTACGACCTCTTGTTGACTGTCCATCACGATCAACTCTAAATTGACCAGACAATCGCGGCCCCTCGTTAAACTCTTGATCCATTCATTCATATTCTGGTGGAACAAACGGGGAAAATACCATGTGAGTAACGACGCATCAATTAAAAACTTTTAGGGGCATTTTCGTGCTATAATAATCATGAGTTGCGTATAACATCAAACAATAGTATCAACCAACTCGATCACGGCCCGTAATATTGTAGTGCCAGTCGGAAGCCTGGATGAAGGAGGACGGCGTTAATCATCTTTGTTATTACACAGTAACTTAAACAAATAAACAATTATTATTATTATTATTATTAAATACTGCAACTGGCAAATAATGTGGTCAATGCTACGATGTAATCTTTACACAGTCTATCTTCTATCTGTCTAGCCTTTAATGCAACAAGTTGCCACTAAGCAGTTGAATGCAATCGCCAGCCAAAACATATCGTTAAGCACCTTCAACAAGTAATATTGAAAACTCTGCTTAGACACCTTTAAATTGTGTTTCCGCGTTGCAATAAATAGTTAATTTAGTTCATTTGATTATTTAATTTCCTCTCTGCTAAAACGTAAACTATTTCCTTCTGAAAAGAAACCGGATTTCGATGCCATGTAAGAAATCAGCATTTCCGAAACTGTTGGTCGAAAGTGGGTCGCTCAGCTTTGGCAAATTTTAGAGAAACATTTATTTCTTCGGAGCAACATTTGGCTGTAATTGGGTTAGGGTTAGGGTTATAACTAGCTGTCGTATTTGTGCGTATGTGTATATGAACTGAAAACAACGACCAGGACATTTAGCACCGAGCGATTATTAAACATTTCTATTTAAATATCACAAATTTAATATCTAAATGTTTTATGCATTTATGGCATTTGCGAAAAGAAAGGATCGATGCGGATAAAATTTTCAGTATTGGCGACAATGAAAACTAATTACAGGAATAGGCTTATGTCTGACTTGCTTCAACCGCGCATTGATTTATTTATGCGTTACATGCAGGATCGTCCATCACATTGATGCTATAAAGATTAGTTACATTTTTACATTAGTTGCTTTGGGATTACAATAAATTGTAAACTGCTTTTATCTAATGCTTTGATTTTTAAATATGTCAATATTATTTCTAAACGCTGTACGTAAATCCGCGTGTTTCTGTGTCAATTTACGAAACAGGGATTGGATCCTCAGTTTAACGGCAGCTTATGACAACAGAGGCCGTTGCCGCCGACAAAGATTAGTTTTGGCATATTACAGCTCTCTTACGAAACAGATGTTCATCTAAACTTATTTATATAGAAAACGGAACAACTCTTAAAGGTGTTTAACAGATATTATCGACTTTGAACAGTAGTTTCTGATGTTAACTACAATAATTCTTCGCTGCTAGGGCAGACGCCATGAGCTGTAGTTACAGTGTGATTCTCCTCACAGGTTATATTTTAGTTATAGTTACAGTTATAGTTAATGGTTTTTATTTTAGTTATAGTTATAGTTATAGTTAGTATTATTTTTTAGTTATAGTTATAGTTATAGTTAATGGATTTTTATTTTAGTTAATTTTAGTTACTACTTAGTTACAATAATTAAGGCTATAAGCAAGAGTGTGCGTATTAACACGCTGTTTCACAATTTGCTCAGAGCTTTGAAAGCCTTTGAAGCATGGGTGCACTGAGCTTCATGAATACACGAGTTTCCAAAGTAACTGACAAATAATTGCATAATAAAAATATCGCATTTTTCGTTCTCATATATGTCGAATCGTCCATATTGGACTTCCTATTTTTATTTTTGTATTAACGAAAATAAAGATGAATTTTCGTTATTGTTATTTTCGTTATAGTTATCAATCAATCAATCGTTTATTTGTAGCCAAACAACAATAAAACAATAATATTACAAATCAGATTGCACTTTTAAGTATGGATTGTTGAATGCCACAAGGGAAGGCCCTGAAGGGATCAAAGATCCCGCTAAGTAGGGACACCTCTATACAATTTCAACATAATATGTGGCGACCGAAAGATGCTTTACATAGTATAACAGTTGTTGACTTGATTAACATAAAAATCTTAACTAACCTTAACTAATTTAAAACTAAATATCAAAAGTAAAAGGAATGAGTGGGAAGTGCAGTTAAACACATGGAAATAAAAGATTAAAACAATGAAACAATAAGGCAATGAATTGATATGTAGGCCTACTGGTTACATGGGGTCCAGAAGGGATCATGGATCCCGCTAAATTACAGCCAGACGATACTTAGATTGGAATAATCAAACAAAAACATAAGAAGAGACCATTAAACGACATTAACAAAACAATATAGGCTACAATCTTAACTAAAATAGCAGTACAAATACAACTAAGTTAAGTCAATTAATTCATTAACTAGGAGGGAGCGTAGCTTTTTTTGAATATCAAGAGATTAGGTGAAGAACGAATAGCTAGAGGGATATTATTCCACACCAACGTACCAGTAAATTTGATAGAGAATAAACGAGTATTAGTGTGAGCATAGTCACGACGATAGGAATTCGAACCTCTCGTGTTGTAAGAATGGATGCTGGAAGAACGACAAAAAAGCCTTTGAATACCAGTGGTAACAAGTCATGATCATAGCGATACATAAATTCCCCGATTTGAGCGATCCTTATCTGTTCAACCCTTAATAATCCAAACTCAGAAAATAGTTGCTTAGTGTGAGAACCATATGGAACACCTGCTAAGAAACGGACAGCGCGTTTTTGCAGGATAGTTAAGCTATGGAGCCGAGATTTATAAGTTGAGGCCCATACCATATTGCAGTAAGAAAGGTAGGGGTAAATGAGTGAGTAGTATAGAGTAGTACGAGTGTAAGATGGTAGGAGATAGGAAATACGAGATAAAATTCCAATATTCTTAGCAATTTTTGATGAAATATTTCTTATATGCTCATTCCATGTTAAGTTTTGGTCTACATAAACACCCAAGAATTTAGTTGATTCAACTTGAGTAATATAATATAATAGTAATAATATAGTTATAGTTAATGATATTTTTAGTTATAGTTATAGTTATCGTTAACGAAATCATTTTATTTTCGTTAACGAACATTTTCGTTATCGTTATCGTTAACGAGAATCACACTGTGTAGTTAAGCTGAAGAATAAAATAAAACGCTACTACGAATTCAGCCACAGGTGTTACAGGTGATGCCAGTCCCAAGCCTGGATGATGGAGGGTGGTGCCACTCATCCTAAATATGATAAACATCTTCTTTTTAACAGAAACTATCAGACTATATTAATCGTTATATTATACTGCAAATGTTTTGAGAAAAAGTCTAATTTTAGTAATAATTTAAGGTCGACGTCAACGCTTCTGGCAGCCGTAAACTGTCGCTAAATACTTTATTGCAACGAAGTATAATTATTAGGCTTTTGGATACCTTTAAGTTGGTGATCACTTGCTGTATATAAATCGATACTATATAAATTATTTAAGTTTGTTTCTCGTCTTTAAAGGATAGCATTAGTGGTCGTAGATATTAACGCCCATAGCCTTAATTGGGGTCTACTACTGTAAATAATCCGGGTAAAGTCTTGGAAGTGTCAGATCCAAGCCTGGATAAAGGCGGATCAGCTTTATAATAATAGAGCGTTGTTTAACAGTAAATTTCCCACCCATCAATCGTTGGTCGCACACGATTTTTCTAAACTTTGAGATCGGTCAAGGAAACTTTTATGCATATTTTTCCTTTTGGTGTTTTTGTATTGTTTGCTATGTGTTATTCATGTTTTCACTTTTGGGTTGTGTGCTTGCAGCATTAGGCATAGCAGGGTGGTGTCGACATCTACGGCCTTGGCAGGTAGTAGATGGCGCTGAACACTATTAGTACTGGTTACAACAGGCAGCCACCAAAAAAATGTCCAAGATCATACATTCAAAATCACAAAAAGAAGGTTTAAACCTATAAAGGTATAAGGTACAGCCATGAATTAGACTATGCCTATCAGAACTTGTATATGACAGTTAACGTAAGTTTAACGACCCTTTTAGACGCAAGATTTCATTGAACATATTAATAGGCCTACTATGAATAATGTTAGGCTTAGTTTAGACACCTTTAAATCGCATATTTCAGACACTATATCTTTTTGAGTGTCATAAACTCGTTAATTGAAGTTTCTCAACGTCTGTATGGTTTTCTTTATTCATTCATTCATTCATTACAAAGATTTATTGTTGACTGATCGCGGATAAAATCGTTAAAATTCAAAAATCGAATAAAAATCTTATAATTATTACTGTCATGCGCACTATCAATTTACAACCAAATCGTCTTTATAATTTAAGTGAAAATCAGAACTAGAGAAATTTTCTTATTGGTACATATGAAATAAGTGCTTTGTGGTTTGCATATGCAAACAAAGAGGAAAACTGCTCTCTTGTTCTCTGTGGTAGAAATGATGGGGAATTTCAAAGTCCTCCCACAACAGAAAGATAATAATTATCAACTTCACTGTTTAACGTGCTCTCTCTTTCTGTGTAAAGATTATTGGAGATGGAGAAGACTGTCCAACCGCCCTCATATGTTATGTGAGAGCGGTTTACAGTCTAACACGATAGACTCTAACTCATTTTCAAACGATTGAAAATATACTTTTGTTTAGTAGGAGTGACAGTCGATAATTATAGTATAAGGAAGAATAAGCCACAACAATTAAGGTCTCCGTTAGACGTGGCTGCAACCGTTAGATGGCGTTAAACGTTTGGTGCAGTAGTTCTGCTTAGACACCTTCAAATTATTTTCATACAATGATATATATTCCAAAATTTTTATCCGTTATTGTTTGCTGTTAAATCAAACATTCGGTAATTCTTTAGATAAATAATTCCTTCAGTAGATGTAGTGCAGATCAATATCAAAGGCATTGGTCGACGCAAGATTTCGCCAAATTATTCTTATGATTCCAAGTTTCAACGTCGTCTTATGACATCAAAGGCCGTTGACGACAATTCACAATGTATACCATACAATGAAAACGAGAAAGTTAGCGTCCAAGCGACACCATTTAAAGGTGTCAAAATAAATCCCTACAATGTCACAAAATTCAGCGTTTAACAACATAGAGTAATACATCGGACACTTCCCGGTCGGGTCGGTTTATCAGAGATTAATTTCTCGGATCTTTACTGCGGGTGGCTCGGTCGCATTATAAACGTGGAGTACAATACAACACACAACACAACACAATATACTGGGCCGCGGTGGTTTGGGGGCATGTTCGGTGCCTTGCAGCTGGAGGGTTGCGGGTTCGAATCCACCTCAAAGCCGTCGCGTAGGGACCCTGGGCAAGTCCTTTACTCGCAATTGCTAATGCGCTTCGGCGTGAAACTCCGACTACAGCAGTAGTCGGGAGCGCCTCTGAATAGGAAATCTTGTAGAGGCGCTATAACAAGTGTTCAAATACAATACAATACTGTATAATAACGGTGACGTTTATAATGGGTTCAGTTTAAACACCTTTTTATCGGTTAACGTTGACTTCCGTCTCATTGTTAGTCGTGCTATTTATTCCCGTACATTATTATGAGTCCTTCAAAGTGATTCATTTCGGATATTGCCAGACTCAAGCGAGAATAAAGGAGGAGGGCGATGCTGATTATCGCTGTAATGGCTCAGTGTCTTCAAACAGAAACTACTAAAGCCACATAAGCTTTTTAAAGGTGAGATCGCCGTAAACGGCCCTGGCAGAAACAATAAATGAAATTTTGAAACAAGTTAATATTCGAACAAAGAACTTGAAAAAATCCGGTGTTTTACAGACCTTCCGATAACAAGAACGTGGCTGAAGCTGAGTGACGGAATTGGATCCACAGTTTAACGGCAGCTTATGACAACATAGGCCGTTGCCGCCGACAAAGATTATTTTTGGCATATTACAGCTCTGAACCATTTCTATATAAGGGGAGAGGCCCTTGATATAAAGGTGTTTAAACTGTGTTTAAAGACAAGCTTTAATAAATAGCGTTGGACAAAGTAAGTGGAAGCTGTCTGCGTAGAACCAAAGATTGGCTGAGGAGAGCATCGAGATCTATGATTCGCTGTCGGAGTCGCCCGTATGAAGGGACGGCGACACGGTCAAATACCGCCCTCACCCTGCAGACTCGCCCTGGGGCCTGAGTGATTCATGCCCTACGGAGAGAAAGTCAACGGTTGTAACATCCACCATAGGCGTCTGTATTCGCTAGATGGCAGGAGTTTATACAGCCATTTTATTCGCTAGGTGGCATGTTCTTTAGGTTTGAAATGTTACAGCCTGTAAGCACGTGATCGCCTGTTCGTGATGATTTCAAGATGACGCTATTTTTAACCAATGGCAGTCCTCGCTAGGTGTCGCTGAAACCTCCGTCGGTTTTCGTTGGATGCGATTTCTGGGGTCTGGCGTTTTCGGAAGAAGTGTATTCAAGAAACGCATGACACTCTGATCATTTTGTCGACTGATTTCTGACTTCTCCTCCTACCGAGAAAAAACTCTTATGAAATGAAATTTTAAAAAGTCTTTAAAATGTGTGGTTTACTTAGTTCATATTTGATTCAGATTTTGAATAACTGCGGCTAACGGTGAAATAAATAAATAACGGAGGGTTTTAGAGCAGGGCTGGGATTTGGACATCCCACTGCGTAAGCAAGACAACCACGCCGCTAGAAGGCAGATGAAACCGCCACAGTGGTCATCTTTAACCTTCGGAGGCCGAAGTGGGGTAGATTTCTACCCCAGCGGTGTTTGGATGTTGATTGCGGAGTAACTGTAGGTAGTCATAACGTGACGTTCCACATGTTTACAAGTTAACACCCCCGACATATTCCCACACCAAAACGATCATCATGTCATGTTGTCAGAGAAAGTTATTTCAGTTCAAAGTGTCATGGGGTAGAAATCTACCCCACTTCGGCCTCGGCGTTACTATTTTTTTCGTTCATAATGAAGATGTATTTATAGAAGATATTATCTCATTGTTATGCTCCAATTAGAAATGAAGTGTTGATTCTACCACGGAATTGAGTTTTAATATTTGCCTAATTCTGAAAATGTCAGTTTCCAAGATGGCGGCCAATATGGCCGCCAAAACAATACATTGTGTATATTTGAACTCATAGATAAGAAGCTACAATGACAAATGAAATGTCCATTGTAATACTATCAAGGTCAAGGAATCGAACTATCGCATTGGGAATAGTGTGGGAATAGTACTTTCCAAGATGGCGGCCAATATGGCCGCCGAAACACAAAAGTGTGTACATCTAAGCTCATACATAAGCTAAAATGACAAATAAAGTGTCCATTGTAATAGTTTCAAGGTCAAGGAATCGAACCATCGCATTGGCAATAGTGTGGGAATAGTACTATCCAAGATGGCGGCCAATATGGCCGCCGAAACTCAAAATGAGTATATCTGCGCACATAGACAAGCTACAATGACAAATGAAGTGTCCGTTGTGATAGATCCAAGGTCAAGGAATCGAACTATCGCATTGGCATTAGTGTGGGAATAGTACTATCAAGATGGCGGCCAATATGGCCGCCGAAACATAAAAATGTGTATATCTAAGCATATTTTTAGGCTAAAATAACAGA
Organism: Aporrectodea caliginosa; assembly: GCA_020284085.1. NCBI lineage: Eukaryota > Metazoa > Annelida > Clitellata > Crassiclitellata > Lumbricidae > Aporrectodea > Aporrectodea caliginosa. The sequence continues at coordinate 134,087 of JACEVL010000628.1, forward strand.
TAAAGTGTCGAATGTAATATATTCAGGGTCAAGGAATCGAAAGATCGCAGTGACAATAGTGTGGAAATGTTACTTTCCAAGATGGCGGCCAATATGGCCGTCAACCCTAAGCTATGGGCTCAGATATAGCCATTTTTGTGCTTTGGTGGCCATATTGGCCGCCATCTTGGAAAGCTATATTCCCACGCTATTGCGACTGCGATATATCGATTCCTTGACCCCGAAAATATTAAATTCGACGCTTCATTTGCCATTGTATCTTATCTATGAGCTGAGATATACATATTTCTGTTTTGACGGCCATATTGGCCGCCATCTTGAAAATTTAAATTTCACACTATTGCTGCTACGAGAAAGCGATTAATTGAACCCGAAAATATTAATTTCGACGCTTAATATTTTTATTGTTGAAAATCATTAATGTGAGAAATCCATGTTTCTGTGTTTTGGCGGCCATATTGGCCGCCATCTTGGATAGTAACATTCCCGTACTATTATAACTAAGAGAAATCGATTTTGTGACACTAAAAATATGAAATTCGACACTTCATTTGTCATTGCACCTTATCTATGAGCTGAGTTATACATATTTTTGTTTTGGCGGCCATATTGGCCGCCATCTTGAAAAGTATCACTTTCACACTATTGCCACTGCGATAGTTCGATTCTTTGACCCTGAATATATTACATTCGACACTTTATCTGTTATTTTAGCCTAAAAATAAGCTTAGATATACACATTTTATGTTTCGGCGGCCATATTGGCCGCCATCTTGGATAGTACTATTCCCACACTATTGCCAGTGCGATATTTCGATTCCTCGACCTTGAAAATATTACAATGGACACCTTATTTTTCATTGTAGCTTATCTATGAGCTTAGATATACACATTTTGTGTGTTTGGCGGCCATATTGGCCGCCATCTTGAATAGTACTATTCCCACACTATTGCCAATGCGATAGTTCGATTCCCTGACCTTGAAACTATTACAATAGAGACTGTATTTGTCATTGTAGCTTATGTATGAGCTTAGATATACACTTTTTTGTGTTTCGGCGGCCATATTGGCCGCCATCTTGAAAGTACTATTCCCACACTATTCCCAATGCGATAGTTCGATTCCTTGACCTTGGAAATATTCGAATCGACACCTCATTTGTCATAGTAGCTTACCTGTGAGCTGAGATATTACATATTTCTTTGGGGTAGAAAACTACCCCACTTCGGCCTCCGTGTCCTGAATCGGAGCTTCGGCCTCCGAAGGTTAAAATACGATAATGGATGCTTTATACTTAATTTGCTTTTATTTGATAATCTTGTACACCAAAATGCGGTTAGCAGTTGGTTTTTCAATAAAGGATATACTTACTTACTTACTTACTTACTTAAATATAATAATTATAATTGTTTTTCAACGAAAGTCACAGAAATTTTTGACATTTGCGATTTTTGTGATTTGTGATTTGTGATTCATTACTCTATCTGATGTTCCCGCAGTGCGTTTGCAGGCGGTTCAATAAAGCACGTACTTACACGTACTTACTTACTTACTTACTTAATTATACATTTGCAACAGAGTAATATTATAAGGAAATTGACGCTTTTATATCGGCGTAAAGAAAATATTTAAAGGTGTCGAAGCGGAACTGTGCAAATTTATTAGCGTTCAGTGTTCAGCGAAATCTGGTGGCCTACGATGGCTAACAACGTCGATGCAATGTTTTAGAAAAGTCTTTTGAAATTTCGTGGATGAATGCGACAATGATTTAGAGATTGAACGACAATGAGATTTTAACCGCGTTGGAAAGACGCCATTTAATTTTCGGATGCCAGGACAATTATTGTTATTTGTGAATTATATATATATTCGTTTATTGATTAAAACAATCTGACAAAAACGCAGAAATGCTAACGTGAGTGGTAGTTGATAATTAAAGTTCATTAGAACATTTTAGAATAAACTAGTAAATATTTAATTGCTTTTTGTGAAATGTTATTTATGTTCGTCAACGGCCTTAGATGCCAAAAGACGGCGTTAAACCTCGGAACAAAAAACAATTGTTAAGTTCTGTGTAGACACCTTCAGAGAGGCTTTATTAAGTTAAACTGTTGGAACGAATCGATTAGCCGTAAGATGTCGCCTAGCACTAAATACTAGTAAAATTGTAAAACACTGTTTAGACACCTTTAACTCTCATCATTGAGATTATATAAATACCTTAAAAGTTGAATAGATTTAATTTAAATTTGCGTGTGTGTGTGTCCACAGTTTAACGGCAGCTTATGACAACATAGGCCGTTTCCGCCGAAAAAAGATTAGTCTTGGCATATTACAGCTCTGATTATTTAAATTCGCTATCAAACTTGATGCTTTTAACTGTTGACGTTGACAGCCTTTGATACCAGAATCAGTCATTTACACTTTAGCGACGAGCTACATTGGTTTCCTAGTAACTTTTAGTACACGCTCTAGTTAATATAATCGTACCTTAGATAAATTAGAAAATAAGCGGATATAATAATTGTTAGTGAACCTTCTCGTGCAGTGTTCGGTGAACAATAGAAGCGGTGAGCATAGTTTATCTGTAATAACGTAATATTCGTGTTTTTATCAATTCAAACTGACACACCGCAGTATGATTACAAGTCATCTTATGAACGGCTGATTACAAGTTATTACAAGAGTCGAATTTAACTGTATGGCAGCCATGCAAGACGTCCAACTGTCCAACTGATCATTTTACCAACGCCACCTAGTGAATCGAAGACTGAGAGGATCGTTGGAGGGGTAGCGGGAATTGATACCGCGTTCGTGCTGATAATCTGCTCTTTGAGCTGGAGTGTTGCCATTCACCTAAACTCCTTGGCCCATCTCTAAATAGAAACTAATGGACGTTCGTCTGTTGAAACTCCAGAGGACAGCGATGCTTATCATTATTGTTATGATAATTTAGCGTCGTGAAACAGTAACTTACAATTTCATCAAAATTATTCTATACAGAAAATGTCAATGTTCTTTAAGTTCGAAGTTAGCGGTTTTACCGTCATAACAGCCGCAAGATGTCGTGACACTTTTAAGCTTCGAAATATAAAAGGTTCAGTTTATAAGACACCTCGAAATCGAGAATTTCAGAACTATATATATTCTGCTCTGCACAATAATTTAGTTCCGCTCTCCACCTCTTCAAGGTAAATACTAATGATTAAGATTGACATAACTCCACCGTCAGTGCTCTGCTAGTGCCAGTCCCAAGCCTGGAAAAAAAAGCAAGACCAGCCATAAGATGTCGTTCCACACCGGAAACTAAAAAAAGTTACATAATATCCTTTTAGGGAGTGTCGACATAATAGACTATGAAGCCGCTAGCTGTTGATAAATCTCATCCGTTGTTCTTTAATCTTAGGGAAGTGCTATATCTGCGAAATATAGTAGCGAACAATGGCTTGGTTAGTTGCTGTTCAACGGAAGTGTGTCATGACGAAGCTGATTAGCGTCGCCCTCTTCCTTTCTCCAGGCTTGGGACTGGCACTACAGGTAAATGTAGTGGCGGATCAGTGTAGATAATAATAAGAATAATAATATCTTTTCTTTAATAAAGCGGGTTCCTCTTGGTACCTCTCGCTCTCTATGCCAGTGTTTTATCCAATGCGCTATCATCCCCCCCGATAGCTATCAGTGTAGTAATCTTTGGTCTTATATACGCAGTGAGAATTGCACAATATTTTCTTTATTTAGTCGCCAACGATTCCTGATGTCCTACGGTTTTTCAGCCACAAGATTTCATTAAGCACAATAATTCTATGATTTGTATTACGTTTAGATTAAACACCTTTAAAACATTTTTTCAGACACGTTATATTCCAATCGCGTTCAAGTTTTCGGAAAAAAAAAAAAAAAAAGATGTTAAAAAGAATTACAATAAAAAGAGCCAATGGGCCAAACATAACGGAGATACAATACAATACTTTAATATGTATCAAATCAAATAATATGTATCTATCAAATATTGTTAATATTGTTAATAAGATTGAGGAGAAAACAGTTATTAACATTATACGGAAATGAACTTAATCCGTCAGAAACTTTAAATACGTCTACATCTTATCAGAAACGGAATCAAAGCCAAGAAAAGAAAAAGAAAACTGTTGATAGAAATTATATGAAAATGAACTTAAATCGTCAGAAACTTTAAATACGTCAGCATCTTATCAGAAACGGAATCAAAGACGAGAAAGGAGAAAGAACATTTGTGAGAACATTACAAGAAAATGAACGGAAATACATCAACAATTTTAAAGACGTCAACAGCCTTTGTAGCTATAGGATGTCGTTAAATATTGGATTAATAATAAGTTTTCGATTTTTACGCCATACAAGACGGTGTCCAAACGCAACTTAATAAATGTCATTAACACACTAATTATATGATTTGTATTACTTTCAGTTTAGACACCTTTAAACCTATTGTTCAGGACACAATATATTACTCTTTCTCGTTCAATGTTTTCGATGAACTTTTTTTATTATAGTGTTTTTGTTAGATACATAAACATTTTAAAAGAATACCTTGATAAATTATAATACATGTGTGTTTTGTTAGTTAATGAAATTTGTCAGGACATAATAATGAAGATGAAAATACTTTATGTTGCAAAAATATTGAATATTATTGAAATTATAAAGCTCCGTTTCGACACCTTTAATGGTGTTGTTCGGATGCTATAAGTTTCTTGTTCTGATTGTATTGTATATTTCTGTATTGTCGTCAACGGCCTTTGATGTCATAAGACGACGTTAAACTGTGGTCAAATAAAAATAATAATGTTTTCGATTTACACCGTTTCTTAGAAGTTCTAATAAGTTTCGTTCAATCGATGCTAGTCCCAAGTCCTGATAAAGAAGAAGGGTGACGCTAATCATCTTTGCTATGACACAGCGTCGTTAAAAAGCAACTAATCATCTCATTGCATTAAAGGTGATATTTTAAAACAATCATTATTCGATCAAAGAATTTAAAGAAACCCGGTTTTGTCCGGAACTTTTCAATACAAAATCCAGAGCGAAAGCGCAAGGTGAAATTCAACTCTGCCACAAGTCGTATTTTGGAGTGCTAGTCCCAAGCATAGAGCAAGAAGGAGGGCGACGCTCATCATGTTTGTTATATAACAGTGTCGTTTAACAGCAACTACCCAACCAATGAAGCAGCGCAGGTATTCGCGACTTCTTCATAGAAGAAAATTAGGTTTGAGGAGAGAGAGTAAGATATGCTGGACAAGATCCAGAAAGAATGGGAGCACGTAAGGAGTAAGGGAGGGTATTCCACATGGAGGGCAGGTCCAAGGGTGGCAAATTATCTAGTTTGGGACAAAGTGGACCTAGTTCGCGGGACAAAAAGATGCCGCCGGTCCAAAGAGCGGAGACGGCGGGGACAAGCTGCAGAATCAGGAGAGCGAATGAGATCTCAGAGATATTTCGGAGCAAACCCCAACTTTGCCTTTAGCACCAAAACAAGGACTGCAAGAGGAAGCCAGTGTATTTGGTTGATCATGTACCGTACAAGGAGATATGGGAGAATTCAGAAAGACGAGCTATCAATCGAGCAGAAGCCTGGACAAAAGGGTGCGAGATGTCGTTACCCACTGAAGACTACAATACGGAGCTACATGTTTTTATTTAAGGGGAGTGGATGTTATCGTTGGGAAACGGCTAGTAGTAGTAGTATAAGTTTCAGTTTAACGACACTGTGTGATAACAAAGATCATTAGCGTCGCCCTCCTCCTTCAACCAGGTTTGGGACTGGCACTGCCTGGCACTGGGGCAACGACGTGCTGTAGCGGAGTTAGGTAGCCGCTAGATGTCGTTAGACATTTAAAACCTACGAAATTTAATGGCGATCATTTTTTTAAACTTAGACCTATTTAATTTTATACACGTTGAGAACTGCTCAAAATATTCTTCATTTAGGTGACAACGACCCCTTATGGCTTGTGGTTTCTTATGCGCAATAGGTATTTGAAAAGACTTATTCCCTGATTTGCATTAGGCAAACTTTAGACACCTTTAAAGCGCTTATTCCATACGCTATATATATTAACTCCGCCACTGTTCGTTTTCTGACAGTGCCAGTCCCAAGCCTGGATAAAGGAGGAGGGCGACGCTAATGGTCATTGTTACCACACAGCTAGTCGTTAAAAAGGAAACACACACACGCTATATATATCGCATTCTCGATAATTTTTCAGAATTCTACATGGTCTCCGTACAAGTCTTCAAAGTAACCTAATATTATCATTCATCTATAATGCATAAATATATACCGTACTTACTCCGGTACAGCCAGTCCCAAGCCTGGAAAAAGGAGGAGGGCGTCGCTAATAATCTTTGCTATGGTGTCGTTAAACTGCAACTAGCAAAATGCTTCCGATTTATCCCACACCTCCGTACAAGTCTTTACACGCAACACAACATATATTTTTGAGACAAACGCAAGATGTTGAACACGTTAATTCTACGAATTACGCTGGGCTTACTTTAGACACCTTTAAATCGTATTCCTCAGAACTATATATACCTGATTTTGGTAAAATTGTTCAGTGTCACGTCAAATTTTTCGTGTACGTTAATTAGTGTAAAATATTGTTTAATTTGCCTCAAAGACCATCAGATCTTATCATAAGACAAGAATCATAGACCTCATTAGCTGAATTACGTTATGTTGTTCAACAATAAATATTAGTGACATTGCAGAGTACTGTGTTGAAGCCTTTAAATGGCGTCTTTCGGACTCTATAAATTCTTTGTTTTCGCTATTTTGTATCCATGTTTGAATTGTCGTCAACGGTTTTTTAATACCATAATATTATAACGATGTCAAACTATGGAATAAAAAATATCATAAAATCACTTGCGGAACAACGTAAGACCATTAGTCAGTCTTACATTCAAATACAAAATAGGACATTTCTGTTTATGAAGAAATAAAGTGCAACCCGGTTTTAATATCTATAATATTATACTATAGGAAATGTACGATGGCGTCAACGATCCTGGATGTGGTTTCAGACAGATAAGAAAACTTATAAGACCCATTACTAGCCTATTCTAAAACTTGTAAGACCCATTACTAGCTTATTCTAAAACTTGTAAGACCCATTACTAGCCTATTCTAAAACTTGTAAGACCCATTACTAGCCTATTCTAAAACTTGTAAGACCCATTACTAGCCTATTCTAAAACTTGTAAGACCCATTACTAGCCTATTCTAAAACTTGTAAGACCCATTACTAGCCTATTCTAAAACTTGTAAGACCCATTACTAGCCTATTCTAAAACTTGAAAGACCCATTACTAGCCTATTCTAAAACGTGTAAGACCCATTACTAGCCTATTCTAAAACTTGTAAGACCCATTACTAGCCTATTCTTAAACGTGTAGGACCCATTACTAGCCTATTCTAAAACTTGTAAGACCCATTACTAGCCTATTCTAAAACTTGTAAGACCCATTACTAGCCTATTCTTAAACGTGTAGGACCCATTACTAGCCTATTCTAAAACTTGTAAGACCCATTACTAGCTTATTCTAAAACCTTCTAATGAACTTTAATTAGGCTATCCATTATCACTCATGTTAGCATTTCTGCGTTTTTGTCAGATTGTTTTTCTCAATTAAACAAATATATATATATATATATATAATATATATATATTATATATATAATATACGCTAGTAGTCATCAAACAAACCAAATGCTAATTCGAACGCCGAGCATCATTTTTCAGTTGGTAAGTATTTTTGGATATTAGATTAATTATTAGGGTCACGTGTAGGAGTCGGTCAATAGAAGAGGTGAGAATAGCTCATCTGTAATTTACAATTGAAACTAAGGAGGGACAGACTTACCGTGGCAGACGTTTGGATGCTGAAGCACCAGGATCAAGCGTCAATTTTTTAGTAATCGGTGTAACCATAAAGATGTATAATTTATATAAATATATCACTAGAGCGAGCATCTGCTATCTATGGTGAGGCTTTGACCCTGTGGCCGCTCAAAATGGCGAAACGATCGAAGGGTTAAACTGTGTAGCGTGTGGATGTAGCAACTTATTAAAGCCCGAAAACAATTCCGCTGGAACATTATTTCATCGATAAGTCGTTAGTTTGTGTCTGTTGTACTTTTTGCAAGGCGTACGCTTCGAAAAGAAATTAAACAGTCTCGCTTATGCTTGACTGCGTCCATGAATTTCAGCCAATTAAAACGCGTCATTTCAATTCCCATTAACTGCCGAACTCTCGTTAAGGTGCTAATATAACCTATGATTGTGGCTTCAAATCTGTGCGAAGGGAAGATACGTCATGCTCCCTCTAGCGCTTATAATATATCTCATTGGTTGTAACCTACATTCAACGACAAGGCAAAACTCTCCGCTGACATCGCTCAGTCAAAACAAAATCGATAGACAGGCAAGGTCAATATCTGAGGAAAGAGGTTTTAATCATCTGTGTTATGACAATACTTCGTTAAACAGCTACGAATAATCGTATCTAGACAGTGATTTTTTTTCTAGAAAAAAAAGGTTCCGGAACTCAACAAATTCAGAACAGTTATAGTGGCATATTTTATGGTAATATTTCGATTTCATATAATATCAATATCAATAAACACTGAAAGCACTTAGATTAAATAAAAATATCTAAATAATTTACAGAACTTTTAATGAAAAATTTAAATTAGCTAAATTATTTTTTAATAGCTGAAAAAAGGTCCCGGAACGGCGTTCCGGACTGTTCCGGCTGAGAAAAAGCACTCCATCTAGACAAAAAACATGCAAATGTGCGCTAAGACGAAGTTGAAGTCGTGGCAGCCGCAAGATTTCGGTAAACAATTTTCATGTGCCAATTTAATCAGACTCAGTTTAGACACCTCTAAATCGTGTAATCATTTTCCTATATAAAATAGGAGGCTCTACGCGGAGAGCTGTAATATGCCAAAAAAATCTTTGTCGGCGGCAAAGGCCAATGTTGTCATAAGCTGCCGTTAAACTGAGGATCCGCGGATAATCTCGTTCAGGTGACTTCTACAGTATGTTACTCACTACTCATAAAGATTGACATAACTCCTCCACTGACCATAATCCGATGGTGCCAGGTCCAAATCGAACAAAAAAGGAGGGTGACCTCAGGGACTGTGATAGCAACAAGATGTCGTTGCACTCTGGGAACTACAACGAACAGTTACATAACTGTCGTTCATGGAAAGTCGACGTACTCGCTAAGAAGTCGATAGATGACAATAGAAAGTTAAAACTTGCTAAATATAGTAGCGATATATCGTTTGCTTATTGCTGTTTAACGACATTCTAACATGAGAAGATGATTAGCGTCGCCATTCTCCTTTCTCCAGGTTTGCAACTGGCACTACCACAGATATGGTAGTGATGGATCATTGAAGTAATCCTTGGTCTTATAATTATACGCAGTGAGAACTGCACTGAATTTTCTTCATTTATTCGCCAACAACCAGTTCCTGATGTCCTACGGTTTTTCAGCCACAAGATGTTGTTAAGCACACTAATTCCATTAATTCTCAGTTTGGACACCTTTAACTCGCTTCTTCCGTAAACTACATATGTCGCATTCTCATCCAATATTTCCGATCGTTTCTTCCCTAAACAACACAATGTCGGATTCTCGTCCAATATTTTAAAAGTAAGGCAGCTCTTAAAATTAATGTCGCTAACAAATCGAGCCTGTAGCGGTGTAAGTTCTGCTTGACACCTTCAAATTATCTTCGTCCAATGCTATTTAAACCAAAGTCTCGTCTTAGCCTTCGAATGAATTAGAACCTGCGATGAAATTAATTATAACCCTGACAACCGCATGATGGCAGCGTATGTTAACGTCAAAGGCCTTGGTCGCCGTAAGATGTCGCTAAACACTAAAGTTGACATTTTCATTGGGTTTAAGTTAGACACCTTTATATCGGTTAACACTGACCTAATATACGTCTCATTTTCGTTTAAATAATAAGTTAACTCCGCCACTGTTCGCTTTCTGACAGTGCCAGTCCCAAGCCTGGATAAAGGAGGAGGGCGACGCTAATGGTCTTCGTTACCACACAGCTAGTCGTTAAAAAGGAACAACACACAAATAATAAAGAAGGTAATTGTAAAGAACTGTAATATGCCAAAAAATCTTTGTTGGCGGAAACGGCCTATGTTGTCATAAGCTGCCGTTAAACCTCCAATGATAAAGAGGAGTGCGACGCTAATGATCCTTGTTATCATACAGTGTCGTTAAACTGAAACTACTACAACTACAATAATTAATTATTCTGCTTTCTTGCTTTCTTATTCATACGAGGCAAAGGATCTGGATTGAACCATTGTAGTCCTAACACGGAAACGAAAAGGTCAAGCCGGTCAGAGGATCCGAGTGGACGCAATGACGTGGCAGAGAGGGGACGGAGATTTTGGTGACAAAGATATTTTGGAGCAAAACTTAAATTTTCAAAGTTGAGGATAAAAAGTTATATACTTTGACTCTGTGTTTTTAGGTGTCTGCACATCAAAGTGCGATTAGCAATTGGATAATAGGTAATATACTTACTTACTTACTTATTTTTAATTGCATGCCAAGTTGCTAGTAGGGCGTTCTTGAAAATTTCCCATCATTCTTACTATGCACCACACGAAGTTTTAATTGTAGTGTCATATATATGTCATTTAATTGTATAATGTCATATATGGCGACTTCAACAGATGCAAGCAAGGAGAAAAATTGTCTCAGAAGGTAAAGCGTTTAAGATAACGTGGAACGACGAATTTCGCTATTCATTATTCTAAGGGTGTATTATGTGTTGATCAAGGAAGCGGAGCAATTTTATTTCTCCAAGGTTTAACGTCGTCATATGACATCAAAGGCCGTTGACGACAATTTAAAACATATACAGTGCAGTGAAATGAATTCATAGCGTCGAAAAGACACCATTTAAGACTGTCCAAACATAACCTTAAAATGTCATTAGTGTTCATTGTTTAACGACATTAAAAATACAATTCATAAATATACAGTTTGATACATGCAATTTGGTATCTGATGCAAATTCAACAATATTTAGCAGCAATTGTCGTATACAAGAAAGGTTTCTTAAAATTAATTCTTGATCACCATTACTAATGCACATTTACTTCTTAATCTATTTATTTCAATAACATTTATTTTACAAATTTAGAAGACACGAAAGTTTAACATGAAGTTCACTTTTGGATTTTTAAGAAGTCATCAATCAGTAAAGTCAAGCATTTTTAAAGAAATATATTCAACAGTGAATATGACAATTCTTTATCATTTATTATGCTACCGTGTTGACAATAAAATAAACTTCACCCGAAATTCTCAATTTATTACATTTAATGTTCTTAATACAGCTTGATTGATATTTGTCACACATGCAAGTAAGACATGAAGTTTGTAATTTTTGGTACATTGTATGGAAGTATTTAATAATTTCAATCACACAATATTATCATAATATATGCAAATAGTTAGAACAGGACTCTAACACATCCACAGTATGTATATAATATAGCAAATTCAACAAGAGTCTACAAACGAGCATAACTATAGACCAAAGTTCACAAGAAACATCATATCATATTAATTATGATTATGACATCTGATGCTATCAAACAAACACTTAGCATCAGTTTTGACACATAAGTGTAAAAATAAAATCGTTTTTTATTACAGATTTCAGCATATTTGACAACTTCGTTCTGAAATGAGATTCATAATCTCCTTTGTCTAAATGCTTAAATCTTGGAGGACAATTTATAATGTTATCAACCGGAGCATGAGATTCTTAGCACATAGGTTAGGAAGTCTTGTTTTATTTTTTAATGTGTGTTTATCTTTCTATAATATTTTTTTTTTAAATTTCTCATTGGTTATATGTGCCAAGAAGCCGAACAATTTTCAAGAACTGAATTTATATAGACGAAGGGAACTACAGTTAAAGGTGTCTAATAAAAATGACTGATATTATTAGTTTCAACTGTTTAACTACAATTTGTCATTTCTGGAGCAGACACCACGAGGCGCTGCTAAGCTAAAGAAGAAAATAATTATCTATTACAAATTCAACCATAGCTCTTTCCGGTGATGCCAGTCCCAAGCATTGATAAAAGGGGGGGGTGGAGCTTAGCAGGTTTGATAGCTGATAAAGCTTCGTTGATGAGATATACCTAAAAGTATCAATCGCAATATTCTACTGCAAGCGTTTAAAAAACCAATTTGAGTAGAAGGTGGTGTTGATGTGAAGGTCTTCTGGCAGCCGAATGATGTCGCTGAACACGCAAATTCAACGAATTATGTTAGGCTGAGTTAGACACCTTTAAATTAATAACTACAAACGCTATATAAATATGTCTGATTATTTCAAGATCGTTAAATAAGGCTTAAGGGCACGAGTGTGATTGCAGAATTAAATATAATAACATCGGGTCGAAGTCAACGACATTAAACAAAAACAACGTAAAACCTTTATTCAGTCTTACATCAAAACCTAAAATGAACGCTACTCCATATGAAGGAACAGAACTCCGCACTGTATGGATAGTACATTGCAATTGTCAGTCCCAAGCCCGGAGAAAACAGGAGGACGACGCGCTACAAAGGTCGTTAAACAGTGAGCACCGCTATTGTTTCACAATCATCACAATTGCAGACTATAGAGGTGGCGTGGATTGAAAATAGAATATATCGTTCGCCGTAAGATGTCGCTAAACAGTAATATTGATATTTATATTTGGCTAAATTTAGACACCTTTATATCGGTTGACACTGACCTTATAATAAAACTTCAAAAATAAAGCGCGGGAATAACATTTGTAATATGACAAAATGATAAACATATTTATGCATAATATACATGTACAGGCAGACATACAGGCATACAGGCCGGATAACTACTCAGAAGTGCTCCCGACTCCATAACGGCCAAAAAGAACAGCCTTCAAGTGATTATAGAGAGTGACCTAGAGAGCAGGCGCAGCTCAAGAGGGAGGTCATTCCACACCACCGGAGCCTCAAACAACCCTGCATGTGCTGTTAAGTTATGTTGTTTTATTATATGTTTCGTTACGTTTAATTGTGTTATGTTACGTCATGATTGTTTTCTCTTGTTATGTTATGTCATGCCTTTTTGTTATTTTATGTTATGTTAAGTTTTGCTATGCAATGCAATGATTATCTATTAGCGTTGATCTCCTGTTTTATCGAGGTTTGGGACTGCAATTTCAGAATATGGGCATTGGCGGTATTAAGGCAACCTCTTTGACTTCTGAGATTCATTGGCTGAAAGTATTGCTAAACAACCTATACAACAAATATACATAGGTCTGGAATAGCAAATTAAAAGGTATCTAAATTGAGCCTCATTTAATTCGTAACATGGAATTGTTTAACGACATCTTGCGGCCGCAACGACCTTTGAGTTTGACTTTTCCTGAATGCATATTGCGATGTTTTGTGATGAATGTGATGAGTCATTCCAAGTAAACTTTACATAATTATAGCAGCCATTGATGCTGATTTCTCATGCAACAGTTTAAAGAAATCTTATGGTATAGAGAACCGTATACTTTTCAGGCAACGCGCTTTGTCGTTTTGACGATTTATATATAAGAGCATTTAAGTCTGTTTTAAAGGTGTCTAAACTAACCTATTATATTTCGTCACATTATTGCGTTTAACGACATTTAGCGGCTTCCCTGAAAGATTACGTCGACTTTCCCTAAAAGAAGAACTACGTGACTCTTAGTAGTAATGTCCGGTATTTAAAGATAGCTTGACGTCGCCCTACATTTTTGTTCATTCAAGGATTTATATAGCACCTCTTCAAGGGAACTACTCAGAGTGCTCACTACTACAGCATGTACGGCCTAAAAGAACAGTTTTCAAGCTCTCATAGAATGTATCAGAGAGTGATCTAGGGAGCAGGCGCAGCTAAAGAGGGAGGCCATTCCACAACACCGAACCCACCACTTAAATGTTAAGTGGGAAATGAAGCATGAGAACTAGGAAGAATGATCAAGGAGAGCGAAGATGCAAGAGCCAGCCAAAATATAACGTTAGACACTGAACACTAGTGACACTGCAAGGTTCTGCTTATAGACACCTTTAAATCGTGACACTACGGTGTTATAAATGTCTAATTTTCGTTCAATAATATATTCTATGTGTGGTTTCCAAGATAACTTATTATCAAAAATAACTCCAAGGAATTTAGCTGTTTTATCAATTTTGATAAGTTCAGTTCCTATTTTAATGCGAATTTTTGGCACATTACGTTTTTTAGTAAATAATACCCCTACTGTCTTACTATTTGATATTTTAAAACCGTTTTCATTACACCATTTATCAATGGCATTTAAAGAATTTTGAATCTTTATTTCTAACTGTTTAATGATGCGATGTCCTGCATATATGGAGCTATCATCTGCGAACAGTGTCATTTCAACACCATTATCCAAACCAGAGGGTATATCATTAATCATAATTAGAAAAAGTAAAGGAGAAATAATTGAACCTTGAGGTGTCCCATTTTCGAGTATAAATTTGTCAGATAGGGACGCTCCAACTTTAACCTGGAAAGTTCTATTAGATAGAAAATTTTGTAACCAATTGTAAATATTTCCATTTATTCCCATATTTTGCAATTTTTTAGTAGTGTAGGAATGTGTAACATATCATATGCACGTTCAAAATCAATAAAAACAGCCAAAACAGAATCCCTATTTTTTAATTTTTTCAAAATACTGTCTTGCAATTTAAGAATCTGATCAATAGTGCTTTTATTCTTTCTAAATCCAGATTGGTTGTTTGACAATATTTGATTCTTTTCAAGAAACCACTGTAATCTATTAGTTATTAATTTTTCCATAATTTTGCAAATAGTAGAAGTTAATGAAATTGGCCTATAAGATTCAGGACTTGTTGCATTTTTATTTGGCTTTAGAATAGGTAAGATAATGGCATGATGCCAATCATCTGGTAATTGATTCTCTGTCCAAATTTGATTATATAATACCAAGAGAATCTTTAGGGCATTTTTATGTAAATGTTTAATAAATTCGTAAGGAATTTTGTCATCACCTGGAGATGTATTAATCTTAGAACTTCTAATAGCATCTTTTAATTCCTTAAATGAAAAATTTAACACATAGAATATATTATAAATAAATGTAAAAAGCGTATGAACTTAATGAGAGCAATTTCGGGTTTACAATGGGGCGCTTCAAAAAAAGCACTTCTCAATATATATAGAGCCTTAATTCGATCTGTTATTGAGTATGGAGATGTAGCCTATGCTTCTGCCTCTAAGACTCACTTAAATAAATTAGCATCTATTCAAACGGAAGCACTGACACTCTGCTGTGGCGCTGCTAAAGGAACTGCTGCTGTAGCTCTTCAGAATGAATGCGGTGAATCTCCCTTGCATTTAAGAAACTTGCAGAACTCACTTAAACTAGGAGCTAAAGTCATTGGAAACCCTAATCATCCAATGAGAACAATCTTTCAACCTCACTGGACTAATGAATTTAAAACTAGAGATAATAAGAATCTATCTACATATCAACGTACACTTGATTTCTTTTCCTCCTTTGACATTCCTTATAAGGCTCCTTCTTTTCCTTCAGATCCTCCTTGGCTCAATGAGAGCATTCATGTTGACATTGGCCTCCATAAATCAATTAGTAAAAAGGATGAAAATCCTGTATTTTTAAAACTGCTTACACAGGATTACATGAGTAAATATAATTCCTATACTCATGTATATACAGATGGTTCTAAGGCAGATAGCTTAGTTGCTGCGGCCTATACTGTACCAAGCTTAGACATAGATAAAAAGTTGCGTCTTTGTGATAATTCCAGTATATATGCTGCTGAATTGACTGCTATAAAAGACGCATTTACCTGGATTGTAGATAATGAAAGCCAGGAACTTAAACATTTTGCTATATTTTCTGATTCTTTAAGTGCGCTTACTTCTCTAAAAAAATCCTTTTCTAAGTCCAGACCCACTTTATTGCAAGATACGATAAGAATATTTAATCAAATAACGATGAGTGAGGTACACTTGATATGGATCCCTAGTCATGTAGGTATACTGGGTAATGAAAGAGCTGATTTATTGGCAGGGCAATCATTGGAGTTACCCATAATTAACTCAACAGATTATCTAGAATTACAAGAAGTATTTTCATTAATTAAATCGTATATAATCTCTAAATGGCAGAAGGAATATGATAGTGATATCAAGGGTCTTCAGTATAAGAGCATTTGTCCTGTTGTAGATACAAGCAATAAATTTCTAGATTTTGGTAGAAAAAAAGAAGTGCAAATATCCAGACTAAGACTTGGAAAGGTAAACCTTAACGAAAGACTTTTTCTAATGAAGAAGCACGAAAATGGATTATGCACTTCTTGTAAAGTCAAAGAAAATATAACTCATCTATTGTTGCACTGTAACAAAGAAAATATCTCGAATATATTAACAGATAAATGTAAAGTATTCAAGTTAGAATTTAATATTAGGACCTTGCTTGGTGTGGGCTGCTTGCAAAGTGAAGTCTTTAGGCTGGTGAACCTTATCGGTAAGGGAAGGGTTTTTTAGGTTGCAATGTTTATAATGTGAGTGGACGTTGATAGTTAGTTTTGCCCTTGTGTAGACATTTTGTTAGGGTGTAATATGTGAATGCTTTATAAGTTTTGTTATTTTGAAGCCATTTGTATATATTATACTAACATTGCTTGTTTGTAATGATTGATTACCTATGTAAACATTTATAACTAAACTAAGAATTTCATGTCAAAATAACATATATAATAAAATTTAATAACCATTAAACTGAAATTAAAAATTAAAAGTGAAAGACTGAGAATATCAGGTCACATTGCAGTGCTCTTTTCTGTTCGTGTCTTTAACGTGTGGTGGGGAGCTGTCTTTTTCAATGTATGCCTATGCATGTATTTCAATTATGATGTCTGGTTGCATTTGAAAAAAAAAAAAAAAAAATGTTTGAAAATTAAAAATTAAAATATAAATTTCATATCATAATTTCAGGTGTTGTAAACTTCATAATTACAGGTTTTGTAAACTTGAAACCAATGCTGTTATATCATTGAATAGCTGGATTGGAAATCTGGTGTACATTATTGCTGTTTATAAGGAATCTTTTCATTTTACATTAAAAAATGTTATGTGTGATAATTGCTGCAAAACAGTGTATAATTTTCCTGAAAGACCATCTTACACTATATTATCTTATGCAAGTAACATTGACATTAGTATCTGAATTATAATATTATGCTGCTAAACGATGAATATTAGTGACATTGTAAAGTACTGTTTAGATGTCTTTAACTCTATCAATTTTGTTTTAACTGTATTGTACATAATTTTGAATTGTCGTCAACGGCCATAGATGTCATACGATGACGTTAAACCACGAAATAAAAAAAAATCGCGCAGATTACATTCCCACATGATGATGATGATATTCGTTTTATTTCAAAATAAGTTGACACACCGCAATTTAGTACAAATAAGAAAAGAAAATCGCCTACGCTAGTCTCCTGATGTTAAGTGTAATTTTCAACAGATGACTTTGTCAAGATTACAAACACTGCTCAGGCAACTAGAAGAGTCACCAGTGGCAGGCTGGCGCAGACACGCTAATCCTTGCCAGCGGATTCCAAACTAGAGTTGATGGGTGTCGACAGTTTAGAGTCTCGCCGGTATATGCGAGCCCAGAGACAAGTCGGAAGGACGGACGATGAAGGACATCGACGCTCGGAGATGGTGTCTCGCTAAAAACACCGAGAGGAAGGCAACGGGAAACCACCTCTCTAATTTCCCAAGAAACACTTGCAATGACGACGAAAAGAAATGACGTGAACAACGTGAACGATTCCCCCCAACCGCTGTTGAGAAGAGTCGCGTTCGGCAGGGGAGGAAAGAGGGCCAGCTCGGCCTGCAAGGCCTCTCAGGTCGTCATCCAGAGAGACAAGAGTGGCGTCATTGGAAGTTGGAACCTGCCGAAGGGCAGAGTACTTACAGAAGAAGAAAGACAATCGAGGAGCAAGAATAGAACAGATTGGTTGGATGCTTTTACTTATAATACAAATATCACAGCTAAAAGAGGTGTGTAATTATTTTGAGCAGTCCACACCGTTCTATGGCATAATACAGCTTCCAATTACTTTGTGATCATGTCAATCGTACCATTTGTACATGCTTTTATCACCAACGTTAACTCATGGACCATCCGTTACGCGCTCTTCCCTCACGCGTTCACCACTCTCGTCCATGCGCTGATCGGAACTATAGTTGACCTTAGCAAAACCATCTACACTGGTCTCTCCTTACTAAAGCCATTCGAAGCTCCAGTCAATACTTAACGCTGCTGCCGTCCTCATTGGAGATCTCCCGAAGTTTGCCAAAACACCCCCTTTATTCTGGATTCCTTGCACTGGCTTCCAGAGCCCCAGCGCATCCAGTCAAAATTTTAACTCTTATGGGCAACTGTTTTGCCAGGATAGCTCCATAATACCTGAAGACCTTCTGTACCTCGGTCGCTTCACTCCTTGGTCGCTTGGCCGCCAAAAGCCTTCTGGTTGCCCCCCCCCTGTGCGTGGCTAATGATAAATGCATAAGTTTTGCTAATATTTTCCCCTCTAGTTGGAACCCTCTTGCGCAGGAATTGTGTCCTCAGCTCCTCAGTTTTTCTCTTCCGCAGCTCCGCTGTTCCGGTAACGCCTGAAACCCATTTTATTTCTTATTGATAGCACTGACTTGGGTAGGAAGCGCCTTTAAATCGTCGATTGCAATATAAAGTATAAATAATAAATAATAAATGCTTCAGCTAGGCTCATAGCCCGACTCCCTCGCTTTGCACAAATCTCTCTATATATATATATATATATATATATATATATATATATATATGCCTGATGTCTTGCACTGGCTTCCTATCACTGCGTGTATCCATTATAAGATCCTCTTTCTAGTTTCCAAGGCGCAGCTGAGCAGTGCCCCCAAGTATCTTTCTGACTACATGCGAAAGCCGTTATCTGCGACCTCATCTCGTTCCTTGCGCTCTGCTGACTGGCTAGATCTTTTTGTTCCTAGGACTAGGACTGCCTTGGCTCAACGCCGGGCATTTGCTGTGGTTGGTCCCTCTACTTGGAATAACCTTCCCCCTCACTAATGGCTAAACTAATGACTGGTTTTCTTCTTTGGTCTCTCGTTCTTTAAAGACGTTTCGTTTCCCTCGGGGTTACGTGCTGAGCGCCTCTGAAATAGTTATTCTGAGAGAGGCGCAATATAAATCTTTAGATACGATACGATGCGATAAATTACAGTTTAGCTGTTATACCACAATTTATTAGAACTAGACCACAGTTTAACGGCAGCTTATAACAACAAAGGCCATTGCCGCCGACAAAGATAATTTTCGGGCATATTGCAGCTCTTTTTTGGGCTATAGTCCAGTGGGTGAGAATTATTTCAGTATCCGAGCGTCAATGAATTTTATATAGTGTATAAACTAAACATTTAAAGGTGTCTAAACGTGAACTTAACCTTTGATCATTCATAGCATTAAATTACACAACGACGTCGTGTGGCTGCCAATGGCGTTGACTATACATTTAAATCAAGTTTAATCAGTCATAGCAAAGAAAGTGAATAACGACAAATCGGTACATTACGCAATTATAAAATCTGTTTCACGACGAAGTGTCATCATAAGAAAAATGAGTAGCGTCTCCCTCCTAATTGATCCAAGCTTCGGGGACTGGCACTACTAAAGTGTGGACGATACCATACAATTTAACTGAAATAGGAAGTAACTAGGTTCCGTAACTAACAATTTAAGGTGATTAAAAATGAGCTTTCTATTATTTGTAGCATTAATAAGGTAAGTTATATTAGCCTCAGTTTAGATACCATTTTATTACGAGTTCGTAACCCTATATATAATAAATTTTGCTTCGATTATACACATGAGATTCAGCATCCTTCTGCAATGCATTTTGGTTTTCAAAAACTAAGTAGAAGCAAAGACCTTGTAAAGTTAACAATTCGTCGATTACAAGATTGTTTTCTGTTACATAACTAAGTCCTACTCTTTATTGCTCAATATACGGCCTTTTGACTGAAATAATTTCGACCACGAAATTTCACAGAATTTTTTCTCTACCGTACCCGAAAAGTGGAGCAAACATCTCAATGCACATGTGTGTACTGGCGAGGATTTGAACCCCCGACCTCTCGATTGACAGACCAGCACACACCTCTAATATAAATTACATTAGTATTTTATATGTATATAATTATATTCATACATTAACATGCCTTGTATATATAACTATATAAATAAAAGGACACAATTGAAGATAATTCACCACTGGGGTCGTCCATTAATTATGTCAACAAATTTTAGGCAGTTTTTGACCCCTCCCCCCCCTTGTCAACAACTGTCAAACATTGACGGACCCCCCCCTAAAAAATTATGTCAACAATCCCAGAACCCCCTACAAAAAAGAAAAAATGGCTCAATACATGTAGAATAATTTTTTAAATTTTTTTTTACACTAAAAATGCAATCTCGAATTTCAAAATATATGAGTTTAGTTTATTACCAGCTTTTTAGTAGTATTAAACATTAAGCACTTTATACATTGTTAGCATGTCTTAATGTTTTCGCTACCATTTGGAAGGGTCTTTGTTGATTTATTGGAGAAAAATTTCTTGACGTCAACTTGTACCGAACCCCACCCCCCCTTGTCAACAACTGTCAAACTTTTCCAAACCCCCTCCCACCCCCTATTTTGTTGACATAATTAATGGACGACCCCACTGCTCGTACTATGACAGCGCCAGTCCCAAGCCTGGGAACAAGAGGAGGGCGACACTATTCATCTTAGCCATGACACGGCGTCATTAAACAGCAATTAGCCCACCAACGCAGTTAATTAGAGGTCTTAAGCGAAGTGCAAAATGCCGGAAGGAGTGTCCTGACCGTTCTCTGTCTAAGCTAAAAATAAACCAGCTTCTGACCCTGTTTTGAAGGTCGCAGAAGTAGAGGTGGCATCAGGCAGTCACACAAGTAACCAGTGGATAGAGCGGTTTATGACCCAAATAAATTCTGGCAGCCTTGTGGCAGGGCAACGACCAGGGCAAAGGTGTTTCTTTATCATGGCATTTGCCCTGGCTTGTCCTGCTGTAATGCCGTCACTGCGCGGTCGGAGACAGGCTGTTCTGCAAAAGACGCCTGTTTCCGCTGAAGATAAACTTCTCCAAAAGCGCTTACGTTCAACGATTTATTAATAGGCTAACTCTTACAATTGTATGCGTCTACATAGAATGACTTAAGCAGGGTCTAAGTCTGAATGTGTGAATAATTAATGTGAGTACGTCACAGGCAAGATAAAGATCTGAGAAGGGCGATGTTGATTATCTTTCTTTCGTTCAACGGCAACTAACTATCTCATCACATTCGATATAAAAAAAGTCAATGTGCGTTAAGGTCAACTTGAAGTAAATAATTGTCTCAATTGCAAGATGCCCATAAACAATTTCGTGCTACGAATTATATTAGGCTCAGTTTAAACACCTTTAAAGATGGTATTTCAGAAAATATATAAACTAACTCCGCCACTGTTCGCTTTCTGACAGTGCCAGTCCCAAGCCTGGGTAAAGGAGGAGGGCGACGCTAATGGTCTCTGTTACCACACAGCTAGTCGTTAAAAAGGAAACACACATATATAAACTGCTCACGTCGTTTGAGTCGTTCATCCTGCATTTTCTTGATTCATTTCCTACGATTCAGGAAGAGTAACAGAATTGATCCACTGCGCGTGCTGTGGTAGTGCCAGTCTCAAGCCTGGACGAAAGGAGGGCGACGTCAAAGGATCTGGCAGCCACGAGATGTCGCTACAAACCGGAAACTACTACACAATTTTATTTTAGGGCATGTATACGTGATCCTTCAGGAGGTAGCTAGAAGTCATTAGACACTTTAAACCTACGAAATAATAGTAGGATCAGAGGTTTGTTTAGCTGCTGTTTAACGACACTGTATCATAACAATCTTTATTATGACACAGTGTCCTTAAACAGGAACTAACCAACCATCACACCATTGCATTATCGGAGGTACAGCGATATGTGAATGGAATTTTCCCAGTAGACGTCAGTGTCCTTTGAGGTCTTCTCTGGTGTCCAATTCAGCTGGACATAGCCATATCAAATCAAATAAAATCAAATCATTTTATTTTGTAACCAAACCAAACAATCACTTTACAATTGCAGAGTTGCAAAGTACACAAAGGATAGGAGATGGCCACAAGGAAAGGCCCTGAAGGGATCATTAATCCCACTAAGTAGGACCACCTATGTACAAGTTAAACAAAAAAGATGCAACGGCCTAGAAATGCTTACTAAGTACAACAGTAGGTAGTTTCTATTACTTGATAGAATCTTAACCAAATTAGGTAAAATCAGAATCTTAACTAAATTAGGAAAACTAAAAATAAATGAATCATTGCAGAAGAACACATGCGTGGGAGGTAAGTATTATGCACAGACATTAGGATTCATCCAGAAACATTATTATTAACACCAATCAAGTACATGCGTAGCTTTTTTTTAAACAATACTAATGAAGGAGATTGCCTAATTCCTTGTGGAATGTTATTCCAGATTGAAGGTCCAGTAGCACTAACTGAGAACAGACGGGAGTTAGTACGAGCAAAGATGTATCTATAATTACTAGAGTTTCTTGTAGAATGGGAGTGTATTTCTGAAGTAAGACTAAAAAAGCCTTTATAAACCGCAGGAAGCAAGCCATGGTCATAACGGTACATGAATTCACAATGTAACACCATACTGTTTTGTCCTGATGCCATAACATGTCTTAAAACTGCTGGATACTACACACTCGTTACTGTGGACTAACACAATCGTTTAAAATATACGAATTGAGGTAAGAAAGACGTCAATGTTGATTAGATCCTTAATCTGGTTATTTATATCGAAACAGCTTAGTTTGCAAGTTTAGAAGACATGTTATTTTTTTACATAAGATTCTTATTCTGCTGTTGAATTTTCAAGAAGTTATCAATCAATGCAATCATAAAAGTCGATCTTCTTAGAGCCGTTAACTTAGCGACTTCATTTGTTTAACGTGTAAACTCGGGCACTGTTCGTACACTGACAGGGCCAGGATGAAGGAGGAGGGCAACGTCAATGATCTTTGTTATCACACAGTGTCTCTAAATTGAAGCCACTACTAATTGCCAATTATATAATATATTCGTTTATTGGTTTGAAACAGGTAGACACACCGCTATCTGATACATAATAGTAGCCTAATAGAAAAGTTTAAAATGAGTGTAGTGTTTTTAGTCATACAATGTCAGATTAGCCTATATCACCAAGAGAGCTTCTATAGGATGCGAGGGATAAACTGTCTATCGTCTTTCGGAGGCAATGTGTAGTTATGTGGACAGGGTCGTAGATGATATTTGATGGTAACAACAGGAGGAAATTGTCCTCGAAGAACGTGGTGGTCAGAATTGACCTCCCCAAGAATTAAATTATTTCCTAACGACGTCAAAAGCCTCGAATAAGAATAAGAAGAAGAAGAAGATCAGTCCCTTGGGCTAGCTGTGAGGCAGCAGCCACGATTATGAAGTGTTAGCGACTTCATTTTCTTAGCCCCGGCAAATGAGGGCGGGCATCCAGTCCCCTCCTTCGTCGTCTCATCTTCCCACTGACAGTGTGCGGCCAGTGTACTCATTATAGCTGAGTTGGTTATGGGGTGCTGCAGAAATCTAGATCAAATTTATACCCTGTCAGGTCATAAGATGTCATTAAACTCTGGATCAATCGATTTTGTTGCTCCTCCTGCTTCTCATCAAGAGTGACATTACTCCATCGTCTGTAATCTCGTAATCGTAATCGTGATCGTAATCGTAAACTTTCTAAATCGCTACTCAGGGCACAAGCTTTTAGAAATAAGCTTACCAGACGTTACTATTTAGAAGCCTCACTTACTACGTAGCATGCCAGCTTACCATAACAGTCTTATGTTACTACAGGCTATGATGGTGAGGGTCTGGCAACTAGGCTAGCTTACTTCCAAGTAGGCTCGGCAGAGTAATAAAATAGTTCACGTATAGCCCTAGTAAATAAAGACTATAAAGTTGCAATTAGACATATTTTAGTTTATTTAATATAGTTCATAGTGAAAATATGCGTGGAAAAATAAAACAGCAAGTTAGTAAAGTTCTGAAAACCCGCATTACTTTATAACGCCCAATGCGCACTAATACAATAAAACCGTCTCCCTAATTTGACGTGAAACGGCCCTGCGGATAAATACCAAACGCCTGATGCCAGCGGGCAACGATGAGCCGCGTGATCCGATAGAAGCAGAGGCTCAAAAATCAAAAACATCCAATCAGGCTGCAAGAAACTCAAAAATCAAAAACAACCGCGGAAGTTGTAAACAATTCGGACGAGGACAGTGGAAATGAAAGAAAGTTAGTATCTGTTGGTAGCCGTCAACTGAACTGACGAAGAAGTCAATCGAATCGGATGAGTGTTCGTAACTCGGCTGGGTTCAAATTCGAGTAAATATTTGGTAAAGTATAAGGCTATCTGACTTCACCACGAAGTAATATCCACACGTAAGTATAAGGAAACGCTATGGATTGCTATGGATATGAATCGAAACAGAGACAGTTTCGTATATGTCTGTCTGGCTGTCTTGTCTGTCTAGCTGGTTGTATGTCTGTCTATCTGGCTGTATGGCTGGCTGTCTGTCTGTCCGACTGGCTGGCTGTATGTCTGTATGTCTCTGTATGCTGTGGCTGTCTGTCTGGCTGTCTGTCTGGCTGTCTGTCTGGCTGTCTGTCTGTCTTTCTGTCTGTCTTTCTGTCTGTCTTTATGTCTGTCTGTCTTTCTGTTTGTGTCTGTCTGTCTTTCTGTCTGTCTGTCTGTCTGGTTGCTTGTCTGGCTGTCTGTCTGGCTGTCTGTCTGGCTGTCTGTCTGGCTGGCTGTCTGTCTGGCTGGCTGGCTGTCTGTCTGGCTGTCTGTCTGGCTGTCTGTCTGGCGGTCTGGCTGTCTATCTGTCTGGCTATCTGTCTGGCTGGGTGTCTGTCTGTCTGGCTGTCTGTCTGGCTGTCTGGCTGTCTGTCTGGCTGTCTGTCTGGCTGTCTGTCTGGCTGTCTGTCTGGCTGTCTGTCTGGCTGTCTGTCTATCTGTCTGTCTGTCTGTCTGTCTGGCTGGCTGTCTGTCTGGCTGGCTGTCTGTCTGGCTGTCTGTCTGTCTGGCTGTCTGTCTGGTGTCTGTCTGTCTATCTATCTGGCTGTCTGTGTCTGTCTGTGCTGTCTGTCTGTCTGTCTGGCTGGCTGTCTGTCTGGCTGTCTGTCTATCTGGCTGTCTGTCTGTCTGGCTGTCTGTCTGTCTGTCTGTCTGACTGTCTGTCTGGCTGTCTGTCTGGCTGTCTGTCTGTCTGTCTGGCTGGCTGTCTGTCTGTCTGGCTGTCTGGCTATCTGTCTGTCTGTCTGTCTGTCTGGCTGTCTGTCTGGCTGTCTGTCTGTCTGGCTGTCTGTCTGGCTGTTCTGGCTGGCTGTGTGTCTGTCTGTCTGTCTGTCTGTCTGTCTGTCTGTCTGTCTGTCTGGCTGTCTGTCTGTCTGGCTGTCTGTCTATCTGTCTGGCTAGCTGTCTGTCTGGCTGTCTGTCTGGCTGTCTATCTATCTGGCTGTCTGTCTGGCTGCTGTATGTCTGTCTGGCTGGCTGTCTATCTGTCTGGCTGGCTGTCTGTCTGTCTGTCTGTCTGTCTGGCTGTCTGTCTGGCTGTCTGTCTGTCTGTCTGTCTGTCTGGCTGGCTGTCTGTCTGTCTGGCTGGCTGTCTGTCTGGCTATCTGGCTATCTGGCTGTCTGTCTGTCTGTCTGTCTGTCTGTCTGGCTGTCTGTCTGTCTGTCTGGCTGTCTATCTGTCTGGGCTGTATCTGGCTGTCTCTGTGTGTCTGTCTGGCTGTCTGGCTGGCTGTCTGGCTGTCTATCTGTCTGGCTGGCTGTCTGTCTGGGTGTCTGTCTGGCTGTCTATCTGGCTGTCTATCTGTCTGTCTGGGTGTCTGTTTGTCTGGGCTGTCTGGCTGGCTGTCTATCTGTCTGGCTGTCTGTCTCTGGCTGTCTGTCTGCTCTGTCTAGCTGGCTGTCTGTCTGTCTGTGGCTCTACTAGTTGTCTGAGCAATTTGTTTGCTGACTGATGAATGTTTTGTTCTTGATAATTTCGTAGAGTAGAGCGCTTTTATGAGGTACCTAAGTTTTTGCGCTGTATACACAATGACATTCAACATCATTTATGCTAGCAAAGAGAATGAGTGTTTAGTTTCTGTCACTGAAGTGCTATACAAACTTGTAATTATATGCGCAGTTACAATAACCAACTTATGGTTGTCTGTCTGTCTAAATTGTTACAGTGCAGTACTGTGCACTGTAATTGAAAAACAAACATGCTATAGAGATACCCATTAGTTCCCCATTACCATAGCACTAAACAAGTTCTGCTGCTTTTTGATACAATGGAATTGTTTTGTTTCAAGGAGTTGGTGCAGTTGTTCAATCTCTGGCATTTGAGAAACTTGTGCAATGGCATCTTGCTGTTCCTTTGGACGCACGTTGAAATAAATAAACAGCTGCATCTACTTTTTGAACACATGTTGTAAGTACCTCTTTCAGTCATATTTTAAAAGTACCACGAGTAATAACATATTGATATTAACATATCAAGCACACTTTTAAAAGCTTATACGATACAGTGATTTAGTTCATTGCAGACTCATGATCAGATTCTGCCAGCACACTGTACAGTTCAAACATATATTTACATACATTTTTCACCTATGCTTGCTTGGATTTTTTGTTGCTACGATCTCAGTTAAATTTGACTTGAAGCTAGATATTCGGTTTGCTATACTATCACCCCCCCCCATGACAGTGTGAGTGAGTATGTTATGTTTTGCATAACCTCTGTCACCCACGAACAATATACAATACAATACAATACAACTGACTTTTGATATCGCCCTTCTTCCTATGGTTGCCCCAAGCTCAGAAGTGCACACGCCTCGGCGGTGCAGAAGCAATTATATTGCAGAGCAATTGTGCGCGAAGGACGTGCTCACGGTCCCTACAGTTAAACCACCCCGGACGAGGGTCGAACCCGTACTCTGCGCGTTACAGATCAAATGCTGTAACCAGTCTGTCACCGTGCCACACGATATGAGCTGGTTCATGAAGCAAACCAGAGTATGATACACTTTTTATGGTTAATGTTATATTTCGTGTCTGTTGTATTTGTGTGCATGCAATGGTGAAGTTTGCTTTTTTCTTGCATTTTTTCATATTGTATTGCTTTTCATGTTGTTATATTTTCAATATCATCTCTGAATTCTCCAAACCTTAACTCTGAAATCAACCACTTTAATATACACTATTAATTAATCTCTGCACTTCTGTATAATCTATCACTTCACCACCATGTGAAATATTTCACATGTGAAATGCCAGTTTTGAAGTGTGATTCGCATATTTTAATATGGTTTACATGCAGAATTATGCAGAGCAAAGTTTTCAAAAGAATTTTGAATTTTGTTGTAGATTTTGAGACATGTGCAATTGTGCAGCACTTCTGTTAATGAGGAAAACATGAAATTTTTCTCCCTATTCAATGAGGTAAGAACTTATGTACAATAAAGGCCATGTAGTTCAAGTTGGCATGCGCTCATTTTGTCTTTTGGGAAATGTTTTTTCAACATCACTGCTGCAATAACCCATGTGTCATCCTCGCATCGTTCATGGTTAATTGCAAATGATTATCAATTTATCACACCACTCATATTTTCATATTCTCGCACGCAAATGACTAAAGCAGGCTGGACACTTGCTTGAAGCTTGCTGAATGATGCAAACTTTGATGTTAAGAGGGGATTTTGTTTATTCTGATTTATCAAAAGCGTGCCAGGCGAGCATCATTTGTCTCGAAGTTAAGTCCTTGGCAATGACAGGCAACACTGCTATCATATGCACCTGTGAGCTGTTTGCTTTAATTTAGCATACCTTTTTTGTAAGTTCTAAAAAATTTCCAAATCTTCAATTTTTATTTTTTTCTCAGTCTTGACAATTTTTTTAAATTTATTTAGGAACTTAGTGACTGGCGTCAGATTCTGTATGAAGTGTTAGCGACTTCATTATCTTATCCTGTGTGATATGGTGGATGGCCGGTCCTTTCCTTTGTTGCCTGATCTTCCCACCACTGTGTATGGTCAGTGTACTCGTAGTTGTGTTGGCTTGGTGCAAGTTGGGCTGAAAACTCAAACAAATGTCTGCTATGGACTGGATTTGAAACCTGGCATCTTTGTTGAGAATCCAACACACTAACCACTAGACCTGGAGTGATGAACCCATAGACCCATAGCACATGTGCCCAATGTGGCAAGCATAATTTTTTGGTATGTAGCACCTCAGAGCATCAAGAAATTTTCAAACTTTGAAATACACAATCACTCTAGGAATCCACATTTTCTGTTATGAAGGATTTTATTTCACACCTTTCTAAAAGCATTTTTGAAATTATGTCTTTTCCATTTTTATGCTTTGTCAATTACAACCTAGGCTTTTGAGAAAAATAATATGCAAAATTCCGAGGGGAACAAAGGGTTATTTTAACATGACTTAACGGCACTTTTGTCATGCACCCTTGAAAACGTTTGCCAACCCTACACTAGACCTCACGCAATATCCCAGTAAATGTGATGTCACATAATTAACCAGAGCTGTTAAAAATTAATTTTAAAGTTAATTGTTTGTAATACTGTTAATAAAACTTTGGGTTATGTTTTCAGATTTTTCCTGTGATGTCAATCCGTAACAAGGTGGCAAAGCTCGTGAGGAGAAAATCCACAACATTCCCAAAACATTCTGTCTCACAAATGCTCGATCGATGGACATTGTGTAGTCTAGTGTGAACTTGATAAGAAGTGTTACATTTTAAGTTTTGTATTGGTCTCTGATTATGAATGTGTAATAAATATGAATATAATATATGAGTATTGTTATTTCATCGTTGGTACAATATAAAGATTGCTCCATTTTTCATGTCCTATTTGTTATCCTGTAGGAATCAGTTGTAACTGTCGAGTCTAGATTATATTGCAGTTATTGATTACCTGTTGTACCAATTCCTACAGGGTTAACAAATATGAAATGAAAATGCAGATACCTTCAGATTTATACAATCCATATTTGAACTATTGATTGATTGTTTATCTTTATGAGTGCTTGATACTTTATTCCTTTAAACTGTTCTTTATGCCAAGTGTTATAGTCCTTTAGTTGCAATTAAAGTTGTCATTCAGCCTAATGAACAGGCAGACATTATTGTTGGATATAAGTCGATACAAAACTAAACCATTGTTAAAGAGGTTGTACAAGTTAACAACTGTATTCAAGCCTGTGAGATAATTACTGCAACACCATAGATGTGGCAATTACCAAATTACATAAATGTAGACCTTACTTGTACATAATTATTAACAGGCTGAAGATTGTACTAGTAAATTTATCATTGAAATTGTACTGTTCTAGTATAGTACAGTATTTAATATTTCACTAATTACTACTACTGAAGTAAATGTCAATGTTCCATCTATAGAATCCTAATAAAGAGTCAATGGAAGTAACACTGAAAGTTCCATATAGTAACCTAGACAGGTTACTTGCAAAGTGTCCTCAGCTTGCCAAGTAGTATCATAGACGGCATACTTTCAAAGTATCATAGACCTTGCCAAGTAGTAACCTAGACAGCTTACTTTCGAAGTATCAAGAGCTTGCCAATTAGTAACCTAGCCAGCATACTTTCAAAGTATCAAGAGCTTGCCATATAACCTAGACAGCTTACCAAATATGGTAACCTAGACAGCTTACTTTCATAGTAACCTGTGCAGGATACTATAAAAGTGGCCTTAAGGTATCTACCTGGCGGACAACCTGAAGTTACCTAAAGCTTACTATATGATAAGGTTCGGGTTTAGAGTGCATCAGCTCCACACGTCTCCAGTTCTTGAGAACGTTGCACAGCAAACAAACAACTTGGTTGGCCACAGCGGACACGAAACCAACAGTTTAACTAGTTAACTAGACTTATCTAGTACATGGAAGTCTTGGTCAGTTCTACTGAGAATTCGACATCACACGGCAACAGGCCTAACGAAAACTGCCAAGCTTCGACGACGAATCTTTTACATTGGTTTAAATAGGAGAGAACACTCCTTCTTAACTATACCTGATATAGTTCATCAACTATCCTATTTTCTGTCTCTGTTACAGTAACGATATTCGTATATTTCTAGTAAGCATAACATCACGCCTACTTTCAATATATAGTTCAGTTCAATACTAAATATATTTAGCTTTATCCAGAATGTCTCTTCAATCTAGGACAAAGTACCGTCAACAGTGTCTCGGTTGGGAAGGTCTCCCAACATACCCCCAACCACTACGAGAGAAAACCTATCGGTTTTCGACAAAGAACGAAACACACAAAACCAAACACAAAAAATGAACCACGCAAAAACAAGAACACAGCACGCAATCCCCAACACTAACACTACCCAGCAATACACTCGAAGATCACACAGGCGACGGACGACTCAAGAGATCAGGCATCCAGTTCTCTTTTCCCGGGCACTGTTGAATATCCAGAGTGTACCGTTACAACTCTAGCCTCCATCGAAACACTGTGTCTGAATTCGGTCGTATACCGAACTTGTATGCCACTGAGATCCGTTGATCCAGTCAGTCGCATCACACCAGAAGCTCCACGTCGCATCTCGTGCATCGATTTCCTCGTTCCACCATTCGCATCCATGTACAACATCATCACCACCATGAAGAACACGAGCACCGTCACGTTCCTCCTGAATGGAACATACTCGTCGATCACGACATCTTCTGCCATCGTTTCTCCCATCCTGACATCTCATCCTGGTAGTCATCTGCAAATATACAGCTAACACACCCACATAAGATTTCTCTTTTAACAATTCACTTTCCTTTGTATTTTGTGCACAAAACAAAACTTCAACATTCCACAAGTTCACCTTGACTTTGCATTCTTCCAAACACTTTGTTAACACTAACACCAAACATTTCCTGTATGTCAACCCTTTACACTGTACAAAGCACACACTCCATGTACTGTAACCATTACTGAAGTGTACGACCAATACTATAGCTATTGACATACACCCATCAGTCATGCCAACATGCAACCATATCAACATCCAAGCATGTTCCAAAGTACCTTGTACTAACACTAATGCCATGCACCTCCACAATCTCCAACTCCACAACTTATATATTTGCCATTCACCACTCTGTTTCAAGAAACCATGCACGATTATCAACATTTTCCATTTCACATTCACTTCACTCAACATACCTTTATGCCACTCTTTCACACACCAATTCTTCCTTGATCCTGATACAAACAAATCCTTCTTCACCACATCTTGTACCTTTCGCACATCCACATCCACTTCCACTGTTTTAAGCAACCTGCTTACACCTTCATTCGATGCGTTGTCCACTTCGACACACCTTCGATTCATCTTCGCGACCCTCGACTCGTCAAGCAAAAAGGAACATACAACAGGTATATCATCAACAATGCACTCCTTTAAGTTTAACAATTCCCCTTGTACGTCTTCCATTGTAAACGCATCTTCAATCTTATTATACCTCACACAATTTCTTAAAGAAAACATTGACACCACATTATTGCACTTGACAAACGACAACTCATTTTTCTCTTCTGCGTACGTTTTCAATTCAACTTCTGAATTCCTCAAAACATTTTCAACGTCGTCATTCATCACGTCCTTGTACAACACAATCTCACTCACATTCGACAATCTTTCAAGCTTCTCTTCACACAATTCATTTACACCTTTTAAATCCAACACATCATTTATTGTATTTCGCTCATTATCTACTAAGACATCACGAGACACCTCATACCAACTCTGTTCACGCAGTGAGTGTTCTGATTTAGCCAACTCAACCAATGGCTTCATCACAACATCCGTGCGTTGCAACTGAATTACATCATTTCGAAACACAATTTCTCCTATGTTTGACTTAATGATTTCATTCTCGTCAAACAATTCACTAACACCTGAAAACTCCAAATCATTTTCGACTATTTCCAACTGTGTACTAGCATGAGCGTTCACGGCATCTTTATTCCCAGTGACAACCCTATCCAATGCTGCTTGTGCTCTAGTTACCACAGAAATGTCTATAGGTCCCATGTCTGCAATATCATTACCTATGAGCACATCTACTCCTTCAGGTAACTTATCAATTAAACCACATAACACTTTTCCCTTCACTCTTTCCGAATCCAAGTTAATTTCCACTAAAGGAATTTCAATAGGATCTCCAACAACACCCTGAATCAAACAATTTTCCTTTGTATCTTTAAACTCATCACTTCCTAATCTTTCCTTGCTGACCAATGTTTGCAAAGACCCAGAATCCCTTAGCAAAACTATCTGACGCCGTGTACCTTCATGCCCATACAACCATGCATTTGAACAAAAAGGCTTATAATTATCATGCACATGCATCGAACCTTGTGAGTTTTCAGTATAGCAGCTGTCATTCCCCACTAACTGAACTGTTCTCGGAGCATTTTCAAAATTTCGTTGTCCCGTTGCCTCCTGTGTATCTCTTAACTGCCAGCAATTTGAACTCAAGTGCCCTTTACGGTGACAATATCCACAAGTCTCTTGTGAACCCCAACTCTTATTAAATGCCACTTTATTTCCCAATTTAGGTGAGTGCCATCCAGAATTCCAAGGTTTTCGTTCAAATTTCGGCGAGTTTCCATAGTGACCCCAATTTCCTTTTTCCATATATGAATCCACCTTATTTTCACCTCTGAACCCAAATGTTTCCACTTTAAATGGTTTGTACAAAATAGCAAATTCATCTGCTAATTTGGCTGCTTCACTCAAACTCCCAGGTTTTTTTTCAATCACCCATCTATGAAGTTCTGTTGGCAAACAATTCACAAATTGTTCCAACTTCACAACTTCAATGAGTTTATCCACTTCTTTCGTAGCACCTTCCCCTCAATCCAACTGTTAAATGGCAAACTCATTCGAAAAGCAAAATTTGAATATGTTTCCAAATTTCCTTTTCTCATTGTTCTGAACCGTTTTCTATAAAATTCCGGAACACGAGCATAAGCTCTCAACAATGCTTGCTTCAGAATATCATAGTCTTGACATTCCTCCACACTGAGCTCTGAGAACACTTTCTGTGCCTTGCCAGTTAACTGAGTATGAATGAGTCCCGTCCATTTATCTTTTGGAAATTTATGTATTTGCATTGCTTTTTCAAATGCCAACAAGTAATGTTCAACATCTAATTCATCAAATTTCGGAACAAATTTTACTGCATTAGACATTCGAAAACCCTGCTCCATGTCCTCATGTTCAATTACATTATTTTCCAATTTTTTCAATTTCAACTCATGTTGTCTCACTTTATCTTTTTCTTGCACTTCCAATTCCAACTGTAGCTTATTCTGAGCTGCATCAGCTTCCACTCTCATTCTTCTCTCCAATACCTCCGCTTCCAATTTTATTCTCCTCTCCTCTGCCTCTACTCTCTCAGCTGCTGCTACAGATTCTAATTTTATTCTCCTTTCCTCTGCTTCTACTTCTACTTTGCGTTTCTCCACCACTGCTTCTGCTTCTGCTTTTATTCTCCTTTCTTCGACTTCCAATTTTCTTTCCTCCATTTCCAACTGTCTTTTATCCGCTTCAGCCTTAGCTCTACGTTCCTCAGCTGCTTCTTCTAATCTTCTTGCTTCAGTTTCTGCTTCTAACTTAAGTTTAAACATTTCCAAGTCACGCTCTTCCTTTCTCTGCTGTCTTTCTGCTTCCTCTCTCTTAAATTGTCTATCAGCCTCATCTGCTTCCTTTGCTGCTTTTAACTCCAACGACTTGCTTTTTATTTTCCACTCCTCACTCATAGCCTTAGACGGAGATACTAACTTCGCTAACTTCTTTTGCATCTGTGCTTTACTTAAGCCTTTTGCTTCCTGACCTAAGCGTTCTAACTCAACTTTTAATTCTTCAACCGAACAGTCAAAGACATCTTCAAGCGTTAACGCTTTTGCTGCTACAGGCGACTCCATTTTGCCTGCTTTTTCTCTAGTCTATTCTAGACTTACTCAAATTATTTTCAGCTCTGTTGCCAAAACTTTCACTAAGAAATTTCCTTTTCAAAGGTTTAATTTCCCCACTTTTGTCTCTAGACTCTTTTAGAAAAGTCCCTACAAAATTTTCACTTTTAGACTTTTCGCATTAACGTCACTTTTGGACGAAGCCCCCAAATGTAAGGAGCCCCCAAAATTTTCGCAAATGGACGAGCCCCCAAATGTAAGGTGCTACTCTACGAATGAAGAAAAACTCGTGTCTAGGGTAAAATAGAATGTATATTATAAAACAAAATCCGTAATAGTAACACACATACAACCTTATCGTAGCACATCAGCTCCACACGTCTCCAGATCTCGAGAACGTTGCACAGCAAACAAACAACTTGGTTGGCCACAGCGGACACGAAACCAACAGTTTAACTAGTTAACTAGACTTATCTAGTACATGGAAGTCTTGGTCAGTTCTACTGAGAATTCGACATCACACGGCAACAGGCCTAACGAAAACTGCCAAGCTTCGACGACGAATCTTTTACATTGGTTTAAATAGGAGAGAACACTCCTTCTTAACTATACCTGATATAGTTCATCAACTATCCTATTTTCTGTCTCTGTTACAGTAACGATATTCGTATATTTCTAGTAAGCATAACATCACGCCTACTTTTGATATATAGTTCAGTTCAATACTAAATATATTTAGCTTTATCCAGAATGTCTCTTCAATCTAGGACAAAGTACCGTCAACAGTGTCTCGGTTGGGAAGGTCTCCCAACAGTATGTATAAATGTTTGTATTATATTTGATCATTTATAAAGCGCTTCTCACAAGCATAGGCCTTTCAGATGCGCTCCCAATGCGAGCTATGCCGAGAGAAGAGGAAGGTGAGAGAAAGAGTTAGAGATGCCACCAGAGAGGATGGTAGAGCGCAGAGAAAGAGAAAGTCCATTCCATAGAGAGGGACTTGCGCAGTCAAAGGATTTAGATTGAGCCATTGTGGTCCTAACACGAGGAACTAAAAATTTAATGTCAAGCCGGTCAGAGGATCTGAGAGGGCGCAGCGACGTGGCAGAGAGGGGACGGAGAATTTGGTGACAAAGATATTTTGGAGCAAGACCCAGTTGAGATTTGAGCACGAGAATGAGAACCTTAAATTGGATGCGCGCAGGGAGAGGTAGCCAATGAAGTTGTTCAGCCATTAAATATGTATAGATATGAGAGAATCGAGGGAGGCGAGCTATAAGTCTCGCAGCAGCATTCAGTACGGAACGAAGGTAAGCCAACAAGGAGAGAATTGCAATAGTCAATTCGAGAACAGACAAGAGTGTTGACAATTGAGGTAAAGGTAGATAACGAAATAGATCAGCGAAGAGCCCTAAGTTGGAAGTAAGAAGAACGAGTAAGCTTGGATATTCGTTCAGTGAAGGCGAGAGAGCTATCAAATGAATACACCGAAGTCACGGACACTAGACGAGAATGTGAAATGGGGAAACATTCAGAGATTACGGTATAAACGAGTCATGAGTTGCTGGGGAGTGCCAAACCAAATAAGTTGGGTTTGGGGGAATTCAAAGAAAGGCGATTGAAGAACATCCTCAGATGGAGATCCTGGGAAAGAGCGTCAATGTGACTAGCAAGAAGGAGTTGAGCAGAAGTGGGGCCCACAAACATATGCCTGGACATCAGCAGCGAAAAGATGGCCGATAGCTGAATGATTTCAATTCAATTCAATTCAATTCAAAAAGTTTTATTGTTCCCATCATAATAACACAATACAAGCCGTGTATAAAATGAATAAGAGGGGGCCTTGGACAGAACCCTGAAGAACACCGTATTTAACAGTGATCTACTGAGTCCTGGAGTTGCCAGAAATGATCGTTTGATTGCGATCAGACATTTACCGAAGCCAAAGAAGTGGGGAACCTTTGAGTCCACAGGAGGTCTCAAGGCGTTGGATTAGAATTTCATGGTCAATCATCGTATCGTATCGTATCTAAAAATTTGTAGAGCGCCTCTCGCAGCATAGACTATTCAGAGGCGCTTTCAGCGCGGAAGCCCTGGGGAAAAGAAACGCCTTAAGAGAGCGAGAGGATGCGTGAGAAATCCCAGACATGAGCTTAGCCCGAAGAAGCGCCTCTGAGTAGATATCTTGAAGGGGCGCTATATCAAGTTGCATTGATTGATTGGGGAGAAGAGGGGAGCCATTCGAAGTGGAGGGACCTGTCACAGCAAATGCCCGGCATTGAACCAAGGCAGATTTAACACGAGGGACAAAGAAGCCCAGACGGTCAGTAGAGCGCAAAGGGCGAGCAGATGTGCGCACATTTTTTGTAATTTCTCTGCATTCCACTGATTTTTTTCATCAAACGCTTATTGACTAAGACAATGTTGTGCCGTAGACTGCCTCGCATGCACTGGCATTTCGCAAGCCGTAATGTAATTTTGTATCACAAGGACATTTCACAAGATCGACAAAATACATGGATTTTCTTGCGCACATTTTATATTAGAGATTAATATAACACATATACGTGTTTATTATTAACTCAAGCGAACACACAACAGTATGATTACAAGTCATAGTATGAACGGATGATTGCAAGTTACTACAGGAGTCGAATTTAACTGTCTGGCAGCCAGTTAGGCGTCCATGACGTCCTACTACAGCTGATTTTAATGTATCCCTCTGGCGAGTGGATGGTTGAGTCTTGCATTCAAAAGATGTAAGTAAGCGAGGAATTTTAACGCAATCAGTAGATCCAGTCAAGCAGTAGGATCCCCGCCGGAACATGTTGCTTTAAGTATGATGTAAATGTCTAATTGTTACGTTTTTTGCTATATATAGGCTCTCGATACTTTTAATGTAACTATAACCTATAAAAAGGCGGCATAAAAGCATCAACCTCTGCTTTGAGAGTGACGGTCAACGCCTATTAAGTTCTAACGCATTGGCATACGACTGAGCTGATGGTGGTTCATATTCATCCTTGGCACACGACTCAGTTGATGGTAGTAAATCAATGTAATTATGTGACTCGTTAGCATATGGTGCTTCGTATTCATTCTTGCCATTCGACTCAGCTGATGGGTGTAAATCAGTGTAATTATGTGCCTTATTATCATATAATGGATCTGGTATTGTTTCATATGCGTCATTTACCGCTGATGTATTTCTGTCTGAAGTATTGTTGGTTGGGCGTCGATTTTTGGATCTCTTGCAACAACAGACGATGGCGATCCCCGAAAGAATGACAATGACGAGAGCCGAGAGTCCAACCACCAATCCGATTATTAAAACCGTTGGAGGCAACGAAGGACGAGGTGACGAAGGAGGGGCTGGACAGGTGTATTGATAAGTCTTGAAACCTAAGTGTATCTGAAAAAAATATAAATGGAACAAAATTAAATCGTACAAATAAGTCGGTAGAATTACGATTATATTTCTCTTCGCTGCTCAAGTATTTCTTCCCACTGAAATCATTACTCAGCCCTAAGGTTCATTCATAATTGTAATCGTAATCGTAAACTCAAAACTTGTAAAGTGCCACTCGAAAGCCAAGCGCAGTGCAGCAGCTTATTCACGGGCGTAGCCTGAATTTTTTCAAATAAGTTCTGAAACAATTTCATTTTTAAATCGATTAAGCATTTTATTTACGCGTTGGATAACTTGTAAGTTTTAATATGAACCCATTATATACAGTGTTTGACATACGTAAATGCTAAGGAAATAGTTTTACATACGTAAATGCTAAGCAGCTGATCGCGGTAGTTCGAAGAGTTTTGAGTCGTCGACTGTGGTTGTTGCTTCGGCATTCGACATCTCAACTGATTCTCAGTTAGGTCAATGTTTTCGCAGATATCAGCACCCACTTGCACCACATAGTCAGCCATACGACACCCGCGTTTCATAAACTTACCCTGCAAGACAAATTCAAATATGGCTCTTTATACATGGAACTTCTTATTAGCATAACGCATTAATTACTAATTTGATGCTTATGCATCAATGTTAAAAATCAATAAATCAGCCTATATGAATGCAACTTTTAATGCAGCTATGAGTTCAACGTGGATTCAGAAGATCTGAGGATTACTATAGGCCCTATTTGATTACGACTTCATATGAGATTAATGCCTTTATTGATATAAAAACTGCGCTATAGAATTCATTAGAGCAAAGAAGAACTATAATAAAATTATACAATTACGAATAAAACACGCTGCTGTCGACATAAAGCTGCAGTTTAACATAGACAGTCACCTAGAGTAGGAAAAACGTCTAGAGTAACATTAATTTTCATCACAGTAGGCCTAGGTCCAAGGTAAAAAGATAAAAAATTCAATCTTTGACCATAATTAATTAATACTGAAAGAGCAGGAAATATGTGGTAACTATTAATATTATGATAAATGTTGTAAGGGCCACATCAGAAAGAACAGTTAATAGGAGTGATAATAATCAACGAAGCATGTGAACAAAATATGAAAGTCTACCTTGATTGAAATGAACTCATCTTTGTTTGAGTCAAATTCAATCATATCTTTCGTGCAGTTGATTTCCGGAGGAGAAAATATTAGAATCTGAATATCTTGCAGAACGTTGTTGATGTTTTCATATTTCTGATATCCATCTAGGATGAACCCAAGATAGATGAAAAGTTGATCTACTCCATTTGGTCCAGTCAAGGACAGAGCGTTTGCGTATCGTTTGCCCCTCGACAGTAGTAATGGATTTTCTGCTCTTAGATGGTTCAAAGAATTTGTCTCACGTGTATTTCTGCTAATGTATAGGGTGTCTAAGACTTGAAGAAAATCACCGGGTATCATTACTGACGGCATTCGACAGGTTATTGATCTGCCATCTCCACCTTTGACTTCGCAAGGCTACAAGGAAACGAAAATACGAGAGTTGACAAAATGGCCAATTGGACCATAGCCTATTATCAGCAACTAGTCTTTATTCGTTAGCCTATAGGCTACATTGTATAGACCGATACATCTTAGGCGTGATGGTAATTTAATTTTTTCATTATCTTTTAGTAAAACCATATAAAATCGTATCTGATAGGCCTACATGCATTTTGTGCGCATGTTTTAAACTCAGTTGCAATGGATTTCCTTTGCAAATAAATAATGCTTCATTTGACACCCCCAAACAATCATATGCAGCATATTCTACGTCGGATAAGTTAGATATACATTCATCGCTTCTAAGAGATACGTGCATATATGCATATAATTATATATAATTATACACGTAGATGCATACATACAAACAGCACAAAATTGAAATGTCCAAATGGTTTGATACGTAGGCTAATGGCACAGAGAATATAAAGCTATAAAGCTTCCGACTCATTTTATAATTTCTATATAATTTGTAAATTATTTAAATTAATTTGTAACTTTGTTTTCTACCTCGAACGATCTTTCTGTAGTTGTGTTTTTTTCGATTCCTCTTTCAACAACCACCGTGACTTGAATGAATGGATTAGCAACAGATGACAACTGAATCCCTGTTACATTCAAAGTCTGTCCACCCCTGCGAATTAAAATCACACTTGCGGATTTTTGTAATACAATCCCAATCGAACATGAGGAAGAAAATTTTATATTTGAACAAATAAATAAATACGTTTTAAGAGTTTCTGAACTAACAGGGTTTATTAGAGTCTTAGAGGTAAATTACAGCCTAGAAAAATTCTAGAAAACGGATTGTTTATTCTTTTCTTTAGGCCTATTTGTCTCGTCTATTTATTTTTAAGGACATTCGTTAAAACTTACGTGAATACAAACGTAGATTGGCTGATGCCAGTTATTTCTGTGTTGCCGTTGTAAGTGAAGGATAACTTGGTACTTATGTTGCATGGTCCTGGAGTGACTTCTACTGTTATCGGCAACGGTTTTTCAATTAGCGCTGCTGCTGCATTAGGAGTTGTCACAACCACATTGTTGCCTACTCTGAAATTGAATTTTCCAAACCGAAGTTAGAGAAAATCGAACTGCCAAAGATATCTCGTAGTCATGATGTTCAAATACCACCTTGGAATATCACAGGCCTATATGTTACAAGCAGACGTAGGCTACATAATCATCGATTATATCGAAGTTGAATCCCCTAAAATAATTATCAACGGACCAATTGCCTATCGTCACAGCGCACTGATTTTATATAAAGCTTGACCATTGTTTTCACGGAGTAAAAAATATTAACATATCTGGACCCATTAAACGTTTTCTCCTTAACCGGACCTGGACCAACCTTTGGGCTGGTTTACCGCCAAAGGACGTGGACTAATTTAATGGTTCTTAACCAAGTATGAATGATGTGAATGATTTCTGGTTAAAATCCAGCAGTATGTTGCTCTGTTATGATAAAGTATCTCAACTATTATGATTCATCTTTATATTAGAATTGATTGTAATATTGCACAAGGCACACTGAGTTTCATTCAAAATCCTCTTCGGCTGGAAAAAGAAGCTATATGGGGTGACGTTAATAAAGGCTGTCGGATGTCTTCTGTTCGCCTAAAGTACTCGATTTGAAGTCTCCCTTCACTAGCCTATTGTAGGCCTGCCGATCATTTTTCAAATTCTTAGGCTGTCTTAAATATTGGTCATATTATGCAAGAATTTCATAGAGTTGTCACCTTGCTACTGATGGAGTAAGCATGCCTACGGACAGAGACAGCTCGGTGCTGCAATCGTAATCGTAATCGTAAATTTATATAGCCACTTCAAGAAATACTCCTCAGAGGCACTCAATAGCAATGCTAACTGATCATATATTTTGAAGCCTTACAATGCATGCAAGTGCATCAGTCTGTTCCTCTGAATGTATTCTTCAGCGCTCGTGAATAAGCTGGTTCTCTGAGGGTTAGGTTTCGAGTGGCGCTTTAAAAGTTCTGAGATTACGATTATGATTGCGATTCTGTGTTTATGTTTGTACGTCTCGATCTTATTTCGGTATTTCAGTAGTTGGCGGACTTCTACTTAGCGACACTCGCGTGAGTGTCGTCTATCATATTTGAACAGAACATAGTTATAGATGACTGTTTTTTAAGCGATTGCTGATTCTAATCATGTTTATGCTAATAGGATAGTCTAATGGTCAAAGCGATGAACTATCAACCAGGAGGTCGGGGTTCAAACAACGCCACGACAGAATTTGTTTCAAGCCGCAACTGTCCTCCCTAGCGAACTCAACTCTAATGAATACACAGACCTTTCACTGTAATACGGTGAGTGACAGGACTAGCCAACACCTCATATACAGAGTCTACGGAAAATGAAGTTGCTAGCACTTAAATCCCATGGCTGCCTATCTGGCGACCTTAAGAGACTGCTCTTCGAAATCTAATAGGAGTCATCACGTCTAACCTGTCACTTTGTAATTCTGTAGCTTTTAGAATGTCACCGAAGTACACGGCAGAAATGTTTGCAATATGTTTTGACCAGTTCTCAAGTGTCAATGTGACTTTAGTTCCTCCAGCGATTGGTCCATACAGTGGTTTGGCCGTGGAAGACAGATCTGTTTCATAAACGATAAATAGATAAAGATGCAAAAGGTGGAAGTTTCGCGAAGTGCCTCATAGCAGGATTACTTGCAATAATTGAATATTGCAAAGTTCTAATCACCTTTTCGTTTTATAATGAGGCTTCAAATATTGTTAGCTTCGTTCTTTAAGAACAAGGGAATAGCTTTCTATTGTGCTGTCTTTAGAAAAGCTAATATTAAGTCGTGTATCTTGAATAGGGCCTACACGAAAAACGGATGCACTGTAAGAACATGGAAATGTACTGAACAAACTAATTGCTTAAGAATCTTGTTAAAAAAATTGAGAAAGCATGAGCTTCAGAGTTTGTAGGTTTGTGGCATGGATCACCCAGTTGTAAGTTTGGTCGGACTTACTATATAAGGCTAAATTTAAAATATCATAGATCGCAATGTTTGCAATGTACTCACACAACGCGTTCAAGGCAGGAAGACCAAATACGGCGCCTCTTCCGTCGACGTTGGTTGCAGAACCTGGAGGTAAGTTGCCTACAGGTGACCCAAAGAAAACCGCACATTGCATATGTGAAAACGAAAGGCATGACGCAATCTGATAGAAAATTGCTGTCGCCGTATTCAGTGAATTTCGTGTCT
Source organism: Aporrectodea caliginosa (assembly GCA_020284085.1). Taxonomy (NCBI): domain Eukaryota; kingdom Metazoa; phylum Annelida; class Clitellata; order Crassiclitellata; family Lumbricidae; genus Aporrectodea; species Aporrectodea caliginosa. The sequence goes on from JACEVL010000628.1 coordinate 176,616, forward strand.
CTAACTGTGTTAAAGTCGTGTTATCAATAATTGATTCAGTAAATGTAATGCGAACAGGATATTTGGGAAATCTTTGCAGGTAGAATTTCGGAGGCAGAAATAGATTTCCAGCGTAAACCACTTGGCAAGAATATCTTATAACGTCGCCAAAGGTAAGGTTGTCTGAAGCGTTCGTAGTTGGATGGATGTTATCTACAACCAAAAGATAAATGTGACTGACTTAAAAATGAACTTAGATACACAGCTTCGACTTAAAATTCTAACATATTAAGTGACGTAAGTGAAAGCAATATAAATGAATTCTCATGTTCAGCGGTTATAAATTAACATAAATTTGATAATGCCCCTTACACAGTTAAACACATCTTGATATTTAAATTATAGCAAACTGCTTGTAGACATAGATCGTACATTTAAGAATACTTTGCCTATTTAGAAATGCTTATATCAATATCAATATCAATTTTTCTTATTGGTAACCACAGCGAGTAACAATGTAAAAGCAAAACACTATTAGCCAAGTAATAAATCGTTCTAGTGGACACACAAAAGGGGAAGCCCAGAAGGGACCATGGTCCTACTGGATAGGGCCAACTACGTCTGCATGCAATAATTCAGACAGCGTTTAGAAACACTAGTTATGAATGTCATAGACTAGCTCAAGAAATGTCTCAAGCACAAATTATTCAGGAGAAACTGAACGAATAATGTCTAGTTGAAGCAAATAATGTCAGTCAAGAAGCAGATATTCCAGTCAAATGAATTGACGAATATTATAATACAAGAGTATGGAAGCATTATTTTCAGGCACGATACTCACTGGTAAATATCAGCTGTGCGTGTGCAACCGTTTCGTTGTCTGCACATGTGAATGTTCCAACTGTTGATTCATTTGCTGTGCGGATGATCAGGTTGGAATCATTTGCTGTCGGTTGGTCAATCCGGTACAACTGAGTAAAAGCCGGGTTAACATTGGATCCTGACGCTATAGTAACGTTGGCACTTTCGCCCACTGCTGTGAGAAACCAAGAAATGGAACCGGATCCCAGCGTAGAAGAACACGTCATGGTTAAGTTAGTCCCGACAAGCCAGACATAGTGATTAACTGGCGTAGTAATTAAACGACCAAAGGTGGCAGAACCTGAGGACACATAATAGAACATAGGGCAAATTAGGGCTTAGGTTACCGTATACAAGCCAGAGGATATGTGATGTTGATGATAAAGACTAACCATTTCACGCATATAATTTATTTCCGCGCCTCCGATTCGAATTTCTTGTGACAGAGCGCGCGTTGAAAATGTTTGCAATACCACGGATGCTGTGGTCTGTTTCTAATGTGCAGAAGCCTAATTAAGCGAATAACATACTACCTGTATTGTGGGAATTATATTTAGTGCCGATTAGATGGTAACCATCTGTTGAATATAATTTAACATCATCCTGTACTATGATATACGTAGGCACGCAAGCGATGTTAATAAAACGTGTTTTGTCATTCTATCACTTATCCTGCAGACCGTGTATTATGTGCATGACACTTTTTGTACCAATTATTTTGTTCGTGCTCTTTTTTCAGACGCCGTAAACATAGTAAAATGAGAATGACAACGCAGCTCCTCTTCTTCTAAATCGGTAACCTGGCCGTTAGGCATAAAGCAATTCGGTAGGCCTACACTAGCAGTGCTGTCCAACCTTTTTGACACCGAGGGCCACCGAAGAAGTAATTTTTGAAGCCGAGGGCCGCACCAGTCAACTCAAAAAGCAGTGACTAAAATTTATTGAAAATTATTAACTGTATTATAATTAATGATGGGGTTATCATAATGAATGCGTCTTGGGAACTGGATTTTGTGGATACATTGTCAAATGATAAGCCAAGTTACGAACGAATAGCTATGAACATAGGCCAGTAACTGTCTTTTACTTCTTTTTAACAGAAATTGCAAATATTTAGCTAGCTGCGGAGGGCCACTGAGAATCTTCCGGCGGGCCGCATGCGTCCCGCGTGCCGCGGGTTGCACAGCATCGTCCTACAGCGACAAATTAGCGTCTAAACTGATTTCTTTGAAATTACAAATTACAGCACAATAATTGTAAATACTCTCCAGATTGCTTTAATTAGATTAGATTTGCAAGACAGCAAGTTAACGTTTGTTCATAAATATCAATATAACTGGGGGTTTTAACATAAAACCGCGTACATATCTGTCGTTCCTCAAATTCGATGTCATACCTTTCAGAAACTCTTATCATGGTGCCGCTCTGTGTGGGAATCCATTAATTGGAATCTCGTGTGAGTGCGGTAGCCAATATCTGGTGAGTTTTCTCGTTACCTGAGCATTGTTTGGTAACTCAAGGACTTTTGATATTTTAACATCGCTTGGGCTATCGCAGCGACAGCAATCGATTACGTTTTATGAGAAGGTGCTAACATAAATTGCGGTTACACGAAAAGCTAGAACATTTAAATACGAACTCATGATATTAGTGCACAGTGCTTACCACAGACAATAATTAAGAGCGATGTTAATAAAACGTCTGTTGTCATTCTATCACTTGTCCCGCAGACCGTTTATAGACCGTGCATAAAACTGTTGTACCAAAATGCTTAACTGACAAAATGTATTCGTGTCTCTACTTCTTATATAATCCCTGCATAATGATTCGCAAACACACCCACATACATAGGCCTACACATACATAAATCCACATACAATCATACATACATGCATACATACATACATCTACGCATACACACAGTACAAACAAACATACATACATACATACATACATGCACATATGGCTCAATTATGTTAGAGCAGGTGCGAAAAATTTATAAATCTAAGTTATATGATATGACTACTTATCAACTGGGAGTTTCCGAAAAAGTTTGCTAACGCCCGTCCTTTCATCCCGTATTCCAGACAAAACGCATGCTTTTCAACAGGCAAAGAGCAAGCAAACAGCGATGTCGTTATACAGGGTGTGCCGCTTAAAGAGTGCCATATTTGGCCTGTATGATTTATCTATGAGGTTGCGTGCGCCAAAACGAACTCATTTACACTCAGAATGGTAAGGGCGTATACGTGTTAGATGAAATAGCTCATGGAAAATATAGGGGACTTTTAGGGATAATCTGTTCTATTGTGACGGTGTCGCTTTTCACAAACCTATGTATGCATGTTTACATGTAGGTTATATGCAATGCTATGCATGTATGGCCGTTGACGACCGAAGAAGCCCAGTAGAGGTTAAACACTAAACAGTATACGACGCTTATGTCGTACATCAACGTTGAATAACGAACTCTGCGCACTCGGCAGTTCTATCGATTGTCTGAACCTATAATTTATCATAATCAGCGACTATATAATATTATTATACAGAAAGAAGGTTCGGCTTAGCTAAATTATATTCTATCGATTCAGTCAAAAAACCACAGATTGGTAAAGCTATCAGCAGTCAGTCCTAGCTTACTCATATCGCTGCCTCGTTTGATTCCTCTCTGCCTATGTCTGTCTATCTGTCTGTCTGCATCTCTGTCTGTCTGCTTAAGTCTCTCTGTTCACGTGGTAAGGTGGTCAGATGGTTAGTGTTCAATGGGTTTGGACTTCAGACTAGCGCTCTGCGACGGGGCGTCTCAATCTAGGTGCACTTATGATCTGTCGCCAGAGAAGTCAACTCCTACATTGATCTCTCTCCCTCTTGTTCTCAGCGCGGGTTCTACACCGCGTATGCATGTAAGTATGAATGTATCACAGCACTTGTATAGCGCCCTTTAAATAACACACAAGGATGGTCCAGCAGCAGCTAGGAATCAAATAAATACATGTAAATTTACAACAGCATATATATATAGTATACATACATTTATACATACATACACACATACACTGTGTCCACGATAAAGTAGAACACTAGACTTTGTGAAATATCTTGGTCAATTGTAGTATTATAGGTACTAAATTTGGTACACATGAACTTCAGTCTATTCTATCCAAACCCTGCAAATTTTATTACAATTGATACAACGGTTACGAGGATATACCCTTATGAAATTGGGTGGTTCAGGAACCAAGTTACCAACACGTAAAACGCATAGAATGACGTCATTTTTCTGGCTACCGCAGGGATAGGCTGTTGTTTAAAAGCGTCATTTTCGGAAACAGTTACACTACGAGACCTGTTTTACGTAACAGTACAGTAGTTGGTTGTAAAGAAATGGTTTCCAGTGCAGAGGACAAGATTTTAATCAAGGAGTTGAGAGAGACGAAGGGGTATGGCGCAAGGAGACTCATTACAGAATTTCCAATGAAAAATTGGTCCCTAGCTGGTGTCAGCAAGCTGTTAAAAAGATTGCCACAACCGGATCAGTTGCAAGGAAACCACGAGATCGGGCGTTACGAAGTACGAACGCAAACAAATATCAATGCTGTCGAAGAACTGGTGCTGGCTGAGTCAGGATGATCAGCCGCGCACGCATCTGTCGATGCGTTTTACGTGTTGGTAACTTGGTTCCTGAACCACCCTACTTCATAAGGGTATATCCTCGTAACCGTTGCATCAATTGTGAGAAATTTGCAGGGTTTAGATAGAATAGACTGAAGTTCATGTGACCAAATTTAGTACCTATTATACTACAATTGACCAAGATATTTAACAAAGTCTATAGTGTTCTACTTTATCGTGGACACAGTGTACATATATCTGTATGACGGTTGTATGTAACTATGTATGTATGTGTAACGGATGAAGTATGGGGGATGCATGTAGGTTTCTACATGTAGTGTAGTAAGAGCTCTTGTGACGTAGCCTCACAATTTGTTATCGGCGCTTACAGTCGTGGCCAACGCCGTCTTGTTGATCGTTCGTGCCATGGCCATCGCCCGCCCAAGGGCACAGAGTTCGTTGACGACTATTATAGAAAGAAGGCAGCCGATTCTGTTCAGCTGGGCTGGTTGTCGATTCAGCCAACAAGGCCGAGTTTGGTTAGGTATTCAGCAATACTGGCTTACTCACGTCACTGCCTCTCTCTGTCTGTCTGTCTGTCTCTCTATCTCTGTCTGTCTGTCTCTGTCTCTGTCTGTCTCTGTCTCTGTCTCTCTGTCTCTCTGTCTCTTTGTCTCTCTGTCTCTCTGTCTCTCTGTCTCTCTGTTTTTGTCTCTGTCTCTGTCTCTCTTTTTGTCTGCCTGCATCCGTTTGTTGGCACTCAGTCGGTTTCTGCTCGGTGGCCCTATGCATCGGATCTTGACCTGGAACCGAGTTCATCTGCCTATAGATTATGTGTTTTGGCTAAACGCCTGTGAATAAGCTGGTTCCCATGACTTCGCTTTTTGGGGCGCTGTAGAAATCTCGAAATTACGATTACGATTCAGAATCTGTGGCGAAAGTGCTTCAGGCTGCGTCTGGGTGCACTAATAATCTGCATGTATGGCTGTATGCGTGTGAGCATCTATGCATTTATGGAATTTTTTAAATTATGTATATATATGTATGTATGTATCTATTTCATGTATATGATAATTTTATGCATGTGTTATGTACGTGTTTATTTGAATGTGTTTATTTTGTATCTATTTATCTATGCTTCAATGGCATGGCACGAGCGATCATCATTCTGCATGGCCTTGGCCATTGTAAGCGACGATAACTAATTGTCTGGCTACGTCATAAGAGCGCTTACTAAACGACATGCTTCACCATGCTTCATCCGCTACACATACATTCATAATTATGTGCATGCATGCATGCAAGTATGCATGTATGTATATTATGTTCTATTATAATGTATGTAGGCCTATGTATGCATACAGAGTATTGTTCCCGTCCGAAGTGGGTCGAAGGTAGGGTTTATTTTCTTGTTTAGGCAATTGAACCGATTATTGAGGCACTCAATGGTTCTGGACGAGAGGCCAGTGCATCGCATGACCTGCCATTAACTGTCCAACTGTTTCCCTGGAACAAATTATCTTAATTATTTAAAGAGACTCGTAGCAATCTTTGAACAGGCAGGTTTTAAAAATTTTCTTGCAATTCGCTGAAGCGCTTTTATTACGTAGAATATGTATTTGTTTGCAGTTGAGCAAGATGTCTTATCCTTGTCATTTGATGATGAATGGCAGCGATATGACTGATTTAGCAACAGGTGAGAAACTTCTGCCAGTCACAGTTAGTGAAGCACCACTTCTTTACATAAGGGGCCACAATCAACGCCTATGCATCGTTTATGTAGACAATAGAAACTTAGACCATAATTCTACATATATCGTCATCCGTATAATCAATAAATCAATGAGTTCATTCAATTAATCAGTTTATTCACTCAAACATTGATTGGTGTATATTGAACACCAATAACAACAATCGATATTACAGTCACTCACAGAAAGTCTTGGTATGCATTTAAAGGCAAGACCATAAGGGACAAGTTCCGCTAGCAGGGTCACCTAATTATTTATCGCAGAATTCATGACGGCGTTTTCAACACCTAATTATTATGTCATAATATTATTGATCAGCTTTTTAACTTTATGCGTGAACTGTTACTCTAAATATGTTTAATAACAAAGCGCAATAAATACTTTGAATGCCAGTACATTGGTCAAACCTTTTCATAAGTGCAATAGAAAATAAATGAAAGAAAACGGAACAAAAACATACATATGCATTAAGTCAATGGTGTTATAGGCCTACATGTACATGCAGATAAATGCCAAATTAGCCTACATACAAAATAATTATATATTATGCATTTCTTCGACTGACGCACGGTGTAAACGTATTAAATACAGATGGCAGAGAATTCCATAGCCTACGTGTGCAGTATATAGGCCTACCAAAGACAATTTTCGAGTGTTAGCAGGAGCAAATTTTGAACACATTTTGTCGACGCAATTCTGAATCAAAGGGAAATTTTAAAAAATCGACACCTGCATTCCTTGTGCTGATGGTTGTTAAAAACACTGCTATTCACAACGTGTAAGATATGCGCCGAGTCTTATTTAAATCAATGCCCTGTGTTAAATAGTAGGGCACATTCGGAGCAAGAGGCTTTGAGTATATTGGAAGAAATACGCTGCGGATATATATTAATGTGCTTTTGTTAAGTTGTCTTATTTGCTTTACATAGGTTTCGACGATTTAAATGTCACCCACAAAAAGTCGGCATAAAACATCAATCTGCAGTGCCTGAAAGCGTTGGTCAAAGTCTATTGAGTTCTAACGCATTAGAATACACCTGATCTGATGATGGTTCATGTTCCTCCTTAGCATACGACTTCGCTGATGGTTGTATATTTGTCTCATAGTCATATGACTGAGCTGATGGTTGTAAGTATGCATCATTAGATGGCAACTGATCTGATGGTTTTATATATGCCTCATAAGCATATGACTTATCTGATGGCCGTAAATACGCCTCAGTAGCACTCAACTGATCTGATGGTGGTTTGTTTGCCTCATTTACCACAGCTGTGTTACTGTCTAAAGGAATGTCAGTTGGTTTGTTATGTCGATTTCTGGATCTCTTGCAACAAACGACGATTCCGATTATAAAAATAATAATAACAACAAAAGACGAGAGTCCAACAACCAATCCGATTAGTAAGACTGGAAGATGGGTTGGATATTTAATGCAGGCGTATTGATAAGTCTTGAAACCCAAGTGTATCTGAAAACAAGAAATAAACTTAAATCGTAATAATATAATCGTATAAAACATACATGAACACACACACACGCACACACACGCACACACACAAATTGACATATATGGATACTCGCATATGTGCGTATAATCGAATGTGATTTGAATTACTTTGTATATATACTCGTTACTTGTCGCCCAACTTAACTATCTACCATTTCTTTCGATGTTGAACACAGATGCCCGCCTTCCTCGATATTCCCATATGTCCACTTATGTGTCTGAGCATCTTCACTGGCTTCCTCTTATTGACCGTATTCACTTTAAAATTCTTCTGATTACCTGCAGAACGTTGTTCGATCTAGCTGAAGTGTACCTTTGTGACTTCATTCGGCGACCTGTTTCGGTTGTCTCTGGTCGCTGTCTTCGTTCGTTTGACCGTCATGGCCTTCTTGTTCGCCGGTCTCGGACTGCTAGTGCCCAAAATCGTGCTTATGCTTCTGTTGGTCCTTCGTTCTGGAATTACCTCCTCCTGTGATCCGCAACACGGTGGTTCTAACTGGGGAATTGCTGTCTTTACTCGTTGTAATAAGACTTTTCTTTTCTCGCGGGGCTTGTGCACTGGGAGCGCCTCTGATTAGGTGGTACTGCGAGAGGCGCTTTATAAGTTGTTATACACGATACGATTATGTTATTTCTCTGTGTTGCTAAAGGGGCATTCCACGGTATTGTGGTCCATGAAGGGTCAAAACAAAATATTGGAATTTTAAATTATTAGTAATTTTTGTTGCAGCTGGGTGGTTCTAGTATAATATTCCAAAAGGATTTTTTCTTTTGCGCTTAAGGTATTGTGTCGGCTTTGCTTCAAACTAGAAACTTCCGTCTTTTTGCGTTACGGACTCTACATGCAATTTTTTAATGCTAAATTTTCAATGTAAATGCAATGTGGAATTTTTTTCTCTGGACATCATAACCATGGTGAAAATAAGTGAAAGATACCATGTGATCATAAATTCACCACGCTACGTGTCTGGTTCAGCTCGAGCAAAACATGACTTGTAGAGTCCGTAACATTCTGGAGCTTCTAATTTCATTGTTGTGCATCTAAAATTATACTGCAAACTTGGTATCTCCATAGCTGCAATTCACCATTGTAGACTACTTAGTTAGCATAAATAACTTTTCCTAATATTGCTACAAATTTTTTTATGTGAGGTTAAATATTAGTTACGGACTCTACAAAAGTGTTACGGACTCTACAAGCAAAAATTCAGTTGATGAAATTGACGGATATGGCCAGAAGTATCCATGCATTTATGTATGGAAACTAAACAATGAATATGTATCTCGTTAAAATGGTTCAAATTTAGTCATCAGATGGCGCCATCGTGCACTTTCTGAATTGCTATATGGAAAGCATGGAACCAGCTTACAAGTTTTCGTGGCAGCCATTTTGAGTTCAATTGAATAGCAGACGTCTAAGATGCTATAAAAATTATAAACGTTTTTGAAAGTGTTCATTTTTAGAAGCTGCTTCGAACAACATTTGCCACAAGGTATTTGTGAAGTTTTATGTTTTCATTGCATTTTTCATTGCTTTATAAATATTTAAAAAACAAGGGTACATGATCAAAGCTGCTTTGAACAACATTTGCGCAAGGTATTTATGAATTTTTACGTATTTATTTAATTTTTTTATTGCTTTATGAATATTTTAAAAACAAAGGTACATGATCGATACATTTAAGTGCGTGTATAGTTTGATAAATATTAATTTTCTTTGATTATTCATAGAAATGGTGAAAACTGTAAAAGAACGTGTGAATAAACACAGACAGAAAGTCTACAACAATGTAGAGCTTCATACAGCATTGAAACAAAAAGACAGGGATAGGAAACGCTTGGAGCGGCATCGTGTTGCACTAGAAGGTGGTGAACTAGCTGTGATGAGGAAGAAGCGAGCAATGAAATATCAGAGAAAGTGGCGAGCCAGAGTTAAAGCTGCTACCAGTGCCATTCACCACTCCCCAGAGCATTGGCAAAGCTATTCGAAAAGTAGAAAGGATGATGCCTTCTGGTTGAACAGGTGATTGAAGTAAGACTGAATAATGAACGTGAATGTGAATACTGCACGTTGTTCATGCGGAAGAAGGACAAAGCAGGCAAACTCTTCGGCTTTCCATACAGAACTGAACAGTCATGGATCACCAGTGATCAGATCGTAGAAAGGCTACCTACACCAATAATGCATAGAAGAGGACTATTCAAGTTCAATGACCCCGTTGCCAGCGCTACAGACTGATCGAAGCATAGTATTGACTTGGGAAACATTAAGAACTTTGGCATTGCCGATTTTCGAACGTTACAAACAGTTATTATTAATTGTTTGCGAACATGGAACGTACAATATATATTTTTTAATGTGAGCTGTGAAACCTATACAGCACCTTATAAACATTGAAATGATGCAAGTAATTGGTATAAATTAACTGCTGCTATGAATATTATCCAGATTTTGTTTATGGTCCATACTGTAGAGTCCGTAACGTAGAGTCCGTAACGCACAGTATGTACATTAGTGAATGCACAGTATGATTACTTATCAAGATAACGAAGTGCAATTATGACTAAAACAAGAGCAATACCTGGCAATTCTATGATGGTGTTTCAAACGATTTTGCATATAATAGTTTCACAGAAAATGAAGATAGTTCATTCAATCAAAAAGTTGATGGAACTTTTTTGTAGAGTCCGTAACGCAAATGTCTTGATTCACAAGATAGGATACATAACGGCCAACCCAATCTAACTAATATCAAAATAATCTGTGATTGAAGCGGCATCTGGGAAAAATGTCAAAATATTTTAAACAGTACTATTCTGCTTGTATGAACGGTTCAAAGTCTTCTGAATGTAGAGTCCGTAACGTTTGCAATACTGTGGAATTGCCCTAAACTGATTATTCAGCTCTAAGGCCGAGACCACGAAACTGGAATCTATGGAAAAATAGGATTTTATTCGAAGGTTTAATTTTATCCGTTCTAAGAATCAGTTTGTGCCAATGCAATGAGCCATAAAGTTGTTGTAGTAGTAGTTGTAGTAGTAATAGTAGTAGTAGTAGTAGTAGTAGTAGTAGTAGTAGTAGTAGTAGTAGTAGTAGTAGTAGTAGTAGTAGTAGTAGTAGTAATAGTAGTATTAGTAGTAGTAGTAGTAGTAGTAGTAGTAGTAGTAGTAGTAGTAGTAGTAGTAGTAGTAGTAGTAGTAGTAGTAGTTGTAGTAGTAGTAATAGTAGCAGTAGCAGTAGCAATAGCAGTAGCAGTAGCAGTAGCAGTAGCAGTAGCAGTGGCAGTAGCAGTAGTAGTAGTAGTAGCATTAATAAAATTGTAAAAGTTTCCTGATTTTTCGTGACATAACATTAGAATATGAACAAATATTTACATACGTAAATGGTAAGAAGCTGATCGCAGTAGACTGATCCGTTTTGTGTCGATTGTGGTTGTTGCTTCGGTGGTCGACATCTCAACTGATTGTCAGTTAAGTCAACGTTATCGCAGACATCAGCACCCAGTTTCACCACATAGTCAACAATACGACACCCGCGCGTCATAAACTTACCCTAAAAGACAAATTGAAGTACATGTATAACGCTTTATACAATGCATACCTAATACGTAATTAGGATATCGCATCTGTAACAAATTACAATTTCATGCTTCATGGTTAAAAATCAATATATATACGTGACTTTTAATTCAACTTTTATTGCAACTATGGGTGCAACTATGAATGGAACATGATTTAAGCCAATCGGACTTCTAAAAAGCCTTTTCAAAGGACTACGATATTTCAATACGCTTTCGTGAAGCGACCATTGCTTAATGTCTTGCGCATTATTTTAACGGCGCTATAACATTCATTATAGCAGATAATAACTTTATACAATGAAAATTCAAGAATATAGAACACGGAGATCTTTCTAAGGCTGTAGTTCAGTTTAAACTAAGGGATGCGGTACGAAGCAGGGAGGATTGGAGGAAGCTGGAGTTCCACGAACTGACGGCACAAGGTGAGTTCAGTTTAGACAGTGGAACAACTTCTACGGTTACATTTCACCACAGGCAGTCATAAACGTTGATAATGTAAAACAGGTTGTGATAATATTCAATGCAATATTTAAGCAGATCAAAGTCTACCTTAATCGAAATGGACTCATCCTTGTCTGGGTCGAATTCAATTATATCTTTTGTGAAGTTGATTTCCGGAGGAGAATAGATTAGAATTTGAGTTTCTGGTAGAACGTCGTTGATGTTTTCATATTTCTTATATCCATCTAGGATGAACCCAAGATAGATGATAAGTCGATCTACTCCATTTGGTCCAGTCACGGACTGAGCGTTTGCGTATCGTTTACGCCTCGAAAGTAGGAATGGGTTTCCTGCCTTTAGTTGGTTCATCAAATTCGTGTCGCGTACATATCTGTTATTGTATTGCGAGTCCAAGATTTGGAGAAAATCGTCGGGTATGTTTACTGCTGGCATTCGACAGGTCATTTGACTACCATTTCCTGCTTGGACTTCGCAAGGCTATAAGTAGGCAAAACAATTCGACGTATTATTTAATTAATTAAATTTATTGTAACGCATCGCTGTGCAATTATGAAATGACCAAAATTAGGGCCCCGCTTGAACTAATGATATTGAATGTGCAATAATTCGCATAACAATCAGAAAAAAGTTGTAGGTCCGCAAGACATTTCCCTTGTTAAACTAAGGCATGCAGTAAGAAAAAAGGGCTTGACACAAAGCGTGCTTCGTGTTGCAATGCTCTTAATTAACTTAACAAAGAGTAGCGACACTTTTACTCTGCATATGCGATACGGTGCTTTATTATCATTTTTTAGTTACAAATGCAGCACATTCGTTTGTTGGGTGTTTCGCCATAAATGAAAGTCCGGGTTGGGAGAGTTGCCAATGTATAGTTACGGACGAGACAATATCAGTAAAAACTCTAATAATTGCGATTCTTAGTTTCAGCTAAAGCAATCACACTCGGGTGCTGGACTGGCTCCGCTGATTCAACCGGGCTGGGGTTCAGCTTGCTTTTAGATCGCCAGACGGGCTGAATTCCTACTGTGGGAGTTTAAGAAGCTGAGCGAGACCCGAGGATTGACCCGATCTGAGAAATAAAGAAATCACAGGTCTGTGAAATATACGGGTGAAGATTCCCAACCGGTTCAGTTTGATAAATTTGTGGAAGGTTTCGCAATTGGAGCCGTTCAATAAATACGGTGAAGTTAATGTCCTGTTATTCCAGGAATAGGCCATGCTTAGGACGTTGCCCACGCGCGACCGCGGAAGAGGCAGAGTCGGAACCCGAGACAGAACTATATAATAATGTTGCCATTCTTAAGAGAGCGCCCAGTCTTCAACCTTTCTTGGCAAGAAAGGTCACTGTGGGCAGAGATAGCAGAGCATGGCCACTTTACGCTGAAAGTAGAAAAGGTATACAGTGACTTGGAGGGGGGTTAGCTCGAGGCATAGGACTGGACTGGAGTCAAATGTGCCCCACAAAGAATTAACGTCAAGATGGAGATCGCTAAACGTATTTTCACACATGTACGTATAGGACTATGCATGCCTACATTCATGCATGAATGCATGCATACATACATGCATACATATTGTATACATGAATAACTGCGTACTTACACATATACATGCGTTCATGCATACATTGTAGCCTATGGGAACTCGAAAGTATCACGTGCTTATATAATTCCGGTTGTTATTCTTTAAATCAATGGTAGCCTATCTATAATGCCATAGCAGATATTAAATTCAGATTTTATGCCTATTTAATTTACAAGTTTGTTTTATACCTGGGAAGATTTTTCTGAAGTTGTATTTCTCTCCATTCCTCTTTCAACGACAATCGTGACTTGAATGAATGGATTAGCAACAGATGACAACCGAATCCCTGTCACATCCACAATCGTTCCACCCCTAAGAATTAAAATAAGCCGTGCACCTTCTGCTAGCCTACTATAACTACAATCCAACATGAGACAGAAATCTAAACAAAGCCTCAGAATGATTTTAGAGTTTTGAAATAAGATTAAGGTCATATTTCTGGAGACAAGTGAAACCTATAATAGTTCTTGAAAGAACTGGATTTGTTCTTCTTAATCATTTATCTACTTTTATGTTTATTATTTATTTAAATAATATTTGTTTACATACACACTCATTTAGACTTACGTGAACACAAATGTAGACGGACTGACGCCAGTTATTTCTGGGTTATCTTTGTAAGTGAAAGATAAATTGGTAGTTATGTTGTATGGTCCTGGTGTGAATTCAATTGTTATCGGCAACGGTTGTCCAATTAGCGTTGCTGTTGCAATGGGTGTTGTCATCACGACACTGTTGCTTAATCTGAAAATCAATTTGCCAAATATAAGCAGAGAAACTCGATCAGTCAATGAAATAGGATTAACTCCGCTACAGGCTGCCTCCCCTGAGGAAACCTGTGCCTGTCCCAAGCCAGGATAAAGGAGGAGGGTTCTGCGGTGGGCTTGCAACCCACCCAGGTAAAAAACAGCTAGCAACAGAAACAATGCAATGATAGAGGATATTAAAGTAATCATAATTTGTCTTTTCAATAACTTTCATGGAATATCTTATTAGTTTCAAGCCTAAGCACAGTTAATGCACCTGAAGCAATTACGAAAACGATTTGCAGACTAGTAGATAACCCGATCAATATCTCTCTCTAAAGCGTTACCAATTTTCACGGTGAGAATAATAACAACTATGAACCGATTAACCTTGGATCGACCTGTGGTCTGGGAATTAGACAAAGTACAGATGTGTCCCCTAACAAAGACTGAATGAACATAGCCTTAGTCAAATGAGCTTTAATGAGTACACATATCGAATGCTGTTATTGATCGGGTTAGGCGAAGGAAAGACAACGGCGTATGAGAAAACTGCCATCATATACGAAGCAAAGAAAATGGAGTTGCTAATACTTCACGTCTATGACCGCCTCTCGGGCTAGCTTAAGGGACTGCTCTTAGGAAGCTAAAATAATAGAAGTCATTTCCTCTAACCTGTCACTTCGTAAGTCTGTCGCTTTTAGAATGTCACCGAAGTACACGGTAGAAATGTTTGAACTCTGTTTTGACCAGTTCTCAAGTGTTAATGTGACTTTAGTTCCTCCAGCGATTGGTCCGTACAATGGTTCGGCAGTAGAAGAAAGCTCTGTTTCATAAACGACAATTATTAGTATAAATACAAAACGAAGGAATCGCGTTAATACTTCTATGCAATATTGTTTGTAATATGCTGTAAAGTTCTATCGCTTTTCCTTTGTAATATCAGACTTCAGATGTCAACGTAGTTTCTTGAGTGACAAAAATCTCTTGGGTGGCCTATAGAAGAATTGCAGGTCCGCTCTAACGTGTGGTTAAAGTATCACTTTAGAGGCAACATCAAAGGCAATGCACCGATATGTATTAGTCAAGTTATAATTGTTATTAATTGTTATATGCATTGTGCTTCTGGAAATAAAAAGTTGTCAGTTGTCAGTTGTCAGATGGTCGACGAAAATATCACAGTCATCAAGTAGGAGGTTTCAGCACTGAACACTTCTCGGTTGCTGAATTTTCGTCTGCTTTGAAAATGTGAAATTAAGGACTGCTGCAGGATATGACAACATCTTGCGTAAGTTTCTAGAGCATCTTGGTGACTTGGTCCCGGGAGAAATGAAATGGCTTGGAAGGTTCAATGCACGGATCATCCAAGAGAAAACATTTTCTAGAACATGTCGTCAGAAAAGGATCATTGAAATCCCAAAACCATGTAAGGACCTCCATAAGGCGGCTAGCTATCGCTCAAGATCTCTGCGCCCCGTATGTTTCAGCTCTATCGCAATTGAACAGGCAGACTTTCGATCAGGTAGTAATAACTTGCGATCGAGTCCATGATGATTTCGGCAACAATTAAAGATGAGGCCCGTTTTCATTGACCTAACAGCCGCACACGACACGGTCTGGCATGTTGTTGAGGCTCTCCGTTTGGTCATGATCACAGAGGTCTTCCTTTGGAACATGCGCTTCCAAATGCTTATACTCGCTGGTTCGACTTGAGGCACAAGTGTTCAGGCTTTACGAACACCAGTGACTAATACTGACTATTCAACCACAGAGTATTACGCCTCGATATGGTGTCGCTTTGTCATCATCCAATCCAGCATCATCTGTCTTGATCTTCCTCTTGTCTTCCTCCCCTCCATTTTCCCTTCGATGACCGTTCC
Source organism: Aporrectodea caliginosa (assembly GCA_020284085.1). Lineage (NCBI taxonomy): Eukaryota > Metazoa > Annelida > Clitellata > Crassiclitellata > Lumbricidae > Aporrectodea > Aporrectodea caliginosa. The sequence continues at coordinate 192,580 of JACEVL010000628.1, forward strand.
TAGTAGAGAGTCTCCTCTCAGCGTGTGCCCGATCCATTTCCTTTGCCTCTCTCTGGTGTCGCTAAACGATGTTAAATATCGGAACATCGAAGTTTTGTTATTGAACTGCCACATTGCTCTCCAATGTCTCCATGCGTCCATGCGTATTATCGCAGAGACACTGCGCCCTACCCAGAGTCCCAGACGCTATGGATGCCGGTTTTAAGCAGCATCAAACTACCTCACCTTCATACAAAGGAGAAGTTTATACTAAGGTATACATTTTCGATGTTTCGCAGCAATTTATACGTTTATATGGTCAGGCAGGCACTCTAAACGTCAGGATAAAGGTTAGTGCTCTTCATCTCATTCACAATAATGCTTGTAATTGGTTGGGCACTAACCGCATTAGGTTGAAGAGAAAGTAAGGTTAAATAAATTATTAGGTAGTTTATCTTTACGACACAAGAAGGACTATTATACTGTAGGAAAGCATGGAAATAATGATGAACAAAATGGTATCAAAGCATTAAGAAAGCAAGAAGCTGGTAAAGAAAAATTAGGAAAGTGCTTTCGTGCGGTTGGCCTCAATTTGCTCTGAACAAAGTGATCTGTATTTAGTCCTAGCAAGTCCATTTGAGCCAAACGACAACACTGTCTTTTATGCAAAAAGTTATGAAAATTTGAAATTATGACGTAAGGTTTGTATACATACCTAGACACTGAATTTTATCGTTACCGGTGGCAATATAATGCACCTACAACAGATAAAGAGGTATAATGGCCTATGTCAGATTTCCAATTAAGGAACTTACTCTCAACCGTCAGGTTATAAACAGCTTTTTCTGATGTGCTCCAGCTTCCGCTTGAGTTGATTGAAGCCATGCATTGATATGAACCACTATGCCAAACAGTTAACTGGGGTCCTATGGTCGTGTTTCCATAGGTAAGGTCGGTCCAAGAGTAGTTGACCGGACGAGCGACGATTAACTGACATGTGAGTATTGCTCCAAAGTAAAGCGTGTCTCCAGAAACAGCACCAATGATGGATGGGAGACCTGGTAAAACAAAACAGGTTTGACTCAGTTTAAACATATTATTATCAAACCAGGCATGTAGATTGAAGAAATTATCTCATACGCTAAAGCGTGTACTGGAGGCTTCTAAGTGTTTTACGACCTTTTCCAAACTATTAGTCTACATTTTATATTTGTTTAATAATTTTGACTGCAAAGCTTTTTAGACAATAACGTCACTGGGGATTGCTGAACGCCAATAATTATATGTTTACCCACAAAACTTCTGTACATATTTACATGCTGAGTGGAATCGACAAATAGCTAATAAAATAAAACTTTTAAGGTTTTGTTAAGAACGGCAAAGTGTCACAAAACATGCTGCTGAATTGCCCACGCCAGAAGATGAAGTTTTCAAAATGACATGAAACATAATTATCTGAGCAAAATCGCAGATACTCGTATAACCTGGAAATTTCTTCAGGGCTCCCGGAAAGCTAAGTCCCAGGACATCATCATATCAACAGGTGCTCTTTAAAAAAACACAAGTAGGGAGCTGTAAGGTTATGTTCCAGATCAGTTCAAAGGGTCAGATAGGCAGACAATCGGACTGTTACTGAGCGCGGTCCTCGGATTTAGAGGAACCAGCAGGAAACGATGTGATGAAGAGTAATTACAATTACAATTTTGGACGGCAGACCTGGAGCAAACGTTAGACGAGGTTCAGAGTTGGTTCTGTTGGTAGCTTGAATCAGATAAATGACCTAATTCTGGAGGGAGTTACTATATTAGGCCTAAGTTGAAATTGAATAGGTTGAAATGTTCTTAAAGTACTCACATGATACTTTCACGGTAGGAAAACCAGTTGAATATAACCCAACAGGAGCATTCGTTGCATAACCTCGTAATATGTAGCCTACTGGTCGCCCGAATGTTACCACACATTGATAGTTTAAAAACGAAAGGCATGACGCAGTCTGATAGAAAGTTGCTGTTGCCGTAACCAGTTGATACGATGTCTCCAACTGTGGTGAACTGTTGTCAATATCTTCTGAAGGCCAAAATCTTGTCAATTGGAAATTCGGATTGAAGAATGGATTTCCAACGTAAACCAGTTGACAAGTATATTCAATTACTTCACCAATGATGAGGGTATCCGACGCGTTAGTAGATGGAATGAGGTTACCTGCAACCAAAATGGAAATGCGATTGAACCAAACCTGAACTTTTGGCAGGCGTCTCCAATTTACACTTTTGTGCATTTAGGCACGTAAGAGAAAACACTGATGTATCATCATCTTTTCTAAACACCGGTGAACTATCGCCCGATCGCCAATGTCACATTCTTACCTAAAATGCTTGAACGTATTATAGCTAATCAGTTGATTGCTTACTTGGATGGAAATGGCTTGCTCCCTTCCTATCAATCGGAGTTTCATAAGAATCATTCTACTGAGACACTTTTACTTCGCCTCTTATCTGACCTCTATGGTGCTATGGAGTAAGTAAGTAAGTAAGTAAGTAAGTAGTTTATTCACCACAAAATAAATCAAAATGACAATACACAAATTTTACAAACCGAGTGGTGGGCTACCGGTGAAGTCACATAGGACTCATCTCTCCGGTCACCCTAATAATGCTGGCGTAATACACGTTTTAAAAGAGCAAGTACAAAATACTGGTACCATTTAACAAACCAGTCTCATGAAAATTGTTAATAATCCATTTTTTCCAACTGGGAAGCAAACATATACCACTTAGGAGTACTTTAAAGCTTTAAACACTTTAAACAAGCCACAATTGTGACTATCCTATTACTATATAATGCACTGAACTGAAACCTCACAATACAAAACTCATATACCCTATAACATCTACACTCTACAGGCACAAAGAGTTAATCAAGTGCAACTTTAGCATATGTTTAAAATGTCTAATTGAAGCTATATTTCTAATATGGCTTGGAAGTTCATGCCACCATTTGACACCACAATAGCGAGTTGTTCTGGGAGTATCTCTCTTCTTGCTTTATTTGATGTCAGCTCGGTTTTTGACTGCGTTGACCATGACATACTCCTCCAGCGCCTTTCTACGTCATTTGGCCCAATGGATCAACCTCTTGAATGGCTTCGATCCTTCTTATCGGAGCGCACCAATTAGGTCTATGTTCTTTTTGGTACTTACAGATCTGTCTGGGATCCTGCTCCCTTTGGGGTCCCGCAGGGTTCTGTCCTGGGACCATTGCTTTATGTTATTCATACGTCTGGCATAGGGCCATTGCTGACATCCTGTGGTCTGTTTCATCAGCTTTATGCTAATGATGTTCAGGCGTTTACTAACTGCACCTCTGACAGTGCTCTGACGGTGGTTCAGCAAATGTGTCATGCTATGGACATTCTGTCTGACTGGTTAGCCTCAAACCGCCTCCTACTGAACACTGCCAAGACTCAATTCATATGGCTGGGTGGACGTAGGCGACTGGCGGGTGTGGACCGTTGTGCGGTGGCTCAGGCATTTCCCCACGTTACCTTTAATGTTTCTGTCCGGGATTTGGGTGTTACACTGGATGAGGAACTTGGTTTTTCTATGCACAATTGCACATCAATCAGCTCACTCGTGGCTGTTACTACCAACTACGTCAGTTACGGGTTATATCTCGCTCCCTATCCCAGGATGTGATGCTACCCTTGTCCACGCTGTTGACACTAGCCGCTTGGATTACTGCTACTCAATACTTGTTGGTCTGCCTTTTTGCATTGATAGCCCCACTAGACCTTGTTCTTCGCTCTGCAGCCCGGCTAATTGGGCGAATCCATAAATTTGCCTCTGTTTCGGCTTGCATGCATGGCACTCTACGCTGGCTCCCTGTCTCGCAGCGCGTCGAGTACAGAATCGCTGCGCTGGTTTGGCGCTGCCTCCTTGGCTATGCCTCGGCCTATCTACGTGATCTTTGTTGCCCTGTATCTGATGTGCTGGCTCGCAGAACCCTTCGCTCTGCCTCTAGCGGGGAGCTTTTGCTCCCTCGTGCTAGAACCACAACCTGTCAGTTGTAGGTCATTCTAGCTGGAATTGTCTCCCGTTGGAGATACGCCTGTAACCTAGGGATAATTCATCTACGTTCTACAGACTCCTTTAAGACTTACATGTACTTGTATCGCCGTGGTTGGACTGGGAGCGCCTCTGAGTAGGCTTCTTGAAGGGGCGCTATATAAATTCATAAAATGAATTAATGAATGAACTTATGCACCGCTTCATATGTTAATTATAGAATGAATGAATGAATTTATGCACCTCTTCATATGTTAATTATAGTAAACTGTTTTACAATAACTGGTCATGCAATTAGGAATACATTGTGTATAGAAGGATGTTTATAAATTGTTACGAACACAATGTAATTTAAACTAATCTCAGCATTAATTAATCTACAACATGAAACAGATAATATTATGCTAGTCAAACAACATACTCTCTACATGAGATGGGAAGCTCATTTGCTTTCAAACGCAATACTCACGCAGTATTATGAGTTGTGCGTATCCAAACGTTTCTTTGTCTGTGCAGGTGAATTTCCCGGCTGTGGAATCATTTGGTCTGGGTATGATCAGGTTGGATTCATTTGCTGTCGGTTGTTCAATCCCATACAGCTGAATATAATCCGGGTAAACTGTAGATCCTGACGCTATTGTAACGTTGTCAATAGCACCGACTGGGGTGAAAAACCAAGTTATGGAATCGGATCCCAGAGTGGAGGAACAATTCATGGTCGTGTTACTCCATGACGAAAATGTATACCGATTAATTGGTTGTGTAATTAAACTACCAAAGGCAACGAAACCTGAGGACACACAAGAAACTATGGTTAGACAAAAAAACTAATTTCTTTGGTGTAATGTTGAAGACTTTTAACCATTCGCATAATTATACATGCATTATTTGTAGGCTAATCGTAAAATATAAGTCGTGCATATCGGAATCACTGCTGACACACATGGGCTAAATTGTAAAAAACAAAGCGAGATAGGAGACAAGAAGGGAAAAGAAGCAACAAGAACATGGTGTAGGGGACACCAGATGGACTGGAAAGTGATAGCGTGGAGTTTAGGTTTATGTAGACCCATGGTTCTCGCTGCAGAACGAACTGTTTGAAAACTGATAAAGAAATCTACTTTAAGCCAACAGTTATGAAACTTAATGCACTTTGAAGTTTCTTAATTGGAAAAATTCTACTCAATTTCTTTTTTTTAAATTTTAACCAGACCTCCTTTTTGAATATAAATATTAGTCTTGTATTGCCACATAGGCCAACGTAGTCCTATGCAACTTTTCTCAACGGCGGTTGCGCTGTTTTGTCAAATGCCGAAAATAAAACTGAGAATGACAACACAACCTGTCTTCTAAATTCAACCAAAAGAAGCTCCGATTCATCAATATTAGTGGGGCATGGAAAACAAAACATGTTTGCATACCTTGATCTCACGCCGTCCCAGACCTCTGAGCATGTTGTCGGCTATCAACTGTAAATGGCAATCTTTTGATTGGGCTTTGCCGGGTGTGCGAGGGCAAATCATTGAAACGTTTCATAGTATCTCAGCATCATTACTAACTGATGGACTTCGATGATCCAATATTTAACATCGTTCAGCAGATTAATTATCGTTTTATTATCGTATCAGAGCGAGAGGCACTGATTAGGTTCTCCAGCCGCGAAGCTAAAATTAAATCTCTCTCACTAAGCAGTAGATCTAATTATAATTTCACAAATGAGCTAAAACACTTATATGAACTCGATTACATATAGTACAATTATAGCAGATTTCTTACCGTAGACGATGGTCAGTAGTGGTGCTAATAACAAACGCTTTCCCATTGTTTTGGTTATTCCGCGCACCCTTCAAATGACACGCTGCCTTCTTGTGCAGCTAACACTGATATACCTAAGGATTTCAACTGACAGATGTGTAGGCCCTAAGTGCTATTTATATACTGTAGCCTATATCATATGTAGGCCTATATATGCATACGTATGTCCATGCATAATACTGCGTAGACAAATGATTCAGAAGCGCCTTGTAACTTGAATATCCTGCTGTGAATGTGATTTCTGAACTGTTGAGTAAGCGCGACTCCGTATCAATGATTCTTATGACTAGTTTTTGTGCACCCTTCATACATGGTGGTTTTCCCCGATAAGGCGCAAAATGTGAGTAATGCAACGTCGATGAGTATATCAGGTTGGCTAGCTGTTTTATTTCTGGATGGCATTTTAAATAAACGCTTCTGATTGTTCGGCATTGTCGTTTTATATCCGATGTCAGAGGTTACCTTTGAATGGGAGGCAAATGCATTGTTGAAGAGCGTGAAAAGATTTTGAGCTATAGCCTAATAATTTTTGGCGTTGGTGGATTCTTGTTTCGGTATACTATACCGATTCAAATAGGCCTGCTGTTGTTATTGAGCTGCCACATTCAGTAGTTCTAATACAATCGAATATATATGAGATATTGCATTTTCAACGAGTCAACATTACAAAATCAGGCGATTCGGTAGATCACAGAGACCAAACCAGCACACATACACAGGAAGATCTCTTTCTTAACGGACACGGTCAAAATGCAGTGTGACGAGAATACAAAGATACCGACCTACATAGATGTGATACATGCAAGTATATGTGCATGCATATATATATATAGGCCCTATATGTAAATTATGTATGTCTATATATATAGGCTATATAATTATACATGCAATGTACACAGCATGTCAGAGCAGTTTTGAAAGAAACTATAAATCTAAGTGTCATGACATTTCTCCTGAACTAGGATAGGCCAAAAGTTTGCTAACGACCCACCTACATCCTGTATCTCAGACAAAGCACATTCCTTGAAAAGAAAATGAGCAAACTGCATCGATTTACACTATTGTACCGGGTGTACTTCTGAATGAGTGTCTTTTTAGGTTTCAAAATAAATATACGTGCATTGAACGTGTCAAGAAACTCTGTACCAAACTGTGCTGAGAGAATTGTGTACTTAATCGCTGTGTAATTTTTCAGAACAAACACAGTTTATCGCGTGACACAAAGAAACAGATAATGTTCAGTACTGCATGTAAATTGAATGGAATAAAAATGTTATTGATTTCGGTGGATTTTCAGTTAAATCGTGTGTCGAAAGAAAAACTCAAGAGACCTCATATGCAGCTAAATAAAACGTCCTATTTCTATAGTACAATAATGCACCTCTATTAATTAAGACTTTATCAATGTGCTGAAAAACAAGTTATGTTATTTAAGTAGGTCTACTATGATTAATATAATGTAACATCAAAGAAATTTATGTCTGCAAGGCAGTCGTCAATATTCAGGGTATGTTGCATTTGAAGAGTTTTTTGGCATATCGAAATGGACTTAGTACTAGGTTATTATAGAAGATGTGCTACAAGTAAGCAAAATGCAGCTAATGTGTCCCTACTGGAATACAGAGGAGTTGCCAATTTTCTGCCCTAATGCTTCTTGGTGATGGGGACAATTTGTTCAGGGTCTTAAGATGAAATCCGACTAGAAGAGTTGAACCAGCAATCTTTCGATCACATACACAGCGCGCTAACCGAACAGACTGTTCGTCCAACGGAAATAGTAAACTTTTCCAGTGGAACCAGAAGATATTATAAAATTATGTCCTCGCTTGGGGGAGATTATGTAAGCCATTTTCTTGCACATTATGTCACGCGCTCTCAATTTAAATTGGAAGTTGGATTGAAAAAAGAAAGTCTTTGCTTAAATAGGAATTGGATTGATGAGACTAATTCTTTGCTTAACTAGAAGTTGGATTCGCAGAAATTATGTGCTTAAATAGAAGTTGTATCGATGAAACTAATTTTTTGCTTAAATAGCAAGAATTAAGCTTATTTTCATCAATCCAACTTCTAGTTTCGCAATGAAACCATTTTCATCAATCCAACTTTTACCTAAAAAAATTATTTTCATCAATCCAACTTCTATTTAAGGAAGAGTTATTATCATCAATCCAACATCAATTGTATGTATTTTTGCGCACCTGCCGTCACGCTTAATGGGCTAGCAATCCTTTTATTGGTGCGATAATTAATTATCGATTCCGTTTGACGAACAGTCCGTTGACGAATCGTCCACTTGACGAACAGTCCTTGACGAATCGTCCACTTGACGAACAGTCCTTGACGAACATTCCTTTGAATAATCGTCCGTTGACGAAACGTCCGCATACCCTGAAACACAGCGGAGGTGCCATTTTCCTGCCATTATACTTCTTGGTCACAGAGACACGGGCGCACAAGCAATTTGGTCTTAAGATGGAATCCGACAAGCAGACGCGAACCAGCAAGCTTTCGATCACAAACACAGCGAGATAAAAGAACACTGCTGCACTTGCGGCGGGAAAAATTGTACACATAGCAACATACACAAACATTAGTACATTGAAGCATTTCCAGCGATGTTAAAATTGTAGTGGCAATAAGAGAAGAGCTTTTCAGTGGCACGCAGTGTAGGTCTATATGATTCATCTATTACAATGCGTAGCCTATGCACGAAACACTTTAGTAATTTGACACGCGGCCCATTTTATCACGACTTGTGCGTCAGGTGAAACCGTCCAGGTAAGTAAAGGACATTAATGTTTATATTCCATTGTGACTGCGGTGTCCTGTCACAGTTGTATGTATGAATGAAAGTACGTGGGCCTATACGTATTGTATGTATGAATGTGCGTAGTACGAATATATGTAGGCGTATGGATGTATCCATTCTTGTATGTATTAAGGTTAGCATTTATGTATGTATGATAGTCATATCTCTCTCTGTATGTCTATCTTTCTTTATCTATGTATATTTGTATGTGTATGTATGGTCTGCTTGTCTTCACTCTTCAATGCACTGCATGGAGAGGCACCGGATATCCTGCCTGGATATGCCGTCATCAGGAGCTTCGGCTGAGATCGCGCGAGAAGAAGAGTCTTTCAAGATTAAACTTAAGACTTACCTGTAAACGAAGGCTTATCTCGATTAATGATTTAGTGTCGGCGCCCTTGTATAAGCATTAAGCATGCCTGTTTTGCGGAACCTTAGAAATTGTCGTTGTCATTAAAATTATTATTATACACATGTATTGTAAGGTATGTTTGTATGTATGTATGTATGTTTGTATAACCATAACCATAACCATAATGTATGTAAGGTTCAGAGGTTCATAAGTAAGGTATCCATGTATGTATGTATGTATGTATATATGTATGTATGTAAGTATGTAAGAATTATGTATAATGTATAAAATATGTATAATTGCATGAATAATACAATTCTAAGGTTCCATGCCCCAATGGACGTAGGAGAGCGTCTATTTTTTTATTCAGACCATGGAATCGTCCATGGAGGAATTCCAAGGTTCAGGGCTTCCCATTGCTGCCTGGCTGTCTCTAAAACGGAAGTCGAAGGTGCAAAGCGGTATAATATTATTAGTTTAGTCCATTAGTGTTCTATAGGAAACCCTCCAACTCGTGATATTCTATCTGGAATCAATCGATCCATTAATGCGCGAATCATTATTAGTTGCGATGATAATTCTCAGTCCATACCTCATGAGACACGTATCAGTTTGCTTTAGTAAATAACTCCGTCCACGTGAGATGTCTTGGTGCCTACGTAAGTGCATATCTCATTGTTACAGCATGGCGTATTTATTTTAAGACACTGTGAAAATGGTATATAATGTCGACTGTAGAAGAGACGAATACAGTTCGAAAACCTGGCTTATTGCTTTTGCGTCGATTGTTCAAATTCTGGTCGGTCGAGCGTATGACCGACAATTGGATATTTGACTCCGATTATGAGCGAATGTGAAAAGTTTTCCTGATGAAAGATAAGCTTAGTACTGTGGTATTCATAATTATGTCATGGGACAGAACCTTTTATCGAAGGGATGCGTATGAAATGACTGGTAATGACTGCTCAAGGAGCTAGTAATGTAATAATTGCCGTTCTGATTCTCACATTAACTTACAGTCCTACATACTATATGACTTTAATGTAAAAGGCATGTGGGGGGGGGGGGAACACAACCAGTGTCAGCAGGATAAACGAGCCTCATACAATTTCGATCAACATTTTACCTGTAAATATAACTCAACTGTCAGTTTAACTGCGTTATTTTATTGAAGACTAGACGTTGCTACCCGGCTTCAATCAGTCAATTCAATCAATTCGCACGGGTTATCTCTACCTTCATATAATTTATTGTTCCCGCATGATTTGCGTAGCTAACTTTGGCTGCTTTGGCTGGTACTGACCAGGTATGCCTATGTATTTGAATTTGCTCTATCCTATATATCGTTTCCTCTGGATTTGAAAATGTAAAATATAAACCTTCGCTTTTTTCCATAGCGACCGAATAATTATAGCCTGGACCCTGCTCATTTTTCAATGAATAATAATTGATCGGATGAGTCCCAACCCTTCACCACTGTTCGCCCGTTTGAATGGACGTCACGCCATTTAGTATCCCCGTGCAAGGACTGTACGTACGACGTACGTGCTAGTCCAGCATTGAAATTTCTTAAATAAGCCAGCATCGGGAAGCGAACCGCGAACGCCACGCTCTCATTATACGCAACAAACGCAGCTCTTACCAATGTAGCTAGATGACGTATTTGACTTTGTCGCAGAAATCCCGAAACGCCTAGCGAATGCTCTATTTAATAATTGCATAAATGGAAGCTGAATTGGGTAAAATAATTGCGCAAATGGAAACTGGATTGACGAAAATAGTTTATATATGCATATATATGCATATATGTATATATATGCATATATATATATATATATATATATATGTATATACATATATACTTACACATACCCATACATAAATATATATATACACATACATATATATTTATATGTACATAAAATTATATAAAATACATACTAAATAGTATATGCATATATATGCATATATACATATATATGTGTGTGTATACACATGCACACACATGTATGTGATATATATATACATATATATGGATATATATATATACATATACTGTACATATACATACATAGAACTGCAACAGTTATATATCATATGTAATGTAATATTGGCAAAAATATTAGGATTTCTGTGGTAAGGCATGAAAATTTTAATGGATAGGAAAGGGTTAAACTAATTGAGTAATTCTCCAGTTTAGGTCCCCAAATTATTTTTTGCATTGGTATCCATTTCAACTGCAGTTTATCTTTTCATCAATCCCACTTCTATTTAACATGAATTCTTTTCATCAATCCCACTTCCATTTAAGCAAAGAATTATTCTGATCAATCCAACTTCTAGTTTCATATATATATGTGCATATGTATATATATATACATATGCACACAAATATATGTATGTAATATGTACAATGTACATATATATAAATATAAATACATATATATATACAAACTTATACATATATATATAAATACATATATATAAACTTATATACATATATATACATATGTACATATATATATAAATACGTATATATGCAAAAACACCGACCTAGGGTGGATGTCCCGCCTCACAGGACATAGGATTGCAACGACTTTTTCCCACTGTCCCGCAGAGCGGGACAGTGGATAGGAAAGGGCTAAGTTCGCAATCACGACATATCAACGTACATTAAATCAATCAAGTCAATCTTCGAATTTAATCGCTGTTTTGATGATCGCTATTTTATGCAGTCGCTGTTTTGTGCATCGCTGATTCGCTATTTTGTGATCGCGGTTTTGACGATCGCTGTTTTGTGATCGCGGTTTCGAACGTAGACCAATTATTATCTAACGCAGTGCTTCTCAATCTTTTTTGACTTTGGAACCCTTTTGATCTTAAATTGTTCTGGCGGATCCCCGACCTAGCGAAACCTCGTTGGGGTATACTGTACATGACGCCCGCAAGCGAAGTAGATCTATAGTCTTAAATAATGACAGTGGTCTGGTACATACAGTTTTAATCCATAGAAATTAAATTTTAACTCATTTTAAACGAATTTTTCCCAAGGAACCCATGTCTTCGCCTCGTAGTCTGATTTATAATGTAACAACATATATCCAAGCGACTCGTTTATCCAATTTTCTCACGAAAGACTTGTCTTCCGCTCATGGAACACTAAGGTTCCGTGAAACACACTTTGAGAAACGCTGATATAACGAAATTAACAATCATCGAATCAGTCTTTAAACAGACCTGTGCATACATAGATTGCACATGACTGCAGTAAGCTGCCCATCGTTGATCAGTAGGCATATAATATATCAAGTACTGAAATTTGTTTTTTTCTAACGATCCATTCTGTAATTTCAAAATACTGTCAGTCTGTCATCTACTGTCTCGCGCTTCTGTTTTATAATTGCACAATAACGGTAGTGAAGTTAATAACTAGGCCTATATCGCTAAGCGGCAACGGTACACTTATGTTTTATACCTATGCCCTAGGGAGTAGGATCTAAGGCAATCAAACTGCCCCAGAAAACTAGATTGATTGAGCTGAGTCCGTCGATTGAGTTCTCACTGGAATCCCAAATTAGCATTCGTAAAAATACAACTTTAATTTAGAAGGCGTCATCAAATAATTATTTGGCGATGCTATATGCGGTCGCATACGTCGCATACTGCCTAAGGCCGGTAATGCATAACTGTATCACGGGTATATGGCATAGCGCGTAGATCAGCTTTTAGGTCGCCAGTTTTGAAACAGATAACCTATGCGTTTGCAATGTATTGTATTGTATTCAAACATTTATAAAGCGCCTCTTATAGGGTGAACCATTCAGAGGCGCTCCCAGTGCGCAAGGCCACAAGAGAAGAAAAAGGTTTTGAGAAAAGCAAAGGTGGAAGAGAGGTTACTAGCTAGAATTCGAGAGCGAGTAGATGGAGACAGCGCATTCCAAAGAGAGGGACCAATTGAGTTAAATGAACGGGACTGGGCCATAGCTGTTCTAGTATGAGGAACTAAAAGGTCAAGCCTGTTTGATGAGCGTAGTGGTCGATGGGAGGAGGCTGAAAGAGGCCGGAGTAATACATCAGCTAAATATTTTTGGGCAAGACCCCTTTGTGCCTTGAAGACTAAAATGAAAATTTTGAATTTAATGCGAGCAGGGAGAGGATGCCAGTGCAGTTGTTCAAACATGAAGGCAGAAATGTGAGAGTACCGTGGTAGGCGTGCTATTAATCTGGCGGCAGCCTTTAGGACAGACTGGAGAGGTGAAAGACGACCCTTAGGAAGACCAATGAGAAGAGAATTGCAGTAATCAATTCGGGAGCATATGAAAGCGTGAACCAGAGTGGTGAAAACAGAAGATGAGACAGAACGCCGAACAGTCCTAAGACGCCTTAAATGAAAATAAGAAGAACGTGTTAGGTTTGAGATATGGTCTTTAAAAGAAAGGGAGCTATCTAGCGTAACGCCCAGATCACGTACAGTTGAAGAAAAGGAAAAGTGCGGGAAAATTTCCAAGAGGAGAACAAAATCAATCTTCAGAAGCTGTTGGGGGGTGCCAAACCAAATGAACCGAGTTTTTGAGGCATTAAGGGAGAGACGGTTTGGTGCCATCCAGGAGTGAAGGGAATTTGAGAGGGATTGAACACACTCAACTAAGTGCAGCTGGGATAAAGGAGACCCAAGGACGAATGCTTGCACATCATCTGCAAAGAGATGACCAGCAGCTCCAGAGACTGGGAACAGAGAAGGAATGTCAGCTGTATATAGAATGAAGAGCAGGGGACCCAGGACAGAGCCTTAAGGAACACCCAATTTGATGTGAATCCAATTAGTTCTGGAATCACCCGAGATAATCATGTGGGTTCGCTCAGACAAAATTTATGATCGAAACCAACAAAGGGGAGGCCCTGTAACCTGTAAGAAGTCTCAAGACGCTGAAGAAGAATATTGTGGTCAACCATATCAAAAGCTGCAGAAACATCATAAAGAGCCAGGAGGGTGAGTTCAGACCTGTCAACAGCAGAATAGATTTCAGAGAGGAGAGAGAGAAGAGCAGTCTCCGTAGAGTGATGTATATACGGCACATTCAAAGCAATGCTCCCAATCAATGACTTCTGTTCTAACACCTTTATTTTTACAGACAACTCACAAGTATTAAGCTTGCAAGCATGTTTTTCAGGTGTGAGTCTTAATCAGTAGAAGTTTATTTGACTTGTCTCCGCAAGAGTCAATTAAGCTCAAATAAAAATTCACCGAAGTAATTATGGTGTCTACCTAATTAGAAAGGAATAAAACATTTTGGATACAGTTTTGTGGCTAGATATACAGATCGCATAATTAAACAACCGGAGATCAAGCGAGGCCTAAAGACATAGGCCTACGTTTACCCTAATGTATAATAGGGAATTTTTACAGTATTGTTCGATTTCTTTGGTTTCCCAGTCTATGCCAACACGATTCAGAACATCTACACAATGTCATGTTTAAATTTCAACGATGGATATACAAACATAATTATAAGATCACGAATCCTCACCAGTTAAATTTCAAATTTTATATATTACAAGAAAACGACCTGAACTTCGCTAATGACGCTAACAAAGTAAGCCTACATTTACGACGAATTAAGATGGTCTTTCTTTTAAATACAGTGATAACTGCGGTTGAAAACAGACATTTGCAATGCTTTTGAACTCACGGATGATTTCCCATTTGCCCGACCGCTGAGTCGGAGACTGTGTTAATGACGCTGACAACAGTTTCAGGGCTGCCTTGACTTCGTATGTTGCAGAGCTTCTCACGTAGATACTTTTTCACTGGATCCAAATTAGCAGCGTAGATGAACGGATTGAGACAGACGTACAAGAAAGCCAGGAACACTGTAACGTTGCGACCATCTGAACTGAGATTCTTTACAATTTGCAGATTATATAGAATATAATTGATTCGATTTGGAGACCAACAGAGAACAAAGCAAACCGAGATGATGAGGAATGTTTTGATGACGTTCATTTGGGTTTTCAAGGTCTTCTGTTGAGCAGCGCTCTTCATCATGTTGTTGAAATTAACTATAGGAGGCAACACAAATAATTATAATGGCAACCCTTCTTCCGGATAACCGTGGTTTCTTCTGCATGGCGTCTGATCAAAGCATAAGAGAATACGAAAAGCAAAATTTAGATAAGCGAGAAGGTGAAGGCAGTGTGAGAAGTGAATGCAACTGAATAAATAGGAAGAAATGCTTGAAACACTTAAGTTTGAGTACAACAAAGTAGCAAAATAAAACATGGTCATCGGAAAAAAACTGTGAACAAGTTCAGGTATCTAGAACGACAAATGCTCAAATAAAAATGATAGAGTTATTAATAACGACAGTATTGATGACACAGATACAAGCAGCGATAATGATAATGACGATGAAGATGACGTAATTGATCATGTTGATGATACTTTTCGTGACTGTGGTGATGATGCTGACGTTGCTTATGATAAAGTCGGTCTTCGGATATTTGCTAATAGCAGAGAAAACACATAGTAACTAATTTGCGATTGTATTATGACAATAGCAATAAAATAATCATACGTATTATATATATATATATAATATATATAAAGCATCTTAGTTGACTTAAAAGTTAATCGTTGGCAGCTGACAATAATTTACAAACGGCGGTTTATTTACTCAGTCGATATGCTACTAGGTCAAAACCTCAAAGAGGTTAAAGGGCTGTTTTGAAAACCATGTTTCATACATATGAAACAGTAATTAATTACTTAATTTGGTCAATTTATAGATGTTGCTATTAGCGAACTCCGCAGCAAACTAAATGCTCTACATGTTCTTCTTTTATCTTTTCCAACCTTATCTGTCTATTCAGACATTTACCTGGAACAACACGCTTTCGTGTGACTTGAAGTATGCGTGAGTAGCAAAACACGAAGACTACGAGCGGCACAACGAAGCTGATCAGAAAGCGATAGACAGCGTAGAACATGACGTTGACCGCTGTTGGCCACTTAACGTAAAGTAGGCAATGTCCATCTGAGACATCACTGACCAATAACCCAAGAACTGCGGTAAATACTACGTCAGCATTTGCCCACGTAAACACGATCGCCACAAAGTACATCCACTGACGAAAGTGTTTCTTGTGGAACACCGCATGAACAATTTTCACGTATCTTTCCAGAGTCAAGACGACAAGATTGGCTGTTGAACAAGCCAGAAAAAACCACAACATCGATTCACCAGTCAGAGTTTTGCAGATAACCCTTCCTATAATGATGCTGTAATCGATGTCCAGTATTTTAACGACGTAACTGATTACGAGTAGTAAACAACAGAGAAAATCGAGAGTCATCTGATTGAAAACGATTACCATCTCATACTTTCTGGCTTTCGACCTCGCAAGAATTAGAAACATAAGAAGATTCGCAATACCGCCAACGATTCCGATCGCGATAACTGACGCCTCGAAAGCAAACATTTTCTCGTTTTTTACAGATTTTTGTGAAACGGTAAACGTTAAAATTTATTAAACAGCAAATATCGGGTGTAGATTAACAAACTCAACGTCGTTAACTTCGTCGATAACAAGGAACTGTGCAGGTGTAGCTGTTGCAGTGCGAGCATTGCAGAATAGGCCTATATTGACATCAACCGTACTGCGTCATAAAAAAATGCGGCTATTGGCGTGTGCGGCGCATCATCTCAATTCTTCTGTCTCAAGACGCGCATGCGCAGTTCCTTTAGACTGGAAGATGGCTTCATACATAATGTGGCTTCGTCTTACGTTTAGTGTTCATAGCTTATCATGGCCTATGGTACCATCGTTTCGTCTGAGTATTTATTCCGCGTTCTCTCGTAAGCTCTATGCGCCTAGAGTCATCTCTTTTCTCTGTTTAGGCCAATGACCGTGCGAGCGCAATAGCCAAGAGATTCAAAGTACGTGCAACAGATATTTAACAAAGTTATAATGCATTTAATCTAGTTCGGTTTTGGAGGATAATGAAAGCGCAATACACTATTTCATATAATATACATGAAGCATGCACACACTTTCTTTTGACTAACTTAGTGAGCACCGTACGGAGCATTCATATCACAAGGTGTTAAAATATTAGCGTTTAGCCACATGAAAGCTGTCTACTTCATTTAATATACCAACGGAGGATTAACCTTTAATTACAAATGACTAGCCTTAGGTTTGTTTTATTCAGTGAAATTTATACAGAATTTAGGTGCACATACAGAGTGCGCCATAAAAAAATGAGAACATCTGAATCTGAATTATTTATTTAATTAATATTTTTCTTATCAAAATCTAAGGAATTTGTTGTTAAATGTTATATTCTATGTGTCCGCCTCGGTTCTCAGCACTTTTTCTGAACTTCTGCGACACGCAATCGCTGTAGTAATATTCCTGTCTATAAATCTCTAGGACATGTTTAGCCACTCCTCCACAATGGCTAACTTCAGTCGATCTATTATTTTAAATTTACGACGAAGGTAGACTTTTTGTTGGAGGGCACCCAAATATAGTCTACCGAGTTTAGGTCTGGAGTATGTGGGGCTAGATGTATGGTTCGAAGAAGGTGACATTCTCCTAATGAGGGAAGTTGAGTGTTTCTTGCTGCGTGTGAAGGAACTACGTCCTGCTGAAACGTAAAATTGTGACGATTACATCTTGCACAAATATCAGGAAGTAAACCTCTTTCTAGAACGTGGTCACAATAGTATTTAATGTTTACTTTTGCTCCGGGTCCAAGACACACTACATTGTTTTTTTTTCAATCCGAGACACACTGATCAGTGATCATGATGCAGCAACTGAAATGTCCATGTGCGGCGTGCGCGTAGAGTCTTGCTTTTGGAATTTGCTTTTCTTTCTTACATCAAAATAAACACGATCACTTTGAGAAATAACTCGTGTGGCAACTGTAACTATCTTTTCATCTGTGAACCAAGTATTGCGTCGTGCACTTCTCTCATTAGGAAAAATTTCAAATAACCGCTGACTTTGTTGCAGGCGTTTTAATTTAATTTAATTTAAGTCCTTGTTTAGCACCTAGCTGCTTCATCAAGCGTTTGTACGCTATAAGTTGTAAATCTTGCTTCACAATACGTCGCACTGGCTTGATTTGGTAAGTAAGTACAGCGGTACATTGTACAATAATTTACGTGTTTACGATTAACTCAACGCACAATATGTATTAAACACGAACGCGATATTCTCGTTTTAATGGCCCACCCTGTATATAACGTCGATTCATGCTTTGTTCATTAGATCCCTGCGGTGCAGAATTTAATCAGTTAATTGAACGGAGTAGGCTCTATTTTTCAATAGTAGATTTTGAGCTGCATGCCCAGCAGCTGAGTTTTACGGTAAAAGCAGATCAAAGTAGTAGCTGCCAAACCTGAATCAATGCTTCAGTCGTATGGACCAGATTTAGGTTTTTCCATTGCAATGATGAGTTACAATGTACGCTGAAGATTTGCGTCATCTGGCGATCTGAGATGCATGAGCAGCATAGCATATTTGTCTATATTAATTTAGACTCCGATCGCTTAGAGATAGAATTTGTATTCTGACTAAATTAAATCACGACTGACCTTTAAGATTGGATCTGCAGCAGCATTGTCAACAGAAACAATTTACATACGTAGACAAAAAAAACGATGTCTAACGAATGAACCCTACGATAGTAAAAGATTCCGGTGAATTGATTCATACATCAGTACTTATTCTCAGTATGATTTTTTTATATCTCCGACCTAAGTTGGGACACGAATATACCGCTAACCGCTACCTTTTCTACATTCACTTTGTCACTTTGTGCCGTCGATTCGCTGAATCCTAGCGACCGTCATAGTCAGCCTTCTCCATGTGTTCCGATCTCTCGTCGCATTAGCCTTTTACATATCAAGGCCTTTTTTGACTCAAGAATAGGAAATAGCTGAATATATTTACTTTTAAGGTGGTGTCGAAACATACATATTTACATTAGTAAATGGGCTTTCGATTTTTCTGGCAGCAATAAAATGCATGTAGGCCTATTACACACAGAATTTGATGGGAACGGCCCAAAATACACCACAAAGCTATGTATTAGATCTACGAAGCTGTTATAAGATCTATGAAGAATGTTCAGCAAATGCACTCCGATGCGGAAAAGTGTGCTCAGGCCACAGTTGGAATACTGCATCGAGGTATGGAATTCATACCTATTGCATTGTATTGCTTTGCAATTTCTATTAATCATTCAATAGGAACAGACAGAAGGCTGCTCCTTTACAAATAATTGGGTTAAGTTCTTTTAAATTTAGATGTTTGGTTTAATTTCAGTTTATTTGAGTTTTGTATGAACAGGACATGGAAAACTGGAGAAAGTGCAGAGAAGAGCAACAAAAATGATTTGGGGCTACAAGGATTTGAGCTATGAAGAGAGTTTGAAAAGGTGCAGTCTAACAAAATTAGGGAGAAGGATGAGCAGAGAAGATCTAATCGAAGTTTATAGGATCATCTCTGAAAAGGGAAACTGCAGTGAGAGAGTTTCTTTGAATTAGAACCAAACAGGGCAACTCTGGGTCACTGGAATAAATAATTTAAGAAGCCGAAAAGAACATTAGGGCAGAAGTTCTTCATTGCAAGATTTGTAGACTTGTGCAATTGTTTGAACTTTGAATATGTCTCAGTTGACAGAATCCAAGTTTTTAAGAGAAAGCTAGGAAACTTGGGCTATGGAGCGTTCCAGGTTTATTTGCAGTGGTATTAACACAGACTAAACGTTTTCTGAACCACTCAGGACCCTTGCTATGTAATGCCATCACAATCTTGAATTATAAAGGGTGACGATAGCTATGCTATGTACACTACAGTAGCCCGCGGTTCTTTCTCGCTCCTGTGCAGGGACAGTAGCACGGCGCGCTTTCTTTACGGAAACAGTTTACTCTTGCAAATCTTAACTGTTCCAGTCCTATACAAAAGAAATTGGTTTTCCGATTATGTTCGTGATGCATTTAACATTCCATAGCTCTCCTGGCGACGGCTGTTGTAGAGCTTCTGGCGTATTTGCTATATTTACAACAGACATTTAAGAATAGACATTAAAATAAAAATTATGTATGGCGTCCACCTGAACTTATATTTTTGGAATGCACAGACTATAGCCTACAGAAAGCGGTAGAGACGATTTGGAATACAACAGAAAATGAAACAAACGGTGCCGATGAGGAAAGATTTTATGACAAGTTCACTTGGGTTCGGGAGACCGTCAGTTGGGAGGCTTTGTTCATCAATCGTCAAGTTATTGGAATGAACTGCTAATAGAAATTATAGGAAATCGTTCAATGCACGCAGAATGGCTAATTTATTTCATGGAACAATTACTTCCTCGTCCGATCGATGTAATAAGATCATCTCTGAAAAGGGAACACTACAGTGGGAGAGGTTCTTTGAATTACTGCCAAACAAAGCAACGCGGTATAAATTATTTAGAAAGCCGAAGGGCAGAAGTTCTTCCCTGCAAAAGTTGTAGACTTGTGGAATGGTTTTGACTTTGGATGATAGTACCTGGGATAGTTTCAGTTGGCACAATCCCAGGTTTTTAGAGGAAGTTAGGGAAATGTGGATATTAACGTTCCAGTCTAATTGAAGTGGTTTTAACACAGATTAAACGTTTTCTGAACCACTTAGAACCCTTATTTTGCGATGATATTAGAGCTGAATAAATATTAGGTTGGGTGACAATCATTACTCTATGTACAGTGGCTCGTGGGTCCTTGTTCTCCCACGCTCACGTAGAGGACACTAGCACGACGCGCTTTCTTTTCGGTAACGGTCTACTCCTGGAAATCTTAACTGTTCCAGTTCATACAAAATAAATATTGGATTATCGATGGCGATCATGATGCACTTAATATTCCATCGCCATCCATGCGTCATCTGTTGCAGAGCGTCTGACGTGGGTGCCATAGGCTATCGCTGGATTTGATTTGCCAGCGTAGAGGGCTCTACGAACGGATTACGACAGACATTCAAGAATAAACACCATAAGATGTAGGTCGTGGATACAGTCACGCTCCTAATACCCGGGACTAGAATCACGCCCGCTTCGCTATTGGTCAAGGCACGTCACCTGATTTTGTGCACCTGAAAGGAGCCAACCGATAAACTCTCCCGAATGCGGTTGAAGATTATTCACCATGATTTCTAAAGACGAAACTAACCCTGACCCTAACCGACCCTCACGACGCCTAACCTGACTCTAACCGACACTTACTACGCATAATCTCACCATAACCGACCCTCACGACGTATAACCTGCCCCTAACCGACCCTCGAGGTGTCCGCCTAGCTCTAAACCTATATGAAGATTCCAAGGGAAGTAAGCAAGTTCACGTGACATGCTTTGGCCAATAACGCGACGGGCGTGAATGTAGTACTGGGGTTCCGCTAACACCCGGGGCGTGAACGGATCCACTACGTAAGAGGACTACGTAAGATGTAGCGTCCACCTGAACTTATATTTTTGGGATGCGCAGATAATAGTCTACAGAAAGCGGTAGAGACCATTTGGAATACAACAGAGAACGAAACAAACCGTTATGATGAGGGAAGCTTTTATGACGTTCACTTGCGTTCGCGAGACCGTCAGTTGGGAGGCGCTGTTCATCAATCGTCAAGTTATTGGAATGAAATGCTTTTAGAAATTATAGAAAATCGTTCAGTGCGCAAAGTGTGGCTAATTAATTTCACGAAACAATCACTTCTTCGTCCGATCGATGTAATTAAGTTGAAGATAGTAGTACGAACCTGGTCCAATGCAATTCAACAATCACTTGGCGTTGAAATGTTAACACTTTAACCTTACGTATGCTGAAGCGTCAGAGAGAAATAGTGGCGCCAACTGGCGACTGTCATAGCACTAGCATTAAGGCTATCAGTAAGTCAGAAAATATAGAGGAAACTGTCACAAACTTGTTTGTACGCAATTTGAGGCTTGTCTTACAAGTGCATCTTTTTAATCTATTTAACTTTTTATCGCTAAAGTCACTGGCAACGAATTGCAAATCAAACGAAACATTGCAGAACTCTTTGTAATGTTGATTCGAAGTGCGCTAAATAAATATTAGAACACGTGCATTTTCAGTTGTATGAAAGTGCAGGGCTCATGCCATATACATGTATATAAGTCTACTAGTCCCAAGACATACCTCTGAAAAAGCTCGTTCACTATAATTATAGTCTAGTTTTTATCACAACCAAATGCAATCAAATGACTTGGGATGAATTACGCTACGCCTGAAAAAGTAAGGTTGAACTTAAGTCCGGGTGATGCTGTAGGACTAAAGGTCTAGAACTGTCAAGATGGGTGTCGTTTAGGACAAGAGAAATTGGAAAGCGTTGAAGTAAATAGATCAGGGTAAAAAAAAATCTTGATCAGGTGAGGTTTTAATTTGGAGTGGAAGGACTGAGAGATGCTACCTAGAAATGCTTTAAGCAGATAATGGTAATTAGTCAGTTGCAAAATTGGTAAAGGAACTGAGAATCTGCAGAATTGAGGAAGGAGTTCGGTCCAGAGTTGAAGTGCAGTGTGGTAACTGGCTGCATTGCAATATTTGAGATAAGAATGCATTGGAAACGAGAAGGAGGGAGAGAGGAGAGTGGACGAAAGAAGTGGATGGATGGTGAAAAGTTCGCCAGGGTACTTAAGCTGGAAGTATTGGAAATTGCTGTTGGGTAAGGATAGGACAGGTCGATCACCGACTGAGATGCTACTTGCTGTATTTCCTATGAGTACTGCACCAGATAATGCTAACTACAACTGTAACTATAACTAAAATAAGAAGCCATAAACTATAACTGTAACTGTAACTAAAGTTAAATATGTAAGGAGAGTCACACTGCATGGTTTTTTCACTGAGAGATAATTCGTAAAACGTATACCGCGTCTCAGATGCCTGCTGCCTCAGAACGATAAATTACCAAGATAAAGTAAGCGATTCTTATTAGTGTTATTAACGACAATTTAGTAAAAGAAGAAATTCAGTCTAAAACTATCTTCGTTACTGAAAACTAAGGTAAAGGTTACAAAAAGTGTGAAACAATCGGGACTTATCTAACAAAAAGTGTGAAACAATCGGGACTTATCTAACGAAATAACAATTTCTAATAATTATATGTGAAGCGTTGTGACGGAATTTAAACGGCAATCCAAAAAGTAAGCCAAGAATAGGTCTGAACGAAATGTTCTTTGTACAAGAGCAATTGTAACAGAGGTCAACATTTGCAACTTCGTCAAATGAACGACATACCACACAGAATATTCACTATGTGAAATATCCGCAATCCTCTGTTTTTGTCAAATTTTGAAATTATCTTGAAAACAGTCTCTGTTATTTCTTAGTCATAATGCTTTTCGTGTCCAACTTATGAATATTCAACAACAAAAATAATATTTTGCAAGTGTTTTTTATAACCGGTGTTTAATGAGCAAAAGCTTCAAGCCATATGGCACCACGATCAAGTGTGTAACGTCAATGCTCAGAAAATGATTCCACTTGTACGCAGTAGATACTTTTTCAGCCTTATGTCAATAAACCAAATTAAATAATGTATGGGTCTCATAAATAAAACCAAAATTACACAACAGTGAGTCTGTATGGACTGATATCACGTCTTGGAAATCTAAGACCTGTGTTTTGCAGCCAGCTCACAAGTATTTGCTTGCAAGCGTGTTTTCCAGATGTAGCCCTTAGCTTATTAAAAAGAGGTTTATTTTGCCCTGCCTGCAGGAGTCAAGTAAGCACAAATCAATATTCACCAACGTAGATATGCTGTCGATCAGATTAGAAAAAAATTAAACATTTTGTGTAGAGTTTTCTGGCTAGATATACATGTACAGACCGCGGGATTAAACAATCAGAGATCCAGTGAGGCGTAGAAACAAGTTTACTGCTGATTTGGAGACGCAATTTCCAGTACTGGGCGATTTTTTTTACGAATCTATGTCAACGCGGTTCAAAACATCGATAAATGTTTAAATTCTAGCTAAGGATAAAAACTTATGCAAACACATAAAATCAAGAATCCTCACAAGTTAAATGTCAAATTTTGCAATATACAGACAGGACATTCTGAACATCGCTAATGACGCTAACAAGAAGGCCTATATTTGCGACGAATTAAGATCTGATGGTCTTTCTTTTAAATGCAGTAACGGCAGAAAACAGACGTGTTCTTCTTCACCAATGTTTTTGAACTCACGCATGATTTCCCACTTGCACGGACGATGAGTTTCCTATTGTGTTAATGACGCTGACAATAGTTTCATCGCTCTCCTGCTGTCGTCCTCTGCTGAAGAGTTTCTGACGTATATACTGTTTCACTGGATCCAATTTAGCAGCGTAGATGAACGGATTGAGACAGACATTCAAGAAAGCCAGGAACACCGTAACGTTTCGGCCATGTGAACTGAGATCCGTTGCAATGCGCAGGTTATAGAGAAAGTAGTAGAGACGAGTTGGACACCAACAAAAAAAGAAACAAACCGAGATGATGAGGAAAGTTTTGATGACGTTCATTTGGGTTTTCATGGCCTTCTGTTCAGCAGCGCTATTCATCATGTTTGAGATTTGCTATAGGTAAAAACAGAACGAATCATTAAATACATGCATTGTGGCAACCTTTCATCCAGTTAACCGTAAATTCTTCTGCATGGCTTGCTTTCCATATTCTCGTATTTTATGATCGTAGAATATGAGAATGTGGAAAGCTGCAAAAAATCATTAAATGCACGTATTATGGCAACGTCTTTCATCCAGCTAACCTGGATTACTTAATGTCGTGTGATCAATGCATAAGAAAATGCGAATAGCAAATGTTTAGTCGCATAACTGAAGTGTATGAATGCAGATTCAGGTGACTAAATGCATGAAACACAGGTTTTTAAAACAAGATTTGAATAAGTTTTAAACGACAGTGTATTAAATAAAAATGACAGAAAGATCTATGAAGACAGCATTGATGAGACTGATCAAAGCAGCGATAATAATAATGATGATGAAGACGACGACAGTGATCATGCAATCGATTCTCTCTCTGTTCTCAGCCATCCTTGTTTCGAGGGTCGGCCGCATGATGAACAATATTCCTCCAACGCAATCGATGCTACTTGTTGTGAAATTTCTATGATGATGTTGGTGTTGCTGATGATAAGGTGGAACCTAGGGCTGCCACCTTTTCGAACTAGGAAGTCGGACGCAATTTTCTCGTAAAACAACTCATGAGTTACGATCATGTAAGGGCGGCCGCAGAAGTCGTGCAACCGAGTAATTTTTGTGTTTAAATGTAGTTTTTAAAGATTTGTGTTAAATACAAATATTTATTTATCTATCTATGGAATTTATATAGCGCTCTTTCAAGATGACCACTCAGAGGAGCTCCCGACCAGGCCCGGTCAAAAAGGAATGTCTTAAGTAGTTTTTAAAAAGAGCCAGAGAGGTCTCGCGGGAGAGAACGTAGGTCAGAGGGAGGCTATTCCAAGGAATCTCTCACCACTCCTCTGGAGTTGTAAGAGAAGTGAGAGAACAGGATGCAAGTAGAGACTCTACATCAGCTGTAAAGAGGGTGTAGAAAAGGAGTCCAAGAACAGAACCCTGGGGAGACCAAAAGGAGCAGGACGCCAAGGCGAGCGACATGAGTGAAAACTGGTATAGGTAGAGCGCTCCGAAAGATAGGAATTGATCCAGCGGAGTGGTAATTTTGATTACATTCTAAATTATGGTTCATCTCCAACACTGGTTTCTGCAATTTTGTGAAATTGTGACTGAGATTGTTATGAAATAGTTAAACTTTAAGAACAGATGCAGATTCTGTCGATCAGATCAAGTTTTCAAGCAGCCTCTTATGCGATGATCATGATTTTGATTTAAAGTAATATTTTAAAGTACTCCTCACAGGTTTCAACAACAGTTTCTGTGCTAAACAAAGTTGTAGAACTCCGCGCATGTCAGTCAATTAATGGTTTTCACTGTTCACATGCAATTCAGGTTCGACAAGGTCAACACACGTTCTGTTACACTGGTCAGTCCATAGGTTCTTCATTATAGAAAAGAGTCTTTCAGCTTGAGTATTGCTCTCTGGTATCGACAACACCAGCTAAATAAGTTTTTGGAAGTTTGAACAGTTCGTTGCTTTGAAAAATTTAACCCATATTAGATCTGCATTCTGCACCTTTGTCTGGCATGCTTATAAGCTTCGCAAAGCTTCTCGAAGGCAAGTAAATTCCTTGTAAAGCTCAGCTCCGTCACCAGTCGAAGAATAGTTAGCAGTAGTTAGAACGGGTATTGTGTTTTAGGCCACATTTTATTCGTTTGGTCACACATTTTAACGTCGGTCAAGTCGGACATTTGCCTCGAAATCGGGAAGGTCCCCACAAAGTCGGGACGGGTGGCAACCTTAGTGGGACCTCGGATATTTGCTAATATCATATAACACAATAACTCTTGATCATAATTATTATGACAATAGCAATAAAATAAACCTACGTCTTTTATGTATTCACTAGCATTTTGTACGCGGCTTTGCCGGGGTTTACACACGCGTAATTTTTAACGGCTGCAAATAAAAGCTACTTACTTACTTACTATATATGCTGAAGAGCTTCAACTATTTTAAATATCCACACATCTGAATGGACACGATATTTAGAGGTGAAAATAGTTTGCCCAGTGAATTTGAATTTAATTACCTGTGACTCAGCTGCTGCCCCGTTTCGCATTTGAATCTAATGTGCTTTTGGTAAGCGACTTCGCATTTGAATTTAATGTCCGCTTACTACTGCGCCACCTATCGAACGTTCTTTCGTGTAGCTCTAGCGTAATCCATTATTGCCGCTTGATGGGTTTGAACTTTGAAAATCAACTAAAAATGTCAATCTATCGGAACTGAAATTATAATTTGAACTGAAAATTGTTGGGATCAGAACGTTCGTTAAAAATTTGTCATCGCCAAAGTGTTGCATTGGCGAGTTTTTAGTTGAGATGACCGATAAAATCGCCCGTGGAAAATTCTTATTAGAAATTAACGGGCATCGTTATTGGTTGCGAGAAAACGGGCTTCCCTAGATTTTAAGGCGTTTGGATAAATGACCACGTCGAAATTAAAAATGTCCGTATATCGGAATTTAAAGTAAATAATGAGTTTAAAATACTACCGCACGGGTTATCTCTGCCTTATAGACCATTATAGGCCTATTATTTGTTCCCCGGGCTAAATATAATAGTAGACGAAACTCGGCGGTTCTTCTATTACCTCTGAGCTTCGTCTCTTATTATCGAGTTTTAGTGTTCCATTATAGCGATCGTAATTTTTCGGAGCGACGCCCGCGTTTTATGACGAATGCGCCTCATTTGCATACTTAGCCTCGCGTGACGTAAGACAAAATTTCTCTTACGTCACGCCGCTCACGCGAGACTAAAATATACAATGTAATTGGTATTACGGTACCTCATCATTTCGAAGTTTAAAATGTCCATATATCAGCGTTTAAATAAAATTGCGAGCTGAAAATAGTCGCGTTTACCTTCACATGCCCGTAATAATGTTTTGTAAAAATTTGCAAATCGCTAATCCGTTCCCTTTCGGAGCCTATAGTGGCAAGACAAACATACAAACAAACGGAAGGACAAACTCTCAGAATTATATATAAGATAAAACTTCTTTTCTTCCTTAGAATTATTAGTCGCTGACGTTTTATCATAATTTAGGCTACTAACGGCGGGTTTCTCGGTCATTCTAAATGCTAGGTCAACGCCACAAAGAGGTAAAGGAGCTCTATCAAAGCCATGTTTCATACACCTAATACAATACGGTACTTAATTTATTAATTGATCCAATTTTTTAACGTTTCCGTAACCGAATTCTGCATAAATTTAATAGACATACTGGAAAACTAAACTTTCTGTTCGTGTCCTTTCTTTACCTTTTAAAATATTGTCTGTCTATTGAAACATTTACCTGGAACGACACTCTTTTGTATGACTTGCAGGATGCGCGAGTAGCAGAACGCGAAGACTACGAGAGGCAATACGAAATTCATTAGAAACCTATAGACAGCGTAGGCCTTCGCATTTATGGCAGCCGGAAACTCAACGTAAAGAATACATTGCCCATCTTTGACATTCGTGGCTGATAAATCAACAAAGGCGCCTAAAACTGTGATAGGATTTGCCCAAGACAGGACAATCGCCAAAAAGTACATCCACTGACGAAAATGTCTCTTGTGGAACACCGCATGGACAATTTTCACGTATCTTTCCAGAGTCAAGATGACAAGATTGGCTGTTGAGGAAGTCAGAAAAAACCACAAAATAGCCTCACCGGTTAGAATTTTGCAGAGGGCTCTTCCTATAATGATGCTGTAATTGATGTCCAGTATTTTAGTGACATTACTGATTACGAGTAGTAAGCAACAGAGAAAATCCAGACTCATCTGATTGAAAACAATGGACATCTCATACTTTCTAGCCTTCGTCTGTGCAAGAATTAGAAGCATCAGAAGGTTAGCGATTCCGCCAATGATTCCAATCGCAACAATTGACCCTTCGAAAGCAAACATTTTCGCGTCTTTCACCGATTTGTGTATTCAAACGGTCAAATTTATGAAGGAAAGAAATGTCGGTCGCAGAATTCACAAGCACATAAGCCGATAACAAGGGTATGTCTAAGGACATGTGCAGGTGTAGATGTTACAGTACGAGCATTGCAGAATTTATAGACAACAGCCTATAGACGTGCAGCGTGTCATAGAAAGATGCGCCAATAGGCCTACACGTGTGCGGCCCATCGCCTCAATTCTTCTGTCGATAGGAGAACGCATGCGCAGTTCCTTCGGACTGCAAATTAGCTTCATACATAATGCCTTGGCCTCGTCTTACCTCTAGGCTTCATTACGTTGGCCAACGCGATAAGTTATTACGGCTCAAGTAACCATTGTTTCGACTACATGTATGTAAAGCCTCATGTGTGCACCCGTGAATTGTATGCTTCTTGCGTCGTCACTAGACTCGTTAGAGAAAAATGAATCTTGGAGTCAATAACCTTCAATTTCAGAGTTTAAGCTCGATAGACAAATTTCAATGCATTTATTCTATTTATTCTAATAGGTTCACATAAGCACAATGCACTATTCCAAATTCGAACATTCTCTTTTGTCTAACTTACTGAGCAACGTAGTGAGCTTTCAAATCACAAGCTCTGTAAATATTACCGTTTAACAACATCCAGCTGTTTATTTAAAAGAATATTCAAATGGAGATTAAGCTTTAATTACCGGCTAGCCTTACTTTCATTAGGTTAAGGCTATACAGGTATGCACAGCCGCGACTATCGTCGGCTGAACTCCCAAAAGACCTCCGCCAAGGTGCTCATACTCCTATCGCTCCAGTTAATTTCACCTTTCCTCCGCTAGCCCTCTCCTCTGCTAGTTTCCATTCACTACTGAAGCCCGAACTCTTCAAGCTATCCTATCCTGATTCTACTACTGCTCCACCACACGACCACGATAATCATCGAACCCCCTCGTAGCACCATACTGTCTTCTCGGCTTGACCTCTCCGGATTCTGACCTGGCACAGGGACGAACACAAAAGAATGCTATTGCGGAATTGATTTGATATATCGCCGGTAAATAAGCTAGTCTCCCTTTTGTTTGGCTAGGACGTATTTCAAAGAATTATATTACATTGTTATCCCACGCTTACATGCTGCTACAGTAGCACGGCGTGTTTACAATTCGGTAACAGATCTACTGCTGAAGATCTAAACATGTCCAGTTCATACGCAGGAATCGTTTTAGCCTAATTTAAGAGATACTTTTTTTATAACTGTTAGATAGTAGGCCTAATGTTCCGCACCTGTTTCCACTACTTTCCAGGTAGAAAAAGCGCTATGTAAATGTTCAGAAACATAGGTCTACATGTAGGTCTAAAATATACACATAGAATTAACTGAATCCATGCTACTCTGGTATTCTAAATATATAGTTTGAAGTGAAAGAATGTGGGAAATATTGGCGTAGTCATTAGCGACCGAGAATCGTCAAAAAATTATATTATGTTAAACTATATTGAGCATGAAAATGAGGTAGGGCTATTGTCGAGAGGCTAGTGAGCTTCTTGTTCCTGTCTCAAGTCAACCGTTTTTGGGCGATCGTGGCGCTTCTTCTACCCGTGGATATATTCAGATGCCGTGATTCTGTATATATCAACTCGAGCTCATCGTTCCTTCTAAAGTCTTGGGCCTTCCTCTTGAAAAGCCTTCCACTGAAATGCGAAACGAGCACATCTGTCGAATGGAAAGGATGGAAGTTCGCCATCTTGCGAATTAAAAGATTTCGATATATCCAAAACAATATACGCTGTCGCAATTCAAGACCATTAGCACCAAAGAAACAACCTATAATGGTGAAGTTATAACGCGATCTTAACTATATTTAATTTGCCGAAGGAATAATACGATCACATTGTTGGTCATCTTGCGAATTTAAACAATTTCGATGAAGCAAAAAAATATAAACTTTAGCAATCTAAGACCACTAACACCGAAGAAACTATCTATGCTGGTGTTAGGACTTACGCGATCTTAGCAATATTTGCCGAAGCAATTACACGATCGCTTTTTTATGACTACACTTCATTTTAAATATATAATATCAATATGAGTTTCTGACGCTCGCGTCACGATGTTAAGCTGTTAAAGGAATGGTGAGTTCATCCGTAGAGCCAATTTATGCTACAAGGGTGACATATTCGATTTAAGACGGCCGCAGCCATCATTGAAAATGGCTGTAGCCACGATAATAGTAACAGTTGAAGATGTGCTGTTACAATCGTGTTTTAAAATTTCCAGACTCCAGAGTCCTACAAAAGAAGCACGTAGAAAAAACCCAGGCATTTTGTTGGTAGGACTAGTTGTTACCAGCGATGCGGTGCTGACTTTGGGCGTTAATAAAAGCATCCCAAGTCATTAAATAATTATTCCACGTCATTCACTCGATAATCATCACAGAGGCAAACTCGATCACAGAAGCAGCCATGAGTATCAGCTGAAAGCGACTTAATTTTCTTAGCCTCGGTATACGATGGCTGCAGGGTTGTCAGTCCAGAGTCCCGCCACCTGATCTTTCAACTGGCAAAATACGGTGTCTGCTGCAGTCATTTTTATTGTCAGGTTCGCTAGGGAGCTCAGGCGAAGCTAATATCGCGCGTAGACACCATAACTATAGATTGTGTACATACATGTAAGCAATTGTTGCATTAGCTACTTATAGGATAGATTGTTCGACGGCTGAATGTTCAGATGCTGGGTCACCGATCAATGTGACCTTCATACATTCCATTAGTTGTCTATCCCGCAGAGGACAAACTAAGGGTGGAGCGTCGTGCCCAGTGGGGAAGATAGGGCTGCCAATGGAGACGAGGTCTCTTTCGTGCGGCAAGGACTAATGAGACCCAAGCGCTGTTTGTTTAAGTTGCTGGAACGCCACTATTACAGTTTCGTCAGTGGCCGTGTGACTTTATTCTGCCAGCAAAGGGTCCCAGTATTTTTTATACCCCGACTACTATATCGAAAAATCAGTAAAAATCTGTCCCACAATCTTTATGACGCTTTAAAAGATAATTCCTGTTTCGTTGTATTCCCCTTTTACTGTACCCAGTTGCGACGTGTCATCTGATCTTGCGAATAAACGAACATTTTATGATATCTAGACACATTGTCAAATTTGTTTAAATACGGCCGATAAGGCGGGCAGCAGTAACACAGTTCATCGTGTAGAAAAACTGTAGATGGTGTATCCATTGAGTTCCTCTGGCGCATGGTCGTTCTTCTAATTAGTAAATTGCCTTTTCACGCTATCATGCTTAGTCTCCTTTCATGTCGCATGTCATTAGGCGTTGCTGCATTTGATGCTATACTTTCATATTTTTCATAATCCAATATTATAATGGATTAATCTGTCTAATTACTGCATAAACTTCACTTGACGAGCTTCCGGCGTTACTTGGGATCTAGCTGCATCAGCTGCGGGGTGCCTCCGCTGCCCTTTGTCGGTGCTGAAGTCCTTGCTTTAGTTGCCCGTGAGGTTGACTCTGATTCTGCAATTTACGCAGGCGTTTACTCAATTCAGGTGTGAGCGATGCAGCATGCATTGCATAGTCTAAGATTGTTATTTATATTATATTTAATGAAGGACAATCATATCGAACATCAAGATCTCCGACGTTTCGCACAGCTCTATAGCCGTTTAGCGGATAGGTTTTTTCCTATCTATGTTCGTAATCGTAATCGTAATCGTAATCTCCAAACTTCTAAAGCGCCACTCGAAAGCCAAGCGCAGGGCACCAGCTTATTCACGAGCGCTGCGTCTAGTCAAAAGGTTTATCCGAGAGAATAGTCCGAAGGAGGTCCGAGTCCGGGCCTAACGGGCCTAATGTTGTCAGATTCTTCTACATGAATTTTTTATTGCATTCTCTGAGAATGTCACTTGACGAATACACAGTTTAATCGCTCACGAATGTTCTAGCTACACCAATGATGATGAGATAGCTACGATGACTGCAACAACTGAAAAACCTTACGTTACCCACTTCTCAAAAAACATGCCTAGTGTCTACTGAAGACTAGAGATGCAGTCTAATGCGCTATATCCAGTCTAAGCTGCTGTATTTCCTGGACTTGTGCGGTTTAACTCGTGAATCAACGGCGAAGTTTGGCTGAAGTTGATAGCAAACCAAGCAAAACGATTCCTTATCTGCGAAGGATGAACGCTGTGGCGATTCATTTGTCAAACTTCCAGACGATACAAGAAATCCGATATGTCAAATTGTGGAGGTAGAAAAGATAAGATAATAGGCCTAATAAATAGTCATTTCAAACTGATTCTGGCTTGGGTAGATATTTGCGAATATAGGATTGGACATAGTCACTGATAAACAATCTAGAATGTAAGTTTTAGGTTCTGTTCTTAAACAAATAAATATTTTCATCTACAGCTGAGAAGAGTCCATCATTCATGCACCGATTGCCTAACACCCCTTATGTATATCTATAGTCTATAATGCATTGTTAAGCAAGAGAACAGATTTTCAACTGCAACTGCTAGAAGTAACAAAGACCAGCCCTTAAGCTATAGCCCTTATGAGGCATCCTTAGGTATTAAGTCAGAGGTTCCCAAACTTTGTATGCCCGCACCCTTGGAAATGTTTGACTAATGTTCGCACCCCCTATAAAAGCACTATTACATTTTAAGACGAATATATACATGAAATTGTTACTATTTGAACCACAGGTTGAACCGCATACAATGCCATACTGTGGTATACACTGCATACACGCATACTTACTGCATGTGGACAGACTGAATTATACTTTAAAGAAAACAAGCAGATTCTATGATTCTAATTGTAACCTCTAGACTCTGTCACTAACAGTTCTAACTGTAATATTAAAATTTTAAAATTTCGCACTTTTTAAAGTCATGACTCTCAATCCAGAACATAGAATTCAATGACTTCTATGTTGCTGTTTCTCAAAAATGATTTTTTTACATTTGTGTAAACCTGAATGATTTTATATTAGCCTACCAGAAATTACCTATTATTATCGCCGATACTGGAGACACCTAACACTCTATAGGCCTACTGAAACTTGTCCTTACAGGCCTTAGGCTCACAGGCTGACAATGTTACATGGAAATAAACTTCTAATCTTACGGTCTTGCCCATTCTTATCCTATGCCAGCTCAACAATTTATAATGTATTATCGATGCATTCTTATAATTCATACTTTCCCTCTTTGTCGCCCCCTGAAATGACATGTCGCCACCCCGAGGGTGCGTGCACCCCAGTTCGGGAACCTCTGTATTAATTAAGTGTTGGCGATTTCATTCTCTTAGCTTCGTTGGCCAGTACTTTACCACATCGTCTGACCTTTCATCTGATTGCACAGTCAGTGTACTCATCATATGTGAGTTGGCTAGAAGCGCAGATGTAACCGAGGTCTCAAAATAGACTTTGGTCCTACTGAGTGTTTTGCCTTCCGACCCCTCGATTGACAATCCATCATGCTGGACTGTCACTAAAGAGAGCTATTTAGTGGGGACCTTATATACGCCCGAATGAAAAATAGTGCGCTAGGGAGTAAGGAGTCAGGAAATTGAGTTTCCAAATTTAGGTGTATTACAAGTACCAGCTTGGGGCAACATAATATTACGATCTCGCTTCAGTTGCTTTCGCAGTTTATTCTTAAATGAGCAGCCTGCACGGTTCCAATTTTCTGGATTTCATTTAAAGCAGTATTCCAAATCGTTAACTTCTGTGAAAATTCGCTTTCTTCAATCATTGTAATCAAAGATAAAATTCGTTTAAAAAAAAGTGAAAATCAAACTTGTGATATTTATTCATTTTGACGTCTAATTGAAGCAACAGTATTTTATCCATCTCTGATGGACACAGCTAAAGTATAAATCAAAATACAACAACTCAGGTTACAAGCTTAATTTGGAAAGAAAAAAAATGATTGGAGGAACGTTGCAAATGGTAATTGAAAAGGACGAGGAAACAACCAGAGATCCAGTTAGATTAAATGCAAGATAGTTATCGCACTGTTTGTATCTCGAATAATGTTAGAAGGATCCAAGACATTGAAAGTTGTTTAAATTCAAAGCAGCTGTACAACACCAAATCATTTTGCCTCGCCAGTTAAAAGGCCAAATATTGTATTTACACAAAATACGACAGGTAGGCCTATATTGTTTACGACGTTAATAACAACTACGACGAATGAAGCTCCCATTCTTTAAAATATAGCTGTCAGCTTCGGTTCACTATCAAAGGTGCGCAAATGAAAGGGCGAAATCAAAAGGGCGAAATCAAAAGGGCGAAATCAAAAGAGCGCATGTTTAAAAGGGCGAATAGCAAAAGGGCGCATGTAAATAAAGAGCGTGTTTGTAATGGCGAAGAGCAAACGGGCGAAATCGAACTTCTACTGCACGAAAATTAAATAATTATATTCATAATCTACTTCTTATTGACGAAAATCTCACTGGTTGAGGCATACAATTTTGAGGTAAACCCGTAGTTTAGGTTGGTAAATTCAGACCATGCTTTCAATCTTGTACTTTATGCTGGTAAACGATTTCAATATCGGGGAAAACGTTTCACGCGCTCTCAATTTGAAATGGAAGCTGGATTGATGTAAATAATTCATTGCTTACCCAAACGGAAGCTGGATTGATGAAAATAATTTGCTTAAATGGGAGCTGGATTGATGAAAAGAACTGTTGCAATGGGAGCTGTATATATAAAAAAAGACTCTTTTCAATGGGAGCCGATTGATGAAAATAGTAGTTCCATGGGAGTTGAATTGATGAAAGGACTTTTTACAAAGGGAGTTGGATTGATGAAAATAGTTCTTTCAATGGGATTTGGATTGACGACAGCTATCGTGGGTATTGGCAGACCAACGTAGGCCGACGGTAGGCCCTACGGCATTCAAAAGATTATATTAATTTACGAAATTAGATTTTCATAAATCCAACTTCTATTTAACCGAAACAATACTTGTTATGAATCCAGCGAAATGACCAGGAACGTGTTTCCGATATTAAAATAATTCACCAATTAAAAACTTCGCTTCATAATTTACTAACCTAAACTACGGGTTTACCCAATTTTAAACCTTTACGTATTTCGCCCGATTGCTCTTCGCTCTTATAAACACGCTCTTTATTTAGATTCGCCCTTTTAAACCTGCGCCCTTTCCCTATTCACCCTTATAAATATGCACCCTTTTGCTTGTCGCCCTTTTAAACATGCGCCCGTTTGATCGCGCCCTATTCATTTCGCCCTTTTGATTTGCGCCCCTTTGATAGGATATACCGTCAGCTTACGCCACAAAGCAGTCATGCGTTTGCAGACAGATTCGATACTTCCTGGAAGTTGCCACTCATCTGCACGTCCGGAGAGTTGTTGATGACGCTGACAACTGTTTCATCGCTCTTCTTGCGTCGTCTGTTGCACAGCTTCTGACGTAGATACTTTTTCACTGGATCCAATTTAGCAGCGTAGATGAAAGGATTGAGACAGACATTCAAGAAGGCCAGAAACACCGTGATGTAACGGGCATCTGAAGTGTGACTTGTTACGATGCGCAGATTATAGAGAAAAAAGTAGAGACGATTTGGAAACCAACAGAGAATGAAACAAACCGAGATGAATAGGAATGTTTTGATGACGTTCATTTGGGTTTTCATGGCCATCTGTTGAGCAGCGCTTCTCATCATGTTGTTGAAGTTAACTGCGGATTAAAACACAAAATCATTAAGCGCACTGGTCAATAGTCTAGGCGCGCAGAGCTGAAAAGTCCTCAAAAAAGCGATGTAAGCGGCAAGTCATGTTCATTTTTGGCAACATACTTTTTTACGCTAATTCGACCCTGCTGCTTACGAAAATCGCTGTTGCCAAGCTGGATTTTTGACCTGAAGGTCATTTCAAGGTCAGACAAAATTTAATCTAGCAAAAATCAGAGCAAAATGGCCAGATCTCAGCCAATAATTGTTGAATTAGGCCAATTCTTTCTTGCTTTTTCTCGTCTTCGTAAGGGCTACCTGTTGTTAGAAACATGATTACTAAATGCAAGACAATCCAAGGTTATTTTAAGGTCAAAAATGTCAATTTCAGATGAAAATCTGGGCAATGGCCATAACTCAGTAACATATTTTTCTATTTGGGTGCTTCTTTTACATTTTTTGCTCGGCAGAGATTAGCTTATCAGAGGTTAGGCCTATATCCCAGTCAAAATATCAAAATTGGGTTCTTTGGGCAGCTTCATTGTTTAGCATAAAAAAACGCAGACGTAAAGGCGCTCATTTGGAAGTTATCTTCTCTTTACCGATAACATACATAATTAGTAAAGTAAAGAGAACAAGACTGTGACAACGAAGAATACCACAACAATGACCTAACTGAAGTTTGGTCCCTGATAGTCGTATCTGAATATTGAGACACGTACCTGGAACAATGCGCTTGTTTGTGACTTGAAGTATACGTGTATAGCAGAACACAAAGACTACCAACGGCAAAATGAAATCGTCAAAAAACTTATAGACACCGAAGGCTTTGGCATTTATAGCAGCCGGCACCTTAGCGTAACTCATACATTTGCCATCTATGACAACCGTGCCTAAAGAAGAAATGACTGCACTACAAATCACTGTAAAGTTTACCCACGTCAATGCAATCGCCACAAAGTACATCCACCGACGAAAGTGTTTCTTATGGAATACTGCATGAACGATCTTCACGTATCTTTCCAGAGTTAA
The DNA here is from genome assembly GCA_020284085.1 of Aporrectodea caliginosa. NCBI lineage: Eukaryota > Metazoa > Annelida > Clitellata > Crassiclitellata > Lumbricidae > Aporrectodea > Aporrectodea caliginosa. The sequence goes on from JACEVL010000628.1 coordinate 229,978, forward strand.
GACTACAAGATTGTCCGTTGAACTACCCAGGAAATACCAGAGCATCATCTCACCCCCTAAAGCTTTACAGAGGAGACTTGCGCTATAATTGTCGTTGTAATCGATGTCCAGTACTTTAACGCTGTAGCTAATTACAAGTTGTAAACAGCAGAGAAAATCCAGAGTCATCTGATTGAAAACGATGGCCATCTCATACTTTCGTGCTTTTGAATGCGCAAGAGTTAAAAGCATCAGAATATTTGCGATTCCGCCAACGAGTCCGATTGCGATAACTGACGCTTCGAAAGCAACCATTCTCACACAGTTAATATTTGAACATTATCTTTGGTTAAGAAAAATCTATCGTACCAAGAATTGTCGATTCAATACTTCATAAATTGTGTCTTTCAACACTCTAAATTTCTCTTTGCGTTACAAATTTCAGATCGCTGAAATTAGATCTACTAAGTTACTATTGAAATACTGACGGCTTTTGAAAAACTGCAGCCATTCGTTCATCTTGCGAAACCGATCATTTCCTTTGGCAGTAGGTGGCGCACAATACTTACCCCCATCGGCAAAACCGGCCAGACATAATTATTAATATGCTTCAGATCCTTTTATACTGTGTCGCCAAGCCTCACTATAAGCTGTCTGAGGTTTAATGGTTATGCAGGTATTCTTCGTTAAATCCCCTGTGTTTGCCGTATTTTGTCTACTTGTAGAATAGGTGCAGACGAACAAGAAATAATAGGCTATTATAGGCTAATATCAGAGTACGTGTTTTACAAATTATTATGACAAAATGAAACGATTTATACTTTAGCGACAAGAGTTTTTGACAGGACTTCACTGAGAAAGTCAGGTACAAATTTCCAGATACATTCGTGCAAATACTTATTCTGGTTTGTTTATTGCGAGGCAAATCCAATTAATTACAGGTAAAGCATAAGATGCTAAATTGTTGTAGTAGCAATGGCGTCCAGCTGTCAGAAGTTGATATTTAAGGAACCAATTATAATTATCGGATGCATTTTCTGTTACACATCTTAAAACGACTGATTAATAGGGATAGATGTTATGTCAGAGCAGATAGTGTGTTACTTAGTCAGTAAGTAAGAATTAACGAATTCTTGATTTACTTAATGCACCCTCTGGCAGTTGACTAAAAATGCCTTCGTTCTTGACTAATGTATCGTTTATGACCAAGCCGACCGTTTTAGGTCCAATTGGTTATGTCTAGCATAAGCAATAAATTATTTATGAATTTTGACACAAGAAGTGCAGCATATGTGAGAAATCACGACAATTATCGGCAAATGCTGACATTCACGGTTTCCATGAATTCTGTGAATTCGTGATTTTCGCTCATACCTACTGATTACCTTTTAATTAAACATAACCCTCGAATGAAAGTTAAGATAGTTCTCTGTTTAATCGTCATGTGGTGAGATGCATTAGAGCGTTTAGGCCAATATGATGCATAGTCTACACAAAAATCGCTTGTGGAAGTCATTTTTGGCTTCAGCCCGACTGTGATATTGTACTTGAGGAACTGATACTGGATATCGTTGAACATAAATAATACTGGACTAGACAAACACGATCCATAATGCCTACGATTTTTGCCATGGAATCTATGAAAGCCTTTTATTGCGATTGTGAATAATGAACCCTGGATTTTAACCCTAGTCTCACATGTTATCACTGTAAAGCGACGTTCTTTCGTCGCCAGGGTCATTGATGCCGACTTTATCTTGCCTAGTCTATCAAGTTGTTGCGATCCTCCTGTATTCAGCGGAATAAAGTAGCTTCCGTTATTTAACGACCTATATTCTACATATCTCGTCAGTAGGTTTCTCTATTCTGTCTTCTTAATCGTTAACAACCTTCAGTGGCATCTAGCTCAAAAACTTTTCACCGGGTTCGATTTACTGACACTGTTCTGCCCCTACTACAATAGTATCATTTCCCTTCCTTTTTCTGTAAGATCAAATTAGAAGTATCTTCTGCAATGGACCTTCTGACTCGTTGGTTCCCACAAGGTTCTAATTGGTTGGCATTTGCCGATTTCCGATCACTTATGATTGGCCTGTTTTTTGCCGATTCCGGATCTTATCCGATTAATCGGAAATATTCATTTTTATTTGGTTCTAGGCACTGTTTATAACTCAAAAACCCGACTGTCGGCCAATCTGTTGTTTTCGTCGACCCACTAATTTATTCTTTTACACGGACTTTCAATGATAAAGATTAAAGATTACCGCTGGTCGCCAAAACAGGTTAGCATTTTTGTAATAATTAAAAAAGGAATTCTTTTTGTTCAAAATATTACATCAAAATATTAATCGGGCTATAGGGCAAAATCCGGCGAAAACTGATTTCCGATTCAAGTATCGGTCACACCCTAGTTCTTATCTTTGACCTATTCTGTTCGTCTTCTGCGCTTTCTCATTCAGCACACTCGTCACAGCAATCTTATATTAGCCTACCATACCCTCTACAGTCTACATGACAACATCGAACTATTCATATGTTTCTCTGCAAACTATTTCGTCGACTGTATAGATCATCTGCTTCACTGTTACGTTTTGCTGTTACTAAATGTATTTAAATTCTTAATTTTTAATTAAAACGCTACACATTTACAAAATATCGTCATCGTAAAGTCGAGATTTCTAGAGCGCCCACAAAAAAAGAAGTCGCGGGAACCAGCATAATTTTATTCACAGCAAGGCGCTTAACATAGAAGTTATTCAGTAAAGTCGAAACCACGTAGGTCTTAAGAGTAGGCTATAGCAGCTGAGATGTCGGTCAATATTGGTTTAAATAATACATCTGATGTTCCAGCGCGTCGGGTGCTTCGCTCTGCGACGAGGGGTGAGTTCCTTGTTCCACGGGCTCGCTTGGCTATTAGGCAGCGCCGTGCTTTTCGGTTGTTGGCCCTTCCATCTGGAATGACCTACTACTTAAGCTCCGTTTTTACTTGTAAGCCATCTGACAGGGTTCTACAAGTCCCTCAAGTCTTTTTTCTTTAGTCGTGGCTGGGCCGGGAGCGCTATATAAATGCTCTGAATGAATGAATGAATGAATGAATCTTATTGCAGTTTACGTCGACAATTTTTGACTGATAACAACAAATACACGAAAGAACAAGAAAGCCGCCGTCGCAAGTAGACTAAATGAAGCACGACATTGTGAGCGACACGATGCGAATGAAATCAAAAGCAATCGATCGATCGAAAACTCAGACTCTATTATTTAATGTCCAATTATATTTATTATGTTATGCTAATCGATATGATGTTAAGCTATGCGATGCGGCTTGCATGATATGATGCAATATGATATGACGTAATTTTTTTATTGTAAGACATACCCGGTAGCATAGCAAAACATTATTTTGTTAGAATATTGAAGTTCTGAAGTTTATTATTCGTCGAGATCAATAAGTTAAAGCCATTGGACAGCAGTCGCCGCTTTAAAATGAAGTAACGCAGGCCCATTTGTTTCAGAAAGAAGATACTAACATATAAAAATTCACATGCAGTCTGTGTTTGTTTAGAATTTATATAACGCCTTTTGCAATTTCTAAGAGCACTACTGCTGTGCTAGAACCCTTCCTTTCAGTCTGTTCACGGCTGATATTGCTTCACTAATTTCTAATCACTCCGCCACGGGTCACCTCTTCGCTGACGACGTTCAGGCTTACGTCCATGGTTATCCTTCAGCTCAACTCGTTCTTGCTGTCCGTATTGACACTATTTGCCATGACTTACACCTATAGATGTCTTCAAATCGCCTATCTCTATATTCTTCCAAATCTCCACTCATCTGGTTGACACTCACAAAAAACTCCAAAAACGTGACCTTTTGCTTCTTGCTAAAAACTTCCCCCAGTTCACTTTCTCTGCGAGTGTACGTGACCTAGGTGTCAAATAGACAGTTCCCTTACTTTCTTTGAACATAATTATCACTCAGCTTTACACGCTCCTCTTACTTTCAACTCCTACGTATCAGGGCCATTCGCAAATCTGTCTTCCACTTTGACTTCAATAGTCCATGCATTTGTCTGTTCTAGAATTGACTATTGCAATTCTGTTCTTATAGGCCTTTCCGAGGTCTGCCTGTCCCCTATCCAGTCAGTTCTAAATGCTGTTGCCAGATTGATTGCTCGCCATATCTCCTCGTTCATGATCCTCTCGCAGCCAGAATTCAGTTCAAAGTTTTTGTCCCGCCTCACATAGTGCAACGATCACAACAGAACTAGACAACGTCACAGATTGGGCTGCAACCTGTAACTTAAAACTGAACTCAAAAAAGACCTTTGAAATGGTGATTCGTCGACCACGGGGACGTGCTGGGCGTGAGGAGGTTCCGATTACTACTCACGCCTTTTCTCTGCGGTTTTGGGAAACCCAGGGCATGTACTCCATGGGCTACTCGCCCCCCCTCCCGAAAAAAGGCGCTCGCCTACTCCCCGCGCCAGAGATTACATGACCGTTTTATTCCACAAGCGGACAATCTCTCACGTAGATCGTTTATAATAAGAATGTTATACTCTGTATAAATGTATGTACACCAAAGTGCGAATATGCAATTGGTTTAATCAACAATAAACTTACTTACTTTTTACTTAAGTCCAAATTGGGCATTGCTCCTAAATATCCTAGGGATCACATTCGCCTCCCTCTCTATTCAGTTTCTCATCGACCTCTCCGCTCCTTGGTCAGGCATACTCTTTTTGTTCCATTTTCTGGCGACCCAGGCCGATGCGCCAGTTGGAACAATGAGCTGGGCTATAATGGATGTCCTCAAATCGCTTGCGGCTAAACCCGACTAAGACTCGGCTTATTTGGCTTGGCACGCCCCAACAGTTTTCTGAAAAAGACATAGCCTCACTTGCCTTGAAATGCCCCCATTTCTAATTCTTAACCTCAGTTCGTGACTTTGGAGTCATCCTAGAACAGGAACTCATATAATTTTACGCGTCACATAAATCTTCTCTGCCGCAGCTGTTACTATCAGCTTCGACAGCTCAAGGTAATCTCCCGCTCTCTGTCTCCTAGCGCAGCGTCGACGCTGGTCCATGCTTTTGTAGTCTCACGGCTCGACTATTGTAGCGCCATATATGATGGACTTCCCGCCTGCCGGACCGTGAGATTTTGTCCGAGAAGAATGAGCAGAAGGTATCAGCGATAGACGGAGAGGGAATTCAGCTTGGCAGCGGGGAGGAGGATTTGCAATGAAGAAGAGAGTTGACAGCTCTCCAGAGGTGCCGAGGGTTGGAGAACCTGAAATGGATGAGTGAGGTGCAGTATTTCTTTTTGGCAGCAGCGATGAGTTTATGGTATCTGTTTGTGACTGATTTGAGGTTGATGAGGGCTTTTGCTCTGGACGTGGGATCGATGGTGCGCTGGTAGATATGCTAAAGTTGCCAACGAAAGATTTAAAAGCTTGGAAGTATGAAGTGAACCTAGGCAGGGGCGTCCATCCCATGTGGGGAATGAAGCAGAAATCTTCATAGCCTTTTCAGGGGGGGGGAAGAAAAGAAATTTTTAGTACATTAAACGTCTGCTCAGTTTTTTTCCATTTAAGAAATTTATCAATGTGTTTTGTTTATTTGAAAAAGTGCTTTTCTTTGTTGTAAAAATAATAAAATCATTGTCCTGTTCTCGGACCGCGTTGACTAGAAAACTGAGTAAAGGACAGTCAATGTGGTGCTATCGCATTGGTGATTACAATGGATACGGTTGCTTGTCAAATGTCAAATATAGGACTGTTACCATGATGACATGCTAGGTATTTTGAAGAAATGGATCATTTTATGTCAAGGAAGTTGATAACAGAGGATCACATACCGACAGACTAATACTGTAACTTCTACGACCTAGAGCCACATATATAGCGCAAACCAAGTTCAAGGAGTTTCGAATTAACGCATTCGCGCCGTACAACGGTACAAGACATTGTGCTGCTTTATGACTTGATTCCAGAGGATGGAAAACTGGATTCACCTTGATGCAGTGACGAGCAAAAGACGCGTCTGTCGACAGGATAGTGGATTGAAGGCAGTTATGTTGAGCCATTACGTGTGATATGGCAACTTTCAGGCTATCCCACGCTCACCAGCTTGTACGAAATCCTGGTCTTCCTTGCGGTGACCAGCTGTTCAGCTGAGCAAGTAATGAGTCGCATCCGCATTGTGAAAATCGATTGTGATCAACCATGGTTGACGACTGGTTTGCACCTCTGAAGGTATCAGCCTGTGAACCAGGCACTGTGTATGCCTATAGGCCTACTCTATCACAAAAACTGGACGAAATTGTTGATCGCTTGGCTACGACGCACTCTGCTGCTCTGAAGAAGCACCTATTTGTAATTTTAGATGCTTCTGCTTTTGTACTGTCTGGCCTCTATCTGTGTACAATGCATAATGTTGCTTGATTAGTGAACTAAAAGTTAAAGAATCCAACAGTTAAAATTGTGCTTAAAATGTTGATAATCGAGTTTTCTCTTTTGTCGACAGTCTGGTGCTTCGTCGTGGGGGGGGGAGCAATCTGATGACAAGAGGGGGATGCTTTAAAAGCTTGGAGGTAGGAAGTGAACCAAGGGTTGCTTTTCTGTGAGCTGCGTTTGGTGATGAGTGGGGCATGAATATCAAGGAGGTCGGAGAGTGTTGAATTGTAGCAAGACAAAAGGTCATCAAGGGAAGACGGAGGGTTGAGAATCAGCTGGGAGTCGAGAATATCTTTGATAAAGGCCTGATGGTCAATGGAGCCGGTGAGACGGAAGGAATGGATAGAAGGTGGAGGTCGAGCAAAATGCTTAATTTCAAGGTCGGCCATGATGACGTAATGATCAGTCATGTTGAGAACAAAGTGTGAGAGTTTGGGAGATAGGAGAAAGGCGGCGGAAGTGATGAAAAGGTCGAGGGTGTGATTCTTGATGTGCGTTGGGAAGTCGACATGTTGGACGAGGTTGACTGATGACAGGAGGTTCAGGAAGTCAGAGGCAAGATTGTCAGAGGGATTGTTAACATGGATATTGAAATCGCCAGTGAGTAAGAATTCGTTGGGTGTAGTAGCAGCGAGCGAAAGTAGAGAGCCAAATACATCAAGAAAGACAGAGGGTTTGGAAAAGAAGGCAGACGATGTAGGAGGACGATAGATATTGAAGACTGTGAGTATATCTGAAGCAGGTCGGAGGTTATGGATGAACATTCGAAAGATCGGAAAGTGTGGCTAGAAGTGTTAAGGACGACAGCCGGTTCACGGACCAGGAAGGCAGTGCCGCCATCAGATATTTTTGTAGACTTTGAGGAGGAGGTTAAACGAGGGAAACTTTGGAGAGAGTAGCCTGGTGGTTTGGAGTCAGCTAAATGGGCGCTAGAAGAACTCGTTCAATGGACGCAGTAGCCTATGGCTAATTTATTCAATGGAACAATGATTTCTTCGTCCGATCGATGAAATTTAAGCTGAAGATGCGAAGTACAAGTCTGGTCCAATGTACCTCAACACTCACTTGGCGATGAAATATTAATATTTTAACCGTAGCGTGGGCTTGAAGTTTCAAAGTCCGCAGTGTCACACAGAAATAGTGGCGCCAACTGGCGACTGTTATAGCACTAGCTATCGGTTATCGCTAATAATGAGAAATATAGAGGAAACTGTCACAAACCTGTTTGTAGCAATTAGAGGCTTGTCTTACAAGTGCATTTTGTAATCTATTAAACCTTTTATCGCCAAAGTCACTGCCAACAAATTGCAAGTCAGACGAATCACTGCAGGACTCTTTGAGATGTTGATGCAAAGAGCACTGCATAATATTAGAGCACTTGGGTTTGCAGTTGTATGAAAGTGTAGGTCTCATATCAAAGATCTAAGTCTATTAGTCAGTGTTTCCGTTAACGCCCAAATGGCCGTTTTTACGTCCTTAAAAAATGTCCAAAACGTCCAAATTCTTCGGGCAAGGCGTAAGGAAAATTCCAGTGGTGAGCTGAATACGTCCAGATGTTTATCGTCGGACGTATACACACCAAGCACTAAGGCTAATTAGATATTAGTTCGTCATTATGTGGACTGGTCTGCAGGTTGAAGCTGGGTGCCTCTGTTTACAACATACGATGGCCTATTTTGATAGCTAACGGGATACGATTGCACGGCGCCGGGCGCCCACCGACCGGTCAGCGATGGTCAACGCGATTATGTTCTCGCTGACACTGATCTTATCCTCAAGTTAGTGGAGTAATCTTGGTAGTGTACTAGTCCAAGATCTTTCCACCTACTCTGTATTACATCGCCCTGGCCCTGGCCGTATCAGCTTTCATGCCTGTCAGCCGCTGGACCGCAGCACCAAACTAATTTCACTGACTCACTCGACAGTTTCTTCTCACTAGTTCATTTCCTAGTGAGCGGCTGACGCAACAATAGGAAGAATGTGGAAGTTCGTCGTGCGTTCAGGCGCAACATGTGGAAGTAATACCACAGAGGAGCGACATATAGGCCTAAATGTTAAGAAAGATATTGTTGCGCCAATTATATTATTATTACGATTTGCTATGTAACGTCGTAAAAGCAAATAAGGCCACTAAGGTACCATCGACAAAGATCGTGCTGAAATACAACAGCAACTGGGATAAGACGTAGGCCTATTCTTGGGCCCTCACGCATAAAGATGGGCGGATGTTTTGCAAAGTCTGCTCTGCGGCCAATAAAGACAACAGCTTCGCTAAGGAGGGTGCAGGTAACTATAATGCATTGTACTTTTCTTGTGGATTATGAAGCTTGAACCGATTGCTTTGGGCCTTTAGCGGTTTTGGACGTGCCTACAGCATACCTGTATTGCATTATGCCGTTATTGTATTGCATTGTATTGCATTTGGTCATTTATAAAGCGCTCCTATCAGCAAGAGCCTTTCAGAAGAGCTCCCAGTGCGAGCAACCCCTAGAGAAAAGATAGGATTTTAGGTTTTAAAACGATGAGGAGCGACTACCAGAGAGGATGGCGGAGCAGACCGGTTGGGAAGTGTTTTATTGTAAAACAGTCATTACAATTTTCATAACTATTTCGTATAACTTTACAATCCACTATATATTTACAGTATTCTTTCACAGCCTCATATAAATTATGCAAAAAGCCCTAGTCATTACAGGCAAATTGTTGTTGTTGTTGATGATGATGATGATGATGATGATGATGATGATGATGATGATGATGATGATGATGATGATGACGACGACGACGACGACGGTGGTGATGATGATGATGGTGAATACGGCAATTTCTACAGCACCATAACACGGCCCATGCCGTTACAAGGGTGCTTTAGTCAGGATACGCTAACTTGAAATAATGTGTCTTGAATCTGGACTTAAATGACTCCAAGGATGTTGCTGAACGTATTATATTTGGTATACATAGGCCAATAGGTAACTTGCAATCAAGTACCTTATCCAAGCTATAAAAATCGCTATAATTGATTCGCTAGATGTTGTATGACGTCTAGCAATATAATAATATTACGTAAAACGCCAATGGAATCGTTATTAGTACGCCAGCCTGTAATGCATGGGTTGTCGTGTGGTACAGTACGAGTTATCTCGTATATAGGCCTACTTGGCGCCGTAGCATGGCCCTCTGGATATAAGATCTAGAGGGCCATGGCCGTAGCCCGTAAGGTCACAAAAATATATAGCCTACGAGTTAAAAGTCCCAGAGTTACAGCTATTTAATGTCTGTTTATTGCTGACATTGTTACATTTTCCGTTTGTTTATGCATTAGTTTTACTGTTTTTTGTCGTAGAGAAACTCATTGGAGGTTCAAAATATTGTCCTAAATATTGATAATAAAGTTTGTGATTGTATATTCTTTCTGTTATGTCATATACGCCGGCGTGATCGCCGCTAGAAATGAGCTACGTCCAAAATTCCAGGTCGGGACGTACGTACGTCCTCTTTTTTTACTCTAACGGAAACACTGCTATTAGTCCCAAGACATACCTCTGAAAAAGTTCTTTCACTATAGTCTAGTTTTTGTCACAACCACAGGCAATCAAATGACTTGGGATGAATTATATGTAGGCCTATACGCTGGGGAATGAAGGCTGGTCTTATGTAGCCTAAGCGCATTGTACAATGAAGACCGTGTTGTACCATAGGACCAGAGGTTGAAAGAAACTGTCGAGATGTGTGTCGTTTAGGACGAGAGAAATTGGAAGGCGTTGGAGTAAATAGATCAGGGTAAAAATTCTTGATTTGGAGTGGAAGGACTGATGGATTATACCAGGAAATGCTTAGAGCATGGTAATTAGTCAGCTATGAAAATGGTAAAGAAACTGAGAATTTTCAGAATTGAGGAAGGGCATCGCTCCAGAGTTGAAGTTCAGTAGTTGTCACAGGGACTAAATATAGGGTGTCGAAAGCAACCGATCACTCCACCTGCTACGCTCGCTCCCTCGGCATTGGCTACCTCTCGATCCTCTGGCGCGGATCCCAACATGCGAAACAATTCATAGGCATTCATTGTCAAAAACTATTATGATAATATAAAATTTTATATGACTGAAATCTGACCTTATACTTTAAATAATAATAATTGCAATCGTCTGGGTTCTTGTCCAAACTGATTTGCCACTCTATCTATGAATTCGTCTTTGTATGATGAGTGTACATCGAAAAATTTCAGACAACAAAGACCAGGTAAGACCTGATAGTTCCAACGAAATTGTCCAGAAGTGTTCCTATTTTCCGTTCCTGTGACACTACCCGACTGATTCACAAAGCGCACCAGTAGTAGAAGGCCTAGAAGTTTCAGTTTAACGACCCGTGCGACAACAAAGATCAATAGATTCGCATTCCTCCTTCATCCAGGCTTGGGACTGGTTCCGAAGCTAGCGGGTTATGTTTAAAAAGTCTGGCAGAATCCTGTGTTAGCTGGCATCTAACTTCTAAGGGAAGAAGATGATTACTTAGTCAGAGACTGTGGCACCAGCCAGTGTCAATTATATATGTTTATATATATATATATTTGTGTGTCTATAATTATATAGAACGTCCTGACTACGCGGTTCACCAGCCGGACCTGTTATCTCATACCGATCGGCCAAACACAACAAAACAGCCGCTGGTAAAGGGAATACGATACCAATTAGCCGATACGACTGAAAGCATTTCGACGTCTCGAGGTTGCCAATATGAATTTTCATGTTATTACCAAGAGAGAACTCTGTACGTTAAATTTAAAAAATCGCCTAAACAAAGATATAGGTCCAAATTGGGTTAATTTTAAATAATTACTTAGGGAATTTAGTGTTTTCCGATTATAACGTTGAAAATCGTGTTGTATTAATCACAATAACCAAATAATCAAAATTTCTCTGCAACTACACGCAAAATCCAGGGGGCGCATATGCGCGCCCTTGCGCCCCCCTGCGGACGCCCATGTATGTCTCAGCTCATAGGTAAGATAGAATAGCAAATGAAGTCTCGAATTTAATACTTTGGATGTAAAGGAATCGAACTCTCGTAGTGGCAATAGTGCGCAAGTGGTACTTTCCAAGATGGCGGCCCATATGGCCGCCTAAAGACTATTATGTATAATTGTATATCTTAACTCGTAGGTAAGCTAGAATAACAAATTGAGTGCCGAATATTTAATATTTTAGAGGTCCAGAATTCGAATTACGATAGCGGCAATAGCGTGCGAGTGTTACTTTCCAAGATGGCGGCCAACATGACTGCCAAAAGAAAAATATGTAGTATATCTCAGCTCATAGGTAATCAAGAAAAACAAATTAATTTAATATTTTCGAGGTCCAGAATTCCATGTATGGTAGCGGAAATAGTGTGCGAGTGTTACTTTCTAAGATGGAGGCCAATATATCCGTCAAGAGAAAAATATGTATAAATTATCTCACCTCATAGGTTAGTCACAAAAACAAATAAAGTGTCGAATATAATATTTTGGATGTTAACGAATAGATATCTCTTAGCGACAATAGTGTGGGAATACTACTATTTAAGATGTAGGCCAAAATGGTCGCCAAATGAGAAATATGAGCAGAAATATCCATATTTTTATGTTTTACCATATTGGCCGCCATCCTAGATAGCAACAATCCCTCACAAGTGCCACTACAAGAAATCGATTCCTTGACCTTGAAAATAGTAGGCCTACATTCGACATATAATTTACTTTTCTATCTTACCTAGGAACTGACATATACATGTTTATGTGTTTTGGCGGCCATATTGGAAAGTAATACTCGCACATTGGAAAATATTAAATTCGACACTTAATTTGTTATTCTACCTTACTGATGAGCTGGGATATGCAAATGTTTGCGTTTTCACGGCCATATTGGCAACCATCTGTAGAGTAAACTCTCCAAAATATTTACAACTATTGAAATTCAATTCCACGGTAGATTTAGTACTTTATTTCTGATTACAGGATACTTATGAACTGACATCTTTCATGAGAAATACATATTCACTATAAACGAATAAATAACGACGTCGAGGACGAAGAGGGGTAAATGTTTTACCACAGGACATACCCCATGACACTATGGACTCAAAAATCTTCTTCCAGAAACATGACATTTTCCTGGCTTTGGTGTCAGAATTAGGGGACTGCGGGTATACCCGTACCCGCGGGTTTACCCGTACCCGACCCGTACCCGACCGGGTACCCGCGGGTCGGGTATCGAGTACGCATCTCACGGGTTGGGTACGGGTAGGGTCATCACGGGTACGGGTATACCCGGTTTTACCCGTGCCGACGTGAAGTTTTGGGGTTACAATGTCACCATTTGTCACAATTGTTGCAACTGTCACCAAGTTTCTTTGATCGATTGATTGATTGATTGATCATTACACAGCCTATAATAGAGAATATCGGCACACAATGAGCCTGACCGAGTCTGCAACGAACAATTAACAGTTACTTAGTGTTCTAGGTGACAGCATCTAGACCAGGGAAATAAAATGTATAATGCAATTGAGACAGCATAACAGCTGTAAGTGAAAGGTTCCATAAGTTGACTGCCTATTATTATTATTACAACTACAACTACTACAACTACTGCTTCTGCTGCTGCTGCCGCTGCTGCCGCTACTGCCGCTACTGCTGCTAATGCCACTGCTACTGCTAATGCCACTGCTACTGCTAATGACACTGCTACTGCTACTGCTACTGCTACTACTGCTGCTATTGCTACTACTACTATTACTGCTACTGCTACTGCTATTATTATTTCTACTACTACTACTAGGCCTAATACAACTACTACTACTACTATCATCATCATTCTATTTATTATTATCACTACATGCTGAGTTGTAAGTCTATTGGCCTGGTAGGAATTGGGACTTTGGGAAGGCGTGGTAATGACATGACGGGTACTGTACGGGTATACCCGCGGGTACGGGTAGGGTCGGGTAGTAATTTTGAGTACGGGTCGGGTACGGGTACGGGTAACGGTTCTGTGTTACGGGTACGGGTCGGGTAGCAAAAATGCTGTACCCGCAGACCTCTAGTCAGAATATGTCATTGATCGAAGCTTGTAAACACATGCGCCGTCAAATTACACCTGCCTACAGTTGCTCCCCAATCAGGATCCATACACCCCTGGGGTAATTATTTACCCCTCTCCGTCTTGCGAAGGTTACAGCAAAATGCACCAAATCATTGCCTTCTGTTCTAAGACCTGAAATTTTACAGCTAATTTCACAAGTATTTGCTTGCAAGCAGATTTTCCTTAGCCTAATTAAAAGATGTCTACTTTGCCCTCTCTTCAGGAGTCAAGTAAGCACAAATAAAAATTCACCAACGTAGATATGCTGTCGATCACATTAGAAAGGAATTAAACATTTTGTGTAGAGTCTTATGGCTAAATATACAAACCGCGGGATTAAACAGAGATTAAGCGAAGCATAGAGACAAGTTTCCTCTAGTGTAGGATAATCAATTTTCAGTATTGGTCGATTTTTGTTCTCTTCACCAATCTATTTAAACTCGGTTCAAAACATCGATAAATGTCTTAATTCTATAGCTAGGAATATACAAACGCATAAAATCGAGAATCCTCGCCAGTTTATCGTCAAAGTCTGTATTTACAAGGAAACGAGCAGGACATTGGTGACGACGCCAGCAAGTATATTTGCGACGAATTTAGACGGTCTTTCTTTCAGATATACTAAAAACTGCGGTTGAATAGAGACGTGTTCTTCGTCACCAATGCTTTTGAACTCACGCATGATTTACCATTTACACTGCCGCTGATTCTCCCACTGTGTTAATGACGCTGACAACAGTTTCTACGCTCTCCTGTTGTCGTCCTCTGCTAAAGAGCTTCAAACGTAGTAGATACTGTTTCACTGGATCCAACTTGGCAGCGTAGATGAACGGATTGAGACAGACGTTCAAGAAAGCCAGGAACACCGTAAAGTTGCGACCATCTGAACTCAGATTCTTTATAAAGCGCAGATTATAGAGAAAGAAGTAGATACGAGTTGGAAACCAACAAAAAAAGAAACAAACCGAGATGATGAGGAATGTTTTGATGACGTTCATTTGAGTTTTCATGGCCTTCTGTTCAGCAGCGCTGTTTATCATGTTGTTGAAATCTGCTATAGGTGGAAACTGAAAAAAATCATTTAATACACGTATTATGGCAAACTTTCTTCCGACTAACCGTGATTTCTTCTGCATGGCTTGTGGTAAATGCATTAGAAAGTGCGATTATGCTAATAGCGAAATTTTAAGCGAACAAGTGATGTGTGGAAAGCTGATTCAACTGATTAAACAGCAGGAAATGCTGAAAAACACAGGTTTTCGGGAAAATATTTGAATAAGTTTAAAACGACAATGTACAAGTAAAAGTGATTGAATGATTTTTAGAGACAAGTAAAAGTGATTGAATGATTTTTAGAGACAAGTAAAAGTGATTGAATGATTTTTAGAGACAGCATTGATGCTACTGATCAAGACAGCGATAATGATAATGATAATGAAATTGACGACAGTGATCATGATATCGATACCACTTGTTATGAATATTGCGATGATGATGTTGATGTTGATGATAATAAGGTGGGACCGTCGTATATTTGCTAATAGCATATAACACACATTTCAAATGGACTAACTATTGATCGTGTTATGACAGCAGCAATAAAATAAATCTACGTCTTTTACATATTCATAAAACATCTTGGCTCTCTTAGAAATTAGTCGTTGACATTTTGTCATAATTTACAAATGGCGGTTTATTGGGTCCGTCAAAATGCTAGATCAACACTGGGAACAGGTTAAGGTGCTCTTTCAAAGCGATGTTTCTTACTCCTATACAGTAATTATTTGCTTAATCGGTCAATTTTAAACGTTTCTGTAACCGAACTCCGCAGCAATTTAATGGACCTTCTGAAACAAATTAATGCTCTACATGTTCTTCCTTTATCTTTTATGATCTTAACTGTGTATTGAGAGCTTTACCTGGAACAATACGCTTTCGTGTGACTTGCAGTATGCGCGAATAGCAAAATGCGAAGACGACGAGTGGTAAAACGAAGTTGATAAAAAATACAGAGACACCGTAAGCGCTCGCATCTATGGCAGCCGGAAACTGAACGTAAATTATACATCGCCCGTCTCTGACGGCAGTGGCTGATAAATCAACGAAGGCGCCTAAAGCTGTCACAGGATTTATCCAAGACAGGACAATCGCCACAAAGTACATCCACTGACGAAAATGTCTCTTGTGGACCATCGCATGGGCAATTTTCACGTATCTTTCCAGAGTCAAGACGACAAGATTGCTTGTCGAGCAAGTCAGGAAAAACCACAACATTGACTCACCTGTTAGACATTTACAGAGAGCCCTTCCTATAATGATGCTGTAATCGATGTTTAGTATTTTAGTAACATTACTGATTACGAGCAATACACATGCGAGAAAATCCAGAGTCATCTGATTGAAAACGATGGACATCTCGTACTTCCTAGCTTTCGATCTCGCAAGAATTAGAAGCATAAGAAGATTAGCTATTCCGCCAATGATTCCAATCGCGATAATTGACCCCTCGAAAGCAAACATTTTCGCGCTTTTCACCTATTTGTGTATTCAAACGGCTAAATTTATGAAGAAAACGAAATGTCGGGTGCAGAATTCACGAGCACATGCGTCGGTAAAAAGGAACTGTGCAAGTGTAGATGCTACAGTACGAGCATTGCAGAATATATAGACAACAGTGCTAGAGTAAAGATGCGGCTATTCACGTGTGCGACTCGTCGCCTCAATTTTTCTGGCTATAGGAGATCGCATGCGCAGGTCATTTTGACTGGAAAATGGCTTCATACATGATGCTTTGGCTTCGTCATGCGTTTATTGCTCATTACGTTGGCCTACGTGATAAATTAGTATGGTTTGTGTAACCACTAGACGTTGCTTTCCGGCTTCGCACGTGTTATCTCTACCTTTTTATATAGTTCCCGGTTGATTTGCGTACTGTAGTTAACCCTCAGGCTACCGAGGTTTTTTGTAACACTGGCTACCAAGGGTGGGTGGTTACCACCTCCCCTGGATTTCGCGTTTCGTTTCACATATCATATCTTGTAATATAGCAATGGATTCAGCATTAATTTCTGAACAAGATGGTATATTTAGTTGTACATTATGTAAATGCATCTCGAAATTGCATCATTTTTAACAACGGAACCGATAATTAATTAGCGATATTTCTATTATTGCGTACATTTTGTACTTTTTGGATAAACAAATATAAGATTACATGTGTTTTGAAACTGATCTATGTATCCAAGAACATTTTAAAGATAGTGAAGCTTCATGTGTAACAATAACCTACAAACTAGTCCATAGTCTGTATGAGATACAGCGAAATTGTGATACTGCATTCAGCCATTTTCACATATAACGCGTATTATTATTTATTTTTATCATTTTCAGTGTTCAAAAGACAAAAAAGTAAGCACGCAAATGAAGTCCTGCATTCCCTCTATAGAATGGTATTTTTGTTTCTTTTCTACGAAGAAAACTGAATAAGCTATGCAGTGGCGGATTTAGCTATAGGCCCGGGGGGCGGTTCGCCCCCCCGCGCCCCGCTTGGTTGTATAATGGCGCCCCTCAAGACCAAACCCGTCATGGTGGACAAAAGGGGTGAAAAAATTAAATTTTTAAAGAAATTTTATCATCTGCGCCCTTACTCTTTTAATGTCTTAATGACGGCTTATTCATATGAAAGACGACAAAATAATGTCACTCGATGTACTGTTTACAGCAAGATACAGTATACCCCGGTATCGAGTTTCCATTCTGAGATGAATTGCCCCTGCAGCCGGAGGGGCTGCAGGGTGACCCTTGCAGCCGGAGAGGCTGAAGGGGTCAGTTCTCTCCCACTGTCTCTGAAAGCCCACAAACCGAATATTATATATTTATGCTATATATACAGGCTGTATGTATATATACATCAATGATCACCGCTGTGTGAGTGGAAGGATCTTGGCTGTCCTCAGTAGTCATGTTTCTTCTCTCTATACCCGACAACTCTATCCCCTTCCTCTGTCTCTCTCTCTGTCTCTCTGTCTGTCGTTCAGTTTGATATAATGCGTAGGGGGGCCTATCACATGAAATAACCTCTGCATTTGGAATTCGAAGAAACCCATCCTTCCCATAGGATAGGTTTTCAGTGTGCTCCCATGGCGCTAGGTAGGCGCCCTGTTGACCGTTGTCTAAGGCCTGCAGGGCGGCCTATAGAGCTAGTTTAGCAATGGCGCTGAGTCATGAAGTCGCGGATTATCTGCAAGTTGTCTATTCCAAATTGCCTTTATAAAAAAATTCGACATAAACTACGTGGAACTCAGTTTTGGGAAGTTGTGTGCGAACCGAGCAGCATCTGCAGCGAATTCTATGGAGTGCAGGACAGCTATTTTTGAGGGGCGCTGATTCCTCAGCCGTTTCAGATGAACAAGTCATTGAATCCAGCAGGCCACAGCAGTTTGATCAGCCATAATTAAGTAGCTGCTTTCATTAATTTTTCTGAAGTTCGTAAAGACTTTACAGCGATCAAGGATAGAACAGTTCCGAGTCTGGTAAGATCCACGTATTCGTATACCATCGATTAACGTGCAACACATAACTAATACAAGGAATGTTGCTTGTCAGTAAAATAAAGAACTAACTCGATGAAAATATGAAATTTAGGCCAAGGGTGCAGCTGATCTGCCTTTGCATTAATAAGGGTGCAATGATCTGAAAGAGGTTGCCAACCTATATGCCCTAATTAATCTATTAGTATTTTAATACATGTGTTAAATATATCTCACTCTTTTTGTTACGTCGGCTACTGCAGAAAGAACTTGTAGCAGATTGAAAATAATCAAAAATCACTTGCGATCCACCAAGACGATTAAATGAACATCTGTCTAGACAGGCATTAGGCCTAATATCAATCGAAAGAGAAGTGACTGGAGCTATTGACTCCAAACTCTAAAGCAACTATCACTCGCTTTGCACTGATGAAGCCTCGTAGAAAGCAATTCATATAAATCCTTGATGAATCTGCGACAACAATATGTCCCGGAACATTTTGCTACTTTGAAACAGTTTTATCTAAAATAGTATATACTAAATGATCAACTACATGTACATGTACATTACTAAACATAATGGAATTATTTCAAACATAGGCTACTAGGCCTATCGTTTAAAGTCAAACACAATATTTACGCTAGAACATGGCGCCCCTCGGAAAGAGCCCTTGCCCCCCCGCGCAAGCAAACCTGGATCCGCCACTGAAGCTATGGTCGAAAAACTAAGGGGTGGGTGGTATCCACCCTTTGGTACCTCGGCTATATCGGGTATAACTTTTGAAAGGCGTGAGGTACCATCATGGTGTTTACCTCAAAATGTGCGCCATTGAATCTACTACAGCCTAAAACGTAAAAATTGTATTCCATACGAAGAAAAATATTATGCATAAAAACGTAGGGGGGTGGTGGTAACCACCCCTTGGTAGCCCGAGGGTTAACTTTGGCTTCTTTGACTGGTACGCCCGTGTATTTGAATTTGCTCTATCCTATAATCGTTCCCACTGGATTTCTATAGCGACAGAATAATTATATCCTCCACCCGACTCATATTTCAATGATCGGATGAGTCCAACCCTTCCTTCACCACCGCTCGCCCGTCTGAATGTGCGCCACACCATTTAGGATCCCCGACTCCCCCGTGCAATAACCGTGCTAGCCCAAAGATTCTAATTTCTGAAATAAGCCATAATCGGGAAGCGAACCGCGATCCGCACGCTCTCTATAGGCAACATACGCATATCTTACCAATGTAGTTAAATGACGTCTTTGGCTTGCTGGAGAAGTTCCGAAATGCGGACTCAGACCTTTATCGGACTACTCTCGCGGACAACCCTTCTGACTATACGCAGCCCTCCTGAATAAGCTGGGCATTTGAATCACAACTCAACTTTGTTCGCATTTGTTTTTAAATTAAAACAAATGCGAACTATTTCAGTTACAGTTACAGTTAATAGAAATAACACTGGTTTTAATAGGCCTAAAGCCTAATTCACAATCCCACAAAACTAGACATTCATATTATTGTTTCATAATAATCCGATCCTCAATCCTTTCTTGATTCTAAAACTGCTGACACTATTGTCCAATCCATGCTTGCTTGCTTTAGCTTCTTTTCCATCAACCTTGAACCTATCGATATAAAGCGCTAGGTACTCATTCAAAACTTATTTTGCAGAGGTGACGCTAAGTAAGCCCGAGCATCAAATTAACTCACTTCCATTTTATATATTTTAACGACGAGCGTGTACTAAAGGTGACTCGGAAACCAATGCAGGTCGTCGTTAAAGGGTCAAATCGCACCACTTGTTGAAACCCCGTAGCGAAAACGATTCAAAAAAGAAGAGAAACAAAGGGTGGAGCGACTGAGGTACCTGCCGGATGTGGCGCCCAGTTCGGTAGAGACGGCGGCTTAGACTAATGAGACCCACGCCCTGTTTGTTTTTTACGCCGCTGAGACGCCACAATTACAGCCTTTGTCAGAAGCCGTATGACTTTATTCTGCCATCAAAGGATGCCGGTAATTTTATGCCCCGAACACTATATCGACACTCAGTAAAATCTGGTTCACAATCTTTACGATAAATTTGACTCTTGTAAAGATAATTCCTGATTCAGTTGTATTCCCCTTTTACTGTGCCGGTGTACCGAGTTGCGGAGTGTCAACTGGTTTCTAAATTTAACGAACATAATAATTATAATAATATTTAGAGACATGGCCAAATTTGGATATAGATAAGGCGGGCAGAATTAACCCAGTTCTTCATGCAGACGGTGTATCCATTCAATTCCACTGGCGCAAGGCCTTTCTCTCAATTAGTAAATTGCCTTTTCATACTATCATGCCTTGTCTCCTTTCATGTCGCATGTCATTAGGCGTCGTTGTCTGCATTAAATGTAATACTTTCATATTTGTTATAGTCCTATATTATAATAATGGATTAATCTGTCTAATTACTGCATAGACTTCGCTTGACCAGCTTTACTTACGATCTAGCTGCGTCAGCTGCGGGGTACTTCCGCTGCCTTTTGTCGGCGCTGAAGACCATGTTTTAGTTGCCCGTAAGGTTGACTCTGATGCTGCAATTTACGCAGGCATTTTGATTTTCTCACTTCAGGTGTGAGTGAACTGAGTGATGTACAACATTGTACATGTAGCATGCATAGGATAAGATTGTTAGTTGTATTAGATTTAATGAGGGACAATTATATCTCCGATGCTTCGCACAGTTCTTTCAGATAGAGTTTCTTCGCCTTTTGGGAGATAGCTTTTCACCCATCTACATGACATATGTTGTCAGATTCTTCTGCATGAATTTCTTATTGCATTCTCTGAGAATGTCTCTTGACGACTATACAGTTTAATCGATCACGATTGTTCTAGCTACACCGATGATGATGAGATAGCTACGATGACCACAACACTTACATTATACACTTCTCAAGAAAAATGCCAAGTGTCTGCTGAAGACTAGACATGACAGTCTAATGCGCAGTCTAAGCAACTGAAGTTCCTGTCTGAGCCACTGATCACTGAACTCTCACCGACTGTTCTCTCTTAATTCTATTATACTGACTTACTTATTCTAGGTCATTGGAAGCTCTTGGTAAAGGTGCCTCTTGATTGGTTCGTCCAATCTTCAATCCCAAGATTGACATCATAGCAATCCTCCCAAAGGTGTGGCCTCAGTCAAACCTTGCCTACTTAAATTAACCTATAGACTGGTACCTTCTTCTAGTGAGGGCGGGACCTTCCAGCTGGGATGATAGTGTTTATTGTTTAGCTCGTGAATCAAAGGCAAAGTTTGGCTGAAGTCGATAGCGAATCAAGTAAAACAATTATCCGTATCTGCGAAGGATGAACGCTGTGGCGATACATCTATCCAACTTCGCATCGTCTGTGTAGGGTATCCGATATGTCATCTTGTGGAGGTATAAAAGATAAGATAATGAGCCTAATAAAAATCATTTCAACCTGATTCTGGCACGGGTAGGATATTAGTGAATATAGGATTAGTTCAACATGGTCATTAATGAACTATCTCGTTTATTGCTTTGCAACAGCTAGAAGTCACATAGAAGGGCCCTTGACCTAGCCGTAGGAGGCATCCATAGGTATTAAGTGTTAGCGACTTCATTCTTTTAGCTTCGGTGGCCAGTCCTTTACCACGAGATCTCAAAATAGACTTTAGTCCTATCGAGTGTTTTGACTCCTGACCCTCGATTGACATTCCACCGTGCTGTACTATCCCTCGAAAGCTAATTAGTGAACACATTATATACGCCCGAATGCAAAATATTGCGCTAGAGAGAAAGGGATCAGCAAATTAAGTTTTCCAAATTTAGGTAGTAGGCCTATTACAAGTACCAGTTTGGGCAACAAATTACGATCTCGCTTTAGTTGCTTTCGCAGTTTATTCTTAAATGAGCAGCCTGTACGGTTCCCATTTTCTGGGTTTCATTTAAAGCAGTATTCCAAATCGTTAACTTCTGTGAAAATTCTGTTTCTTCAATCATTGTAATCAACAAATAAAATTCGTTTAGAAAAATGGTGAACATCAAACATATGGTATTTGTTCATTTTGAAGTCTTATTGAAGCTGATGGACATTGGACACTAGTGTGGTCCAAAAAATTAAAAGTTGGAAATTCATGCTCCACAAGGCTGCCCTTGTTACACATGAAAACATGAGTCTCTATGCAAAATTTTGGAAAGATTGGATTATATTTAGAGGTCGCTATGTTTTCGACTTTTTGCTATATCGTATGAACTTGTCAAAAACATGCATAATTTTGATTTTTTTCAAATCAGTTATAATGTTTTTTTCAAGTCAGTTTTTATTTTGAGCAATAAACAGCCCCAATTAGAAATATATACTGCAGTGTTACTGCTTAGTCAGGCTGCATTAATTTTGTAATGAAATTATAGTTTGGATAATTAAAGAAGTTATCCAGTCTGCATAAATCCCGTCATTGAAGTGCTTGAAAACCCGCAATTAACCCACTATTATTTCATTTTGCCTTTGTTGGAACAGAAAATTTTGTCCGATGACTGGAGAAAAGTTGCAGCAAGTATTGTTTCTGTGACTCATCCTTATTACGTAATTGTAAGAATGGATCAGAGCCACTCCACGTTCTGCGCAGTCATTGACGACCATCAACAGTTTGACATTTGCTTGCGACTGGAAAGTAGGGTTCAGTGGTCAGGGAGTAGAAGCCTTTGATAGGAAGGCTGTGTGTTGTTCTTGATCCTGGATGGTAAAAAGTCAAGCAGTTTTAAAGATCTCCTTGTGACATACGCTTCCCGTGGAGTCTGGTGGTCGAAGGATTTCCTGTCCAGACGCTACATGGATAGCGGATTAGGTGGATGGGTAAGATTGTAGGCCTATTACCAGAGTAGCCTCGATGTATTCAGTGACACGCTCATCAAAGAAAGCGCTTGGCTATAAGGTGTTTGAAAAAAAAATATAACAGATGACGACTGAAAGAGTTAATTTAAATCGACCTCAAACTGTAACTCCTTGAATCAGCAGAAATCTTGGCTCATACAACTTCCAGTGCTTGCGATCACTCGAATCAGCACGCTTTGCTGGATTCTAGCTATCTCCCGAATTACCAACGCAGCGACTATTGTTGCTTTCGTGGCCTCACCAACTGTTAGTCTATTCTGGTAATGCAACATGAAATTCCTCAGGATTGCCTCATTTTTTGGGGTGTCCCGACCCAATAATGTGTTTGTCAGGCATCTCTAACAACCAACATTGTGGGGAACTCCTGGTTGATGCCAGTGCCACCATAGCTGCCGTTTTTGTCACGTATGAGCTTTTATTGCAGAACGTGGAAAAGCATGTGCTGTAAGCTTAGGGGCCGTCCATAAAGTACGTCACGCTATTTTTGACCATTTTACCCCCTCCCCTGTCACAAACTGTCACAAAACTCGACCCCCTAAAGTACGTCACACTTTCAACATAGAAATAATAATACTTCCGAAAGCAAGGCTAATACATAAACAGGGCTTCGCAACAGCATTATTACTAGCGCTCCTAGCGAGAGGAATCGTGAAAAACACATTCAGGAGATATGCATTTCATGCTATTTTGACATAAAACTAATTAAAATGTTTCAGAAAATTTTTGAAAATTATTTTTAAAGCCATGAAATTCTACTAAAAATTAAAAATAAATTATAAATAAAATAAAAAATAAATAAATGTGTGACGTCACACATGGCCTGACCCTCCCCCTGTCACAAACTGTCACACTTTCTTAAACCCCCTCCCACCTGGAGCGTGACGTACTTTATGGCTGTAAGCTTATTTCATATTCAAGGCTGGCTTCACAGATTTAAAAAATACTCTATTCATGCTAAATTAGCAGCATATAGAGCAATATTGAACAATTCAATTGTATATGAAACAAATTGTAATGAAAAGTTGGCGTGCAAAATTTAAAAATTAGCAATAAGCCAGCAACCGTTTATCTATCAGAAAGAACTTGACACAAGTGTTTTATTTGTAAATAAGCTTATTATTCTTTTATTTACTTAAATACTGTTTGCATATTGATCATGATTTGGAAAGATGGTGCTTGATGTCCATGGGTGCTAATTTTAATTCATAATGCAGCTATTAACGCGTCAGATGCACAATTTTTGCAACTTCTACAAAAAGTGTCAAAACCTAGCGATCTCTAAAAATGCTCAGATCTCTTCAATTTTTTCAATACAGAGTCTTCTAGTCAAGTGTAACAGGGGCAGCCTTGTGGATCAGCATATTTTGAAAAAAATATTTTTCCCCATGTAAGTTTGGACCTGTCTAATGGACACAGCTAAAGTATAAATCACAATTCAAGAGGTGAGATTACAGGCTTAACTAGAAAAGACAAAAAAAGATTGGAGGAACTTTGCGGTTAGTTACTGAGACAGACAAGAAAACAAGTCGAGATCCAGTTAGATAAATTGCAGAAGATGACTTCATTGTATGATAGTTATCGCACTTTTTGTCTCTCAATTAATGTTAGAACGTCAAGACATGGAAACAAATTAAATTCAAAGCAGCTGCACAACACTAAATCATTTAGCCTCGCAAGTAAAAAGGCTAAATATTGTATTTGCACAAAATACGACAGGTATATTGTTTAAGGTGTCAATAACAACTACGACGAATTAAATTATACCATTCTCTAAATTCTAAAATATAGCTGCCAGCTTCCGCCAGAAATCAGTCATACGTTTGCCGACAGATTCGATACCTTTGACTCATGCCTGGGCAGTCGTCTGCACAGCGTTCGAGTTACCAAGGATATGGATAACGCTGACGATTGTTTCATCGCTATCCTTGCGTCGTCTATTGAACAGCATCTTTCGCAGATACTTTTTCACTGGATCCAATTTGGCAGCGTAGATGAACGGATTGAGACAGACGTTCAAGAAGGCCAGGAACACAGTGATGTAACGGGCATCTGAACTGAGACTCGTTAAAATGCGCAGATTATAGAGAAAAAAGTAGATGCGATTTGGAAACCAAAATAGAACGTAACAAACCGAGATGATTAGGAATGTTTTGATGACGTTCATTTGGGTTTTCATGGCCATCTGTTGAGCAACGCTCCTCATCATTTTGTTGAAGTTCACTGCATATTGAAACACAAAACCATTAAACGCACCAAGTACGACCATTTTCTACGCAAGCATGTCGTCTGCACTTAAATGTAAACACAGATGGCAAGTTGAAGAAAAAACATAGATCGTGTAAGACATGTCGTGCACAAAATGTAAATTTAATTAAATAAAAATTTTGTTTATTAAAGAACATTAAGACCCTCATGGAATTGTCCAGTTTCACTGAAAGAAGAACGGATTTATTCGGACAAGAAGGATGGAATACTTTTCAATGAAAATGTGGAACTGGCAGTTAAAATATTTATGTCAGTGATAAAGCGACGATGTCGACGACGATGATGATGATCGCTAAGACAAAGGGTTCCTTTATCAAAACCTCTATGGAACATTAAGTCATATTTTTAAAATTAAAACAGGTCGATAATTTCGAACTTTATTTCGGGTCTTCGATAAGCCATGCTTATTAGACTGGTCCAAACTTACATGGGGAAATATATTTTTTCAACATATGCTGCTCCACAAGGCTGCCCCTGTTACACTTGACTAGAAGACTCTGTGTTGAAAAAATTGAAGAGATCTGAGCATGTTTAGAGGTCGCTAGGTTTTGACACTTTTTGTAGAAATTACAAAAATTGCGCATCTGACGCGTTAATAGCTTCATTATGAATTAAAAATAAGCACCCATGAACACTAGACTGGTCCACAAAATTAAAAGTTGGAAATACATTGCTCCACAAAGGCTGCCCTTGTTACACATGAAAACATGAGTCTGTATGCAAAATTTTGGAAAGATTTGATTATATTTAGAGGTCGCTATGTTTTCGACTTTTTGCTACATAGTATGAACTTGTCAAAAAACATGTATAATTTTGATTTTTTTCAAATCGGTAATAAATTATTTTCAAGTCAGTTATTATTTTGAAAAATAAACAGCCCAATTTAGACATATATACTGCAGTGTTACTGATTAGTCAGGATGCATTACGTTTGTAATAAAATATAATTTTGGATAATTCAAGAAGTAATCCAGTCTGCATAAATCCCGTCATTGAAGTGCTGGAAACCCGCAAACTACTATTATTTAATTTGCCTTTGTTGGAACAGAAAATTTTGTCCGATGACTGGAGACAAGCTGCAGCAAGTATTGTTTCTGTGACTTCATCCTCAGTATATCATTGTAAGAATGGATCAGAGCCACTCACCGTTCTGCGCAGTCATTGACGACCATCGGTCAGTTTGACATTTGCCTTCATCGACTGGGAAGTAGGGTCCAGTGGTCAGGGAGTAAGGACTTTGATAGGAAGGCTGTGGGATGTTCTTGACCCTGGATGGTAAAAGATCAAGCAGTTTTAAAGATCTCCTTGTGACATACTCTTCCAGTGGAGTCTGGTGGTCGAAGGATTTACTGTCCAGACGCTACATGGATAGCGGATTAGGTGGGATTGTATTACCAGAGCAGCCTCGATGTCTTCAGTGACACGCTTCAAAGAAATAGTGGAGATGATGACTGAAAGAGTTAATTAAATCGAACTCAATCTGTAACTCCTTGAATCAGCACAAATTTGTGTTCATACAACTTCCACAGTTTGCGAACACCCTGTGCGGGGATTCCAGCCTCCTCCCGAATTACCAACGCAGTGACTATTGTTGCTTTCGTTCCTCACAATGTTGTCTGTTAGGGATGCCTGACAAACACTTTCTTGGGTCTGGACTCCCAAAAATTGGGCAATCCTGAGGAATTTCATATTTCATTACCAGAATAGACTATGGCATTTGGTGAGGCCACGAAAGCAACAATAGTCACTGCGTTGGTAATTCGGGAGGAGGCTAGAATCCCGCAGTGTGTCGCAAACTGTGGAAGTGTAGAACACAAATTTGTGCTGATTCAAGGAGTTACAGATTGAGTTCGATTTAATTAACTCTTTCAGTCATCATCTCCACTATTTCTTCGAAGCGTGTCACTGAAGACATCGAGGCTGCTCTGGTAATACAATCTTATTTATCCACCTAATCCGCTATCCATGTAGCGTCTGGACAGTAAATCCTTCGACCACCAGACTCCACTGGAAGAGTATGTCACAAGGAGATCTTTAAAACTGCTTGATCTTTTACCATCCAGGGTCAAGAACATCCCACAGCCTTCCTATCAAAGTCCTTTACTCCCCTGACCACTGGACCCTACTTCCCAGTCGATGAAGGCAAATGTCAAACTGTTGATGGTCGTCAATGACTGCGCAGAACGTGGAGTGGCTCTGATCCATTCTTACAATGATATACTGAGGATGAGTCACAGAAACAATACTTGCTGCAACTTGTTTCCAGTCACCGGACAAAATTTTCTGTTCCAACAAAGGCAAATTAAATAATAGTAGGTTGCGGGTTTCTAGCACTTCAATGACGGGATTTATGCAGACTGGATTACTTCTTTAATTATCCAAAATTATATTTTATTACAAACGTAATGCATCCTGACTAATCAGTAACACTGCAGTATATATTTCTAAATTGGGCTGTTTATTTTTCAAAATAATAACTGACTTGAAAATAATTTATAACCGATTTGAAAAAAATCAAAATTATACATGTTTTGACAAGTTCATACTATGTAGCAAAAAGTCGAAAAACATAGCGACCTCTAAATATAATCAAATCTTTCCAAAATTTTGCATACAGACTCATGTTTTCATGTGTAACAAGGGCAGCCTTGTGGAGCAATGTATTTCCAACTTTTAATTTTGTGGACCAGTCTAATGCTTATGCTATAATGCTAATGCTCATAAGTTTGCAGCAGAGAAAGTAATTTTTAAAAATGTATAATATGGGGTTAGTGATCATTCAAACCGTCCATCATGCATATTGCCTAAGTGACCATAACGGTGGTTGTTTCTGATCTCTTGACCAGCAGTGAAGCTCCTACAACTTAATGGTTGTAGGATTGTTTCATAAATCAGCACCCGTGCGATTCTATATCTCCGTCACACACGACTTTTTATCCTTCAGCATAGTATTTCTCTCCTTTCTTTAATTTGAAGCGTTTGCTCATGTTCAAATACCAAAGAGCTAAAGTTGCTGCCAATGACCTGTTATTGAAGGGAAACTCACCAGCTCATGTATTAAATGCGATTCTGGTTGTTTAAAGCGATTTGGTATTTTATTTTAATAGTTAATAGAAATTTATTTAACATCACTTCAAGAAGGAAAGTTAGGGGCCGTCCATAAAGTACGTCACGCTCCAGGGGGAGGGGGTTTAAGAAAGTGTGACAGTTTGTGACAGGGGGAGGGGGTCAGGCCATGTGTGACGTCACACATTTATTTTTATTTTTTAAATAATTTATTTTTTATTTTTAGTAGAATTTCATAGCTTTAAAAATAAACATTTTAATTAGTTTTATGTCAAAATAGCATGAAATGCATATCTCCTGAATGTGATTTTCACGATTCCTCTCGCTAGGAGCGCTAGTAATAATGTTGTTGCGAAGCCTTGTTTATGTATTAGCCTTGCTTTCGGAAGTATTATTATTTCTATGTTTATTTCGGCTTATTTAATAGGCACAACCTCCACTAGCGGATTTCATTAGTTAATGAGGTAATAATTTATTGGACTGTTCCATTTTTTAGTTAGTAATTAAGAGGTGAAAGTTGATCTGTCTGCAATTATCCTTCCAGGAAACGATGATGGTGAAAGATTGATGCCAGTCGTAACTATGGATGAACACTTCACTTCACCATGGATGGATGATGTCCAGTGAATATTTTTGAATTAAACATAATTCACAGGCCCATAATAAACAGATTCAGTATAGCACAAGGGTTTATCACATAATTTGTGAATCTAGTCTTTTTTAGTCAAATTGTTTTGTTTCCTTTTTATTTTTTAAACACTGTTCGAAAGTGTGACGTACTTTAGGGGGGTCCGAGTTTTGTGACAGTTTTGACAGGAGGGGGGGTAAAATGGTCAAAAATAGCGTGACGTACTTTATGGACGGCCCCTTAGGAAACTAATCAGCGACAACCCATATAATGCTTACCTTGAATAAGCACAGACATTTCATCAGTAAGCAAAATATTGCACAGAAAACTGTCACTGTAACTGCAATCGATCATTTATATTGCGCCGCTCACAATCACTAGCGCTCTCGGTCCGCATCAGTGCCTGAACCCGCGTGCAGGAAGGTCTTAAGGCGTCTTCGGAACTGGGAAGGTGAGAGGGTTAGCAATTCAAGGCGGAGGGACTGAGGAAGGAAGACTGTTCCAAGCTAAGAGACCAACACTGGCAAAGAACTTGGAGTCGGTCTTAGCAGAACGCATACGCGGTACAACCATAAGGCCGCGAGTTGAAAATCGCGAAGAGGCCCTTTCGGGTAAGGAAGAGACAAAGTGCCGAAAAACCTTAGGTAGGACGGCGCCACCCCAGCAAGGCAGTTGCCAATGATGGAGTGGGTTTTGAGCTGTATACACTGTGTAGGGCTATTGAAGAGTCGCCCGTAGTGGGCGGGCACACTCGTGGACCCCAACCAACGGATTTCCATCCATAATAACTATATTATAGTTGAAAGATTATGTCTTAGTTACACTCTGATGATAGATGACATGGGGCTCAAGTTGGATTCTTAGGGCCAACACACTTAGCGCAACATGAATCTCACTGGCTGCAGAGACTAGCTTATCAGAGGTCATACCTCAGTTAAAATATCAAACTTCGAGTTCATTGGTCAGTTCCAGTGTCAGACATAAAAAGGAACCGCAGATGCAAAGGTGCTTATTTAGAAGATGTGTACTCTTTAGTAATCTTTACTGATAACTTACTTAAATTAGTATAGTTTGATTGCAAGACTGTTACAATGAAGTAGACTGCAACAATGGCATAACTGAGGCATGGTCTCTCATAGTCATATCTGAGTGTTGAGACACGTACCTGGAACAATGCGTTTGCTTGTGACTTGAAGTATACGTGTATAGCAGAACACGAAGGTTACCAAAGGCAAAATGAATTCTTTGAGAAACTTATAGACAGCAAAGGCTTTGGCATTTATAGCAGCCGGAAATTTAGCGTAACTCACACATTCGCCGTCTGAGACAGCCGTGCTTAAAGAAGCAATTACTGCGCTACAAATCACCGCAAAGTTCACCCACATCAATGCAATCGCCACAAAGTACATCCATCGACGAAAGTATCTCTTATGGAATACTGCATGAACAATCTTCACGTATCTTTCCAGAGTTAAGACTACGAGGTTGTCTGTTGAACAACCAAGAAAATACCAGAGCATCCCCTCGGCTCCTAGAGTTTTGCAGAGGAGACTTGAGCTACTAGTGTCGTTGTAATCGATGTCCAGTACTTTAACGCTCTAGCTAATTACAAGCTGTAAACAGCAAATGAAGTCCAGAATCATCTGATTGAAAACGATGGCCATCTCATACTTTCGTGCTTTCGAATGCGCAAGAGTTAAAAGCATCAGAAGATTTGCGATTCCGCCAACGAGTCCGATTGCGATAACTGACGCTTCGAAAATAACCATTCTTACAAAATTAATAATTGAACAGTATCTTTAGTTGAGAAAATCCATCGTACCAAGAATTGTCGATTGAAGAATTCATAAATTACGTCTACCAATACAATAAATTTTGCCTTGCATTACAAATTTCAGACTGCTAGACTTAGATCTACTGATTTACTATTGAAACACTGACTGATTTATAAAGACTACAGCTATTCGTACATCTTGCGCAACCGCTCAGTTTATTTGGCAGTAGGTGGCGCACAATTATACTAAACCCCATCGGCAAAACCTGCCTGAGGTAATTATTAAAATGCTTCAGTTCTTTTATACTGTGTCGCTCAGCCTCGTTATAACTTGTTTGACAGGTAATGGATTGCGCAGGTATTCTTCGTTACTTTCACGTGTTTCTCGTCTTTTGTCTACTTTTAGAATACGTGCAAACGAGAAAATAGCCTATAATTTCAGAGTACATGCTTTGCAAATAACTATGACAAAATGAAAACAGTTATACGTTTTCGACGAGAGCTTTTGATAAGGCTTCACTGAAAAATTCAGATACGAATTTCTAGATATTCGTGCAAATACATATTCTGGTTTTCTTTCTTCAGAACCAATCCAAATATAACAAGTAAAGCATAAGATGCTAAATTGCTGTAGTAGCAATGGCGTCCAGCCGCCATACATGTAAGTTTCTATGTTAAGAACCAGTTATCTGCTTCGGATGAATTTGTTGTTACACATCCTAAAATGACTGATTAATTATCTTTTAATTAAACATAACCTACAAGTGTACGTTTAATCGTCATGTGGTGCGATGTATTAGTGCGTTAAGGCCTATATGAAGTATACTATGTATAGACTATATTTATTTTTATTTGGTTCTAGGAACTGTTTATTACTCAGAGCCCCACTATCCGCCAATTTCTTGTAATCGTCGACTCACAATTTTATTGTTTTACACGGACTTGTAATGATAAAGATTACCGTAGGATATCGACAAAACAGGTTACAATTTTTGTATTATTGAAAACAAGAAATCATTTTGTTCAAAAATAACTCTTCTGGTATTTGGAACGGTAGTCCTTGGATGCGTCGATTCCGATTAATCGGGTAAGGGCAAAATCCGACACAAACCGATTTCCGATTCAAGAATCGGTCACACCCTAGTTCTTATCTTTCATCTATTCTGTTCATGTTCTGCTCTTTCTCACTCAGTTTAGCATCTCCTCTACAGAACAACATCCAACTATTCATCTCTTTCCCTGCAAATTGTTTCACAGACTGTAGCCTAAAGATCATCTTCTTCATTGTAACGTTTTGCAAGCTACTAAATGTAGCCTATAATCTAATTTTTAATTCAAGCGCTATACATTTGCAAAACAACACCTACAAGAATACACGTTGTTTAGTGGAATTAAAACCATATAGGTCTTGAGAGTATAGCACCTGAGATGTCGTTCAATATTGGCCTAAATAAGATACGTTGTTGAGGTTTGCATCGAGAATATTTGACTAATAACAACAAATGAATGAAAGAGTTAGAAAGCCACCGACGCAAGCGACCACATTGCAAGCGACACGATGCGACTGAAACCAAAAGTAATCGACGGATCGAAAACGCATGCTCTAAATAAAAATTAATGTCCAATTATTAAGTTAGGTGAATTGATGTGATGTTATGTGATTCGGCTTTGCATGATGTGATACGATACGATATCACATGATATTAAAGGAATAACATAGCAAAGCATAATATTGTTAATATGTTAAACTTCTGAAGTTTATTATGCATCGCGATCCATCAGTGAAAACCATTGGACACCAGTCGCCGCTTTACAATGAAGTTACGCACTACGCAGGCCCATTGTTTCAGAAAGAAGATATTACTAACATATACAAATTCACATGCAGTCTGTGTTTTTAGAATTTATATAACTTCTTTTTGCAATTTCAAAGAGCACTACTACCCGACATTAGCATTCCATCAGAGTGTCGCATTTGTTCACAATCGAGCTATGCCCTAGTAGGCCTACCCTACGTCTCTCAATGATTTTTAGGAACATTTTGTATAGCGCCTCAGTGGGGAATTGACAAATCACCAAAAATAATGTGAGCAGAGTTGACTTATGATTCAAATGCGTATCTTGTGCTGTTTTCGCAGGAAATACATTAAGCGGCATCTAAGTCGGTGTTCTATATGTCCCGGCAAGTAAGCAAGTGAATAAGTAGTTTATTCACCACCAAATAAAGCAAGACAAAAATGCACACTTAGGCCTACACTGACGGGCTACCGGTGAAGTTTCATAGGACTCCTCTCGCGGTAAACAAGATAGTCTGCGAAGGGCTATTACGCTTCAGGTGAAAGTCTCTCTCAAATTAACCAATGTATATAATAATTATCAGCATGTGACATAATCATCTTCATTTAAATCTTGCTTAGCCTAAGAATCAGCCTCTATCGTCTCAGAATATTTGACACAGAGAAACAACCTGCGCTATTTCACTTAGAAGATACCTTCATACCAATGTCACGAATAATTAAAATCTGTTTTGGGGATGTATTTTGACTACCCTTTAGAGTAAATTCAACAATGCATGTTGTGTACTCGAATACATCACTATCCTCTAGCATTCGAGGCATCTGCCTTTAAGTAAACCTTAAGTAAAGCAGCCTTGTTATCAAGGACAAAGCTTTTAGAGTTATCAACTCCTCAGTTTAGCATTTCCAACATCGTTAACAAATAATTCCGGCAGAGACGAAAATGTTTAGCAGAGTTTATGTAGATCAACTGTGAAAAAAATGAGTTCATGCAGTACAACATCAAGAAGAGTCCGTGGGAGGGGTATACATGCAGTTTATTCAAGACAAAGGTCGCTCATGCAAAAGGCCGCGGATTCCATGGGAGTAATGTGGTATGTTAGTTTAGTCCATCGGTGTTCTATATGAAACCTTTCAACTCGAGATATTCTACCTGAAATCAATCGATCCATTAATCCGCGAATCATTAGTGAGACACGTATTAGTATGCTGTGGTATATTATGCTCCGATCCATGTGAGATGTCTTGGTGCCTACGTACATGTAGGTTTATGTCTCATTTTGTCAGCTTGGCGTATTTGCTTTAACACACTGTAAACTGGTATACAATGTCCGACTGTTACAGTAGAAGGGACGTACACAGTACGAATAAATGGTTGACACTGTGGCTTATTGCTTATTGCTTTTGCGTCGATTGCTCAAATTCTGGACTGTAGGGCGTACGAGCTACAGTTTGATATATGACTCCTGTTAAGAGCGAATGTGAACTGGACAACATTTCCTGTTGAAAGATCAATACTGGGTTATTAATATGTCATGGGACAGAACCATCTATCATTGGTGTGTGCCTGAAATGACTGGTATTACCCGAGGAGCTCAGACAAACATTACTACGGTATTGATTCTAACATTGACTTACGCACTAAATGGCTTTAATGCAGTAGCAAAGTTGCCACAAGGTATGGGAGGTTGAACGCAACCACATCCAGCAGGAC
This sequence comes from Aporrectodea caliginosa, assembly GCA_020284085.1. Classification (NCBI taxonomy): domain Eukaryota; kingdom Metazoa; phylum Annelida; class Clitellata; order Crassiclitellata; family Lumbricidae; genus Aporrectodea; species Aporrectodea caliginosa. The sequence goes on from JACEVL010000628.1 coordinate 264,218, forward strand.
ACATGATCTTCATACAATTTAGATCAAAAATTATACCTGAAAATGAAACTCAACTGTCAGTTTAGCTGCGTTGTTTTATTGCTGTAGTAGAACGATAAATTACAAAGATTAAGGAAGCGATTCCAATTAGTGTAATAAATGACTGTATTTCTTTCAGATGCAGTAATAACTGCGGTAGAAAACAGACATGTTCTTCTTCAGCAATGCTTTTGAACTCACGCATGATTTCCCGTTTGCACGGCCGTTGAGTCTCCGACCGTGTTAATGACGCTGACAACAGTTTCATCGCTTTCCTGTCGTCGTCCTCTGCTAAAGAGCTTCAGACGTAGTAGATACTGTTTCACTGGATCCAACTTAGCAGCGTAGATGAACGGATTGAGACAGACGTTCAAGAAAGCCAGGAACACCGTAACTTTTCGGCCATCTGAATTAAGTTCTTTTAGAATGTGCACGTTATACAGAAAGTAGTTGAGACGAATTGGACAGCAACAAAAAAAGAAACAAACCGAGATGATGAGGAATGTCTTGATAATGTTCATTTGGGTTTTCATGGCCTTCTGTTCAGCAGCGTTCTGCATCATGTTGCTGAAATTTACTACAGGGGAAAACAGAAATAATCATTTAATACACGTATTATGGCAACATTTCATCCAGCTAATCGTGGTTACTTATGCATGTCGTGTGATCAACGCATAAGAAAATGCGAATATCAAAATTTGAAGCGAACAATTGAGCGTGTGGTGAAGCGAATTCAATTGACTAAAGAGCAAGAGATGCTAGAAACACAAGTTTTCGGAAAACGATTTGAATAAGTTTAAAACGACAATGTAAGCTTACACATAAAAATGATAGAGTGATTTATGAAGAGAGCATTGATGATACTGATCAAAGCAACGAAAATGGTAATGATGATGAAGATGACGACAGTGATCATGATATCGATGCTACTTGTGATGAAACTTTTATTTCAATGATGACACGACAAATGACACATTTCAAATGGACTAATCATTTATCGTGTTATAGCAGTAGAAATGGTATAAATCTACGTCTTTTATAATATTTTATATTCATAAAACATCTTTGCTGTCTTAGAAATTAGTCGTTGACACTTAACCATAATTAACAAACGGTGGATTATTGGGTCAGTCAAAATGCTAGAATAACACTGCAAAGAGGATAAGGTGCTCTTTCAAAGCCATGTTTATTACTCCTATTGCAGTACCTATTTGCTTAATTTTTCAATTTTTAAACGTTTCTGTAACCGAACTCTGCTGAAATTTGATAGACACACAGGAAAGCTAAATCCTTCCTTTATCCTTTATAATCTTATGTCTATTGAGACTTTTACCTGGAACAACACTCTTTTGTATGACCTGCAGTATGCGCGAGTAGCACAACGCGAAGACCACGAGTGGCAAAATGAAGTTGATTAGATACTTATAGACAGCGTAGGCTTCGACACTTATGGCAGCCGGAAACTCAACGTAAATTATACAGCGCCTACCTTTGACGGCGGTGGCTGTTAAATCAACGAATGCGTTTAAAACTGTGATAGGATTTATACAAGAAAGGACAATCGCCACAAAGTACATCCACTGACGAAAATGTCTTTTGTGGAACACCGCATGGACAATTTTAACGTATCTTTCCAGAGTCAAGACTACGAGATTGGCTGTTGATGAAGTCAGGAAAAACCACAACAGTGATTCACCGGTTAGAGCCTTGCAGAGAGCGCTTCCTATAATGATGCTGTAATCGATGTCCAGTATTTTAGTGACATTACTGAATACTAGTAGTAAACAACAGAGAAAATCCAGAGTCATCTGATTCAAAACGATGGACATCTCGTACTTTCGGGCTTTCAACCTCGCAAGAATTAGAAGCATTAGAAGATTCGCGATTCCGCCAATGATTCCGATGACGATAACTGACGCTTCGAAAGCAAACATTCTTCGCCGATTTATGTACTAGGAGGTAAAATTTATGAAAGATGAAAGGCAATGTCGAGCGCAGAATTCCCGACCACATGCGTCGATAACAAGGATCTGTGCAAGTGTAGATGTTAGCGTACGAGCATTGTAGGATATATAGACAGCTGCCGTACTGTGTTATAAAGATGCGGCTATTCGCGTGTGCGGCGCATCCTCTCAATTCTTCTGTCGATCGGAGAAGCATGCGCAGTTCTTTCAGACTGCAAAATGGCTTCTTCCATGATGCTTTGGCGTCCTCCTACGTTTGATGTTCATTATGTACTCTTTAACTTATTATGGATTATGTGACCATTGCTTCGCCTGAGCCTCACGTTTTCTCCCGTAAGTTGTTTCCTTCCTGTGTCATTACTTGTCTCTTTTTAGAACAATGAATTTGGGAGTGAAGTAACCTTCAATTTTAGAGTATGAGCTCGAGAAACAAATTGATATGCTTTAGTCTAGTGCGGTTTAATATAATTATGTTCGTGAAAGCACAATACACTATCCAAATGCTGACAGGAAGCCTGCAAACATTCTCTTTTGACTAACTTAGTGAGTATTGAGCTTTAAAATCACAAGCTCTGTAATATATACCGCTTAACCACATGAAAGCTGTTTATTTCATAGATTATACCAGTGGAGGATTAGGCCTTAATTGCAATTGGCTAGCCTTAGGGGAGATTGTACTGCATTTGCTCAATTTTACATTTTAATGGAAATAATTGGTATTGGTTGTAGTGTATATAATTCTATTTTCAGAAACAACAACGTTTTGTAAATCGAATATGACTATATATAGTCATATTCGATTTACAAAACGTTGTTGTTTCTGAAAATATACTGCAATATTATTCCAAGAGTAAACAATAAAAATTTAGTATTTTTCTCTCAGGCAAAAATCGTCCCATTGCAAGCCACGCCTGCATTGGGACAATGCATGGGGAGCACTGGGTCAAACAACTGATTTTGTTCTAATCATATTTGATAGATTGTAACAGATCATGGTTCAGTTGTTTCACCCTATGCTTCGCAATAAACTGTCCTAAATAATTCACAGACGTTTAAAGCTAAATTAGCACCAGATATTTAACGCATTGACTGAGACTGTATGAGTACAAATTTAGGCTACTTTTTAAACCTTAAAATGGAGATTTGCAGTATCTCTGTCAAACGATTTTTTCTTCGTAGCAAAAGAAACGTGATCATTTTCCACGTCATACGTTCGGTGGGAGACGCCACACGCTACACTATTATAACCACGGACTTAGATACCACCACTGACCCAATGCAGGACATGTCCCAATGTACGACGCTCTCCCCTACTTTAATTCAGTGAAGGCTATGCAGAACTTAGTTGTTCTAAATACATCGTCGATTGATGCTTTGCTTATTAGATCCTAGCTATACAGAATGATTCAAAACAACAGAGTAGGCTCTACTTTATTGTATTGTATTGCGGGTTCGGATCCACCTCAAAGTCGCCGCGTAGGGACCCTGGGCAAGTCCTTCACTCGCAATTGCTCATGCGCTTCGGCGTGAAACTCCGATTCAGCGTTCGCGCAGTAGTCGGGAGCGCCTCTGAATGGGAAATCTGGTTGGGGCGCTATAACAAGTGTTCAAATACAATACAATACAATATTGTATGTAGCGTCCATATAAAGTTATATTGTTGGAATGCGCAGATTATAGCCTACAGAAAGCGGTAGAGACGAATTGGAATACAACAGAGAACGAAACAAACCGTGAGGATGAGGAAAGCTTTTATGAAGTTCACTAGGGTTTGCGAGACCGTCAGTTGGGAGGCGCTATTCGTCAATCGTCAACTTATTGGAATGAACTGCTTTTAGAAATAATAGGAAATCGTTCCGTGCGCAAATTGTGGCTAATTCATTTCATGGAACAATGACTTCTTCATCCGAGTGATGTAACTAAGTTGAAGATGCGAAGTACAAACCTGGTCCAATGCATTTCAACAATCAGTTAGCGATGAAATGTTAACACTTTAACCTTATCGTGTGCTGAAGTTTCGAAGTCCGCAGTGTCACAGAGAAATAGTGGCGCCAAGTGGCCACTGTAATTGCGCTAGCACTAAGGCTAACGGTAATTATCGGGAATAATGAGAAAAAATATAGAGAAAATGTCACAAAGCTGTTAGTAGGTAATCTGACGCTAATGAGTCTTTTTTTAAATATTTTTAACTTTTAATTGCTAATGTCACTGGCAACTCATTGCAAATCAAACGAATTATTGCAGAACTCTTTGCTATGTTAATGCCAAGAGCACTGCATAGCAGTGCGTACATCTTAGGACACTTGCATTTTCATTTGCATGAAAGTGTAGGGCTTATATCATACAGTATATCTCAGTCTACTTGACCCACGACATATCTCTGAAAAGTTCGTTCACCACAGTAGCCTAAAGTTTTTGTCGCTACTAAAGACAATCAAATATCTTGGGATGAATTATGCTAAGACTGGGGAATGAAGGCTGATCCTAAGTATTGAACGATGAAGCCCGGGTTGTACCATAAAGACCAGACTGAGAACTTGAGAAGGAAACACAAGAACTGTCAAAAGGCACTGGGTCGTTTAAGACCAGAGAAATTGGAAGGCGTTGGGGGTAAATACAGTAGATCAGGGTAAACTTCTTGAACAGATGAGATTTAATTTTAAGTGGCAAAACTGAGGAATGACAGATGCTTAAAGCAGATAATGATAATAATTAGTCAGTTGCGAAATTGGTAAAAGAACTGAGAATTTGCAGAATTGAGTAAGGTGTCGGTCCAGCGTTGAAGTGCAGTGTGGTAACTGGTTGCATTGCAAAATTTGAAATAAGTACACATTGGAAACGGGAAAGAGTGAGACAGGAGGACGATAGAATTAGAATTGGTGGCTCGACGGTGAAGAGTTCGCCAAGATACTTGGGCTGGAAGTATTGGAAAGAGCTGTTGGTAAGGGATGGGATTTTGAATCGCATACGCTCCGGCGTTCAGTAAGTGGTGCGATTTAACACTTCATCGATGACCTGGATTGGATTCCGTCTCACCTTTAGCACACGCTCGTCGCTTAATTGTCAAGAATGGAAGTGATATAATGATGCTTGATCGACTTAGCATCAGCTCGGAAAATTAGTTTTCAATGAGCACCAGACGCTTTATTTGGACAGATTCAAGGTTGATGAAAGGAAAGGAAAGGAAAGAAAAGGAAAGGAAAGGAAAGGGAAAGGAAAGGAAAGGAAAGGAAAGGAAAGGAAAGGAAAGGAAAGGAAAGGAAAGGAAAGGAAAGGAAAGGAAAGGAAAGGAAAGGAAAGGAAAGGAAAGGAAAGGAAAGGAAAGGGAAAGGAAAGGAAAGGAAAGGAAAGGAAAGGAAAGGAAAGAGGAGTTAAAGCAAGCAGGCAAGGCTTGCAAAATAGTTCGGCAGTTTTAGAGTCAAGGTTTGATTGGATTATTATGAAACAATAATATAAATATCTGGTTGTGTAAGATTGTAAATTGGACTTAAGGCCTTTTTGAAACAAGCGTGAGCAAAGTTGAGTTGTTTTTCAAATGAATATCTTGTGCTGTAGGCTACTCGCAGGAAATACATGTTGTATATTTGAGTACATCATTATATTCTAGCACTCGAGGCATTTGTCTTTAAGTACCGGTAAACCGTTTTGCAATCATGTTCTCAAGGACAAAATTTGGCAGAATTAATCCGCGCTTCAGTTTAGCATTTCGAACAGCTTACACAAGTAATTCGTGCATAGTCGAAAATGCTCGACAGACTTTATGCACATCGACTTTGAATTAAGCTCAGTTCATTCAGTACAACATTAAACAGAGTCCGTGGGAAGGGTATGCTTGCAGGTTATTCATGCCGAAGACCGCTCATGAATATGAATATGGCAGCGGGCAGCGGAAGTCAAGGTAGTGAAGTGGTATATTAGTTTAGTCCATCGGTGTTCAATATGAAACCCTTTAACTCGCGACATTCTATCTGAAATCAGCCATTAATGCGTGAAACATTAGTTGTGATATGACTCTCTGTTCATCTCTCGTGAGACACGCATCAGTTTGCTTTAATTAGTGACTCCGATCCATTAGAGATGTCTTGGCGCGTACGTAAGTGCATATCTCATTGTTACAGTTTGGCGTACTTAATTTAAGACTGTGAAAAAGGGGTTAAGCTGCATGTAATAGATGCACTAGTGCTCTATTAAGGCTAAGTCCTTACCGTAAAAGAGACGTATAGAGTAGGAATACCTGGTTGACACTGCATGTGGCTTATTGTTTCTGTGTCCATTGTTCAAATTCTGGTCGGTCGAGCGTACGAGCGACAGTTTGATATATGACTCCTGCTAAAAGCGACTGTGAAATGGAAAAGTTGTCCGGATGAAAGATCAGTACTGTAGTATTCATATTTCACGCGACAGAACCTTTCATCGTAGGTCTATGCCTGAAATGACTGGTATTGACTGCATGAGAAGCTCAGAAATTAATTATTGCAGCATTGATTCTCGCATTAACTTACGCACTACATGACTTTAATGCAGCAGCACAGTCTTAACGCCACAAGGTGCTAAGGCCTAAACCATATCCAGTAGAACACATGAGTTTCATACAATTTTGATCTGAATTCTTAATGTAAATATAACTGAACTGTTAGTTTAACTGATTTGTTTTATTGAAAATTATTCGTAAACTGTATAAGAAGGAAAGTTAGGAAACTAATCAGAGGCGTTCTCTACGATAACCCATATAATGCTAACCTAAAGTTTTTGTCGCTACTAAAGACAATCAAATATCTTGGGATGAATTATGCTAAGACTGGGGAATGAAGGCTGATCCTAAGTATTGAACGATGAAGCCCGGGTTGTACCATAAAGACCAGACTGAGAACTTGAGAAGGAAACACAGGAACTGTCAAAAGGCACTGGGTCGTTTAAGACCAGAGAAATTGGAAGGCGTTGGGGGTAAATACAGTAGATCAGGGTAAACTTCTTGAACAGATGAGATTTAATTTTAAGTGGCAAAACTGAGGAATGACAGATGCTTAAAGCAGATAATGATAATAATTAGTCAGTTGCGAAATTGGTAAAAGAACTGAGAATTTGCAGAATTGAGTAAGGTGTCGGTCCAGCGTTGAAGTGCAGTGTGGTAACTGGTTGCATTGCAAAATTTGAAATAAGTACACATTGGAAACTGGAAAGAGTGAGACAGGAGGACGATAGAATTAGAATTGGTGGCTCGACGGTGAAGAGTTCGCCAAGATACTTGGGCTGGAAGTATTGGAAAGAGCTGTTGGTAAGGGATGGGATTTTGAATCGCATACGCTCCGGCGTTCAGTAAGTGGTGCGATTTAACACTTCATCGATGACCTGGATTGGATTCCGTCTCACCTTTAGCACACGCTCGTCGCTTAATTGTCAAGAATGGAAGTGATATAATGATGCTTGATCGACTTAGCATCAGCTCGGAAAATTAGTTTTCAATGAGCACCAGACGCTTTATTTGGACAGATTCAAGGTTGATGAAAGGAAAGGAAAGGAAAGAAAAGGAAAGGAAAGGAAAGGGAAGGAAAGGAAAGGAAAGGAAAGGAAAGGAAAGGAAAGGAAAGGAAAGGAAAGGAAAGGAAAGGAAAGGAAAGGAAAGGAAAGGAAAGGAAAGGAAAGGAAAGGAAAGGAAAGGAAAGGAAAGGAAAGGAAAGGAAAGGAAAGGAAAGGAAAGGAAAGGAAAGGAAAGGAAAGGAAAGGAAAGGAAAGAGGAGTTAAAGCAAGCAGGCAAGGCTTGCAAAATAGTTCGGCAGTTTTAGAGTCAAGGTTTGATTGGATTATTATGAAACAATAATATAAATATCTGGTTGTGTAAGATTGTAAATTGGACTTAAGGCCTTTTTGAAACAAGCGTGAGCAAAGTTGAGTTGTTTTTCAAATGAATATCTTGTGCTGTAGGCTACTCGCAGGAAATACATGTTGTATATTTGAGTACATCATTATATTCTAGCACTCGAGGCATTTGTCTTTAAGTACCGGTAAACCGTTTTGCAATCATGTTCTCAAGGACAAAATTTGGCAGAATTAATCCGCGCTTCAGTTTAGCATTTCGAACAGCTTACACAAGTAATTCGTGCATAGTCGAAAATGCTCGACAGACTTTATGCACATCGACTTTGAATTAAGCTCAGTTCATTCAGTACAACATTAAACAGAGTCCGTGGGAAGGGTATGCTTGCAGGTTATTCATGCCGAAGACCGCTCATGAATATGGCAGCGGGCAGCGGAAGTCAAGGTAGTGAAGTGGTATATTAGTTTAGTCCATCGGTGTTCAATATGAAACCCTTTAACTCGCGACATTCTATCTGAAATCAGCCATTAATGCGTGAAACATTAGTTGTGATATGACTCTCTGTTCATCTCTCGTGAGACACGCATCAGTTTGCTTTAATTAGTGACTCCGATCCATTAGAGATGTCTTGGCGCGTACGTAAGTGCATATCTCATTGTTACAGTTTGGCGTACTTAATTTAAGACTGTGAAAAAGGGGTTAAGCTGCATGTAATAGATGCACTAGTGCTCTATTAAGGCTAAGTCCTTACCGTAGAAGAGACGTATAGAGTAGGAATACCTGGTTGACACTGTGGCTTATTGTTTCTGTGTCCATTGTTCAAATTCTGGTCGGTCGAGCGTACGAGCGACAGTTTGATATATGACTCCTGCTAAAAGCGACTGTGAAATGGAAAAGTTGTCCGGATGAAAGATCAGTACTGTAGTATTCATATTTCACGCGACAGAACCTTTCATCGTAGGTCTATGCCTGAAATGACTGGTATTGACTGCATGAGAAGCTCAGAAATTAATTATTGCAGCATTGATTCTCGCATTAACTTACGCACTACATGACTTTAATGCAGCAGCACAGTCTTAACGCCACAAGGTGCTAAGGTCTAAACCATATCCAGTAGAACACATGAGTTTCATACAATTTTGATCTGAATTCTTAATGTAAATATAACTGAACTGTTAGTTTAACTGATTTGTTTTATTGAAAATTATTCGTAAACTGTATAGCATGCTTCAGATGCCTGCTACTGCGCCGAATTCTCAACGATAACCCATATAATGTTTTATCCCCCGGATACTCTAAACCGTTTTATTCCATCCAGGTGAAGTGCTTTAGGGGGGATAGAATATCTCGGGACACCGGCCGATTTCCAAGATAAAGTAAGCGAATCTAATTAATATAATCAAGGACTTGTTACAAAAAGAAAAAATGCAGTGTTACAAATAGCTTCGTTATTGAAAACACCGGCAATGTCCGTTTAAAAGTGAGAAATATCCGTGAACTTTCTAATGGAATTAACAATTTTTATTATGTGCAAAGCATTGTGACGAAATTCAAAAGGTAACCTAAAGAGTTATCCGAGAGTAGGGTTGAGCCCATTTTATTGTCCCATTTCTGGTCTGTGTTCTATGTTAAAGCGTAGGCCTTATTGTAACAGTGGTCAAAATTTGGAACTTCGTCAGATGATCGACCTGCTACACAGAATATTCGATATCTGAAATATCCTCAATCCTCTATTGTTGTCAAAATTTGAAATGATCTGTTAACAGTCTCCGTCATTTCTAAACCTAATGCTCTTATTGTCCATCTTATGCCTCTTCAACAACAAAAATAATACTTTGGGATTCCACAGCAAGCTCATCCTACACTCCTACTGAGTCTGTTTTCAAGGACTTTCGACCCATCGTCGAATCAGAGCTGCGTCATCTTCTTTCTGCTTCTAATTTAAAATCGTGTGACCTCGACCCCATCCACCGTTTGTTATCGTAGATGTAATAGATCATAATTATTGTCCCATTCCTGGTCTACTTGTTTAATAGGTCTCTTTCACAAGATCTCTTTCCAACATCCCAGAAACGTGATAATTTATTTCCCACTCTTAAGAAGTCCAACCTGGATCCTAGTATGTGCCAAAAAGCTCTATTGCTAATCTTTTCTTTCGAAGACTTTAGAGCGACTTGATTCTTTGCAACATCTTCCTTACTTCGAGCAGTATATATTTTTTCGATCTGATTAGAAAGGAATGAAACATTTCGTATTGCGTTTTGTGGCTAGAATTACATACCGCGGGATTAAACAACCAGAGATCCAGCGAAGTTTACTCTATTCTACGATAGGCAATTTCCAGAATTAGCCGGAATCTGTGTCTACCAGTCTATGCCAACACGGTTCAAAACATATACAAATGTTTAAATTCTAACGAGGGATATACAAACATATGTGATCACGAATCCTGGTCAGTTTAGGGTCAAACGATCTGGACATCAATGACGACGCTAACAAGTAGGCTATAGTTGCGACGAATTGAGATAGTATTTCTGTTATCTGCGGTAGACAGATATGTTCTTTTTCAGCAAAGCTTTTGAACTCACGCATGATTTCCCATTTGTACGGCCGCTGAGTTTCCGACTGTGTTAATGACGCTGACAACAGTTTCAGGGCTGCCTTGACTTCGTCTGTTGCAGAGCTTCTGACGTAGATATTTTTTCACTGGATCCAAATTAGCAGCGTAGATGAACGGATTGAGACAGAGATAAAAGAAAGCCAGGAACACCGTAACTTTTCGGCCATCTGAATTAAGCTCCTTTAGAATGCGCAGATTATAGAGAAAATAGTTGAGACGAGTTGGACACCAACAAAAAAAGAAACAAACCGAGATGATGAGGAATGTTTTGATGACGTTCATTTGGGTTTTCATAGCCTTCTGTTCAGCAGCGCTGTTCATCATGTTGTTGAAATTTACTACAGGTGGAAACAGAACTACCGGTAATCATTAAATGCACGTATTATGGCAACCTTTCATCCCGTTAACCTTAATTTCTTCTGCATGGCTTGTGATCATAGCATAAGAGAATGTGCATAGCGAAATTTTAAGTGAACACGGGAAATGTGAGGAAGCGAACTCATTTGACTAAATAGCTTTATAAAAAAAAAAAAATTTGGATAAGTTTAAAACGACAATGTACAAATAAAAGTGATAGAATGACTTATGAGGACAGCATTTATTTAGTGAACGGATAAAAGCAGCGATAATGATAATGATGATGAAGATGAAGACAGTGATCATGTTGACGATGAAATCGACGTCAGCGATCATTATAATGATGCTATCTGTGATGAAAATTGCGATGATATTGCTGATGAAAAGGTGGGACCATCGGAGAGTTACTTAATCCAGATAACACACATTTGAATTAACTAATTGCTGAGCCTATTATGACAATTGCAATAAAATAAACCTACGTTTTATATAAATTCATTCAACATCTTGGTTGACTTAAAACTTAGTCGTTGGAAGTTTATCGTAAGTTACAAACGGCAGTTAGTTGGGCCAGTTTAAATGCTAGGTCAGCACCACAAAGCCATGTTTCTTTTTCCTAGTAGATCTACAGTAGGCTGCTTAATTGATTACTTGGTCAATTTTAAAATTTCTGTGTCCGATCTCTGCAGAAATATAATAGACACACATGAAAACTAAAATGCTCTAAACATATTCTTCCTTTATCTTTTATGATCTTACGTGTTTACTCAGATATTTACCTGGAACAACACGCTTTCGTGTGACTTTCAGTATGCGCGAATAGCAAAACACGAAGACCACGAGCGGTGAAATGAAGTTGAATAGAAACTTATAGACAGCGAAGGCGCTCGCATTTATGGCAACCGGAAACTCGATGTAAATCATACAGCGCCCATCTTTGACATTCGTGGCTGTTAAATCAACAAATGCACCTAAAGCTGTCACAGGATTTATCCAAGTCAAGACAATCGCCACAAAGTACATCCACTGACGAAAATGTCTCTTGTGGAACATCGCATGGACAATTTTAACATATCTTTCCAGAGTCAAGACGACAAGATTGGCTGTTGAACAAGACAGAAAAAACTGTAACATCGATTCACCGGTTAGAGTTTTGCAGAGAGCCCTTCCTATAATGATGCTGTAATCGATGTCCAGTATTTTAGTGACATTGCTGATTACGAGCAATACACATGCGAGAAAATCCAGAGTCATCTGATTGAAAACGATGGACATCTCATACTTCCTAGCTTTCGATCTCGCAAGAATTAGAAGCATTAGAAGATTCGCGATTCCGCCAATGATTCCAATCGTGATAATTGACGCTTCAAAAGCAAACATTTTCTTGCGTTTCAGCTATTAGCGAATTCAAGCGGTAAAAATTTATTTTAAAAAGAAAGAAATATAAACTACTGGCGCAGAATTCATGAACATATCCGTATATAACAAGGAACTGTGGAAGTAGATGCTACAGTAAGAGCATTGCGGAATATATATAGACGACAACCGTAGGCCTACTGCGGCTTTTCACGTGTGCGGCGCATCCTCTCAATTCTTCTGACGATTGGAGGCGCATGCGGATTTCCTTCAGACTGCAAAATTCCTTCATACATGAGGCTGTGGCTTCATCGTACGTTTAGTGTTCATTACGTAGGCCTACGCGATAAGTTATTACGACTCGTGTAACCATTGCCTTGTCTAGGCCTTACGCATTCCTCCGTACTTTGAATGCGTCTTGCGTCATCACTTGTCTCTTTTTAGAGCAATGCATTTGGAAGCGAAATGACTTTGAATTTCAGAGTGTGTATTCTAGAAATGTAACAAATTTATATCCATTTATTCTAGAGCGGTTTAATAGGTTCATGAAAGCGCAGTACGCTCTTCTAAATACATGCATGAAGCATGCAAACATTCTCTTTTGACTAACTTAGTGAGCACCGTATTGAGCTTTCATATATCAAGCCGTGAAAATATTATCGTTTAGCCACATGAAAGCCGTTGTTTAATAGAATATACCAATTGATGGAGTATTAACGTTTAATTACAATTGGCTAGCCTTAGTTTTGTTCAGTGAAGACCATACAGAATTTAGCTCTTCTACATACATCGTCAATAATTAATGCTTTGTACATTAGATCCGGGCGGTACAGAATTTAAATAATTCAAACGGAGTAGACTCTTTGTTACACTAGTGGCTTTAGAGCTGCATACGCAGCAGCTGAGTTTTGTGGTAAAAGCAGATAAAAGTAGTAGATGTCAAACCTGGGTTAACGCTTCAGTCGTATGGAACAGGTTTCTCCATTCCAACGATGAGCACAGATTTACGTCTGTTGATGTGAGACGCATGCGCAGTGTAGCATAGTTGCCTATAATATCGATATTAACTTGGGCTTCAATAGCTTAGCGATAGAATTTGTTTTCTGACTAAATTAAATCACGAATCTCCTCGAAGCATGGATCTTGAGCAGCATTGTAAACAGAAACACTTTATATTCGTAGAAAAAACACGATGTCGAACCAATGAACCCCATGAGAGTTCAAGGTTCCGCTGAATTAACTCAGTTACCAGTATTTATCCTCAGTATTTATTCTCGTATACCTAAGGTTAAAAAGCGACTATAGCGCTGACTTTTCTATAATTACAAATCTATGCCTCTTCTCAGCTATCAAGCTATCAAGCCGTTTATTGATTCGGCAACAACAGAACAGAAACTTACAGGAAGAATCAAGCTCAGTGATGATACAATAGTTTTCAAATCTGATCAGTTCTTGCAGTAACAGATGGCAAGACGATTTTTGTTATGATCAGTATGATTATAGAAAAGAACTTAATCAACATTGTTAGCACTAGACCATAGCCAAACAACTAAAGCAATAGCAAAATATTGCAGTATAAAATTAAAGTATAACAAAGAAAAAACGAAACAGATCACAACGTTCACAGTTGTAATATAAACAATCTTGCAATGCAACAATTACTCGAGGCATATTTATTTTATGTGTTCAATATATAAACTCAACAAAAGGAAATAGCTAAAAATTAATTTTAAGTTGTCGAATCAGTAAATGAGCATTCGATTTTCCTTGCAACAATAAACGCTAGCATTGTATGTATTACATATAGAATTTGATCGGAAAGGCCAAACTTCGATCGTTGCGCTATATAGCCCGTGGGTCCTTGTTCTCAGAATTACTCATTAATTATTGGCCTATAATCCCTCATTAATGGTCGGCACTTTGTCACGAGCAATTAAGCCAACTAATCCATCCTTCCGACTTTTCCCAACAGATTTCACTTCTCCCGTGCCTTACTCTTCTCCTGTCCGCAATCTTGGAATCATCTTCGATAAAAAAATAACCTAACCTTTGCTATCTCGCGCATGCTCTATGCACTTCCGCGACCTTCGTTGAGTGAACTTACAACAGTGTTCATCCTCCTGTCTCTGCTGTTAATTTCACCTCTGCTTCGCTCGCACTCTCCTCTGCCACTTTCCAATCACGACTGAAATCGAACGCTTCAAGCTATCCTATCCTGATTCTACTCCTGCGCCACCACACGACCACCGTCATAACCGGTTGCCCCCCCCCCGTAGCACCATGCTGTCTACTCGGCTTGAGCTCTCCTGTTTCTAACCTGGCACCGGAACGAACACAGAAGTGTGGCTAATGCGAGCTTGATTTGATATAGCGCCGTTATAATATTCAGTGGCGTACGGAGCTGAAATGCCGCCCGGGGCGACGGCCCAAAATGCCGCCCTTGGCCACTTAATTTTGGATTATGTTATTTTCTCTAAGAGATTTCAGTTTTCATGATGATCGTCGATCTCATTACTTATAAGCCTACAATTTTTTTGGTGACGTTGACAGCTTTTCTAGATTTATCACTTTTCACTGTATTTTTTAATTACCCGTTTTAGCTATGTGGTCGTCCAATAATTAGGCCTATGCAGAGCCGGATTAACCTATAAGTGAAATAAGCCATGGCTTAGGGCCCCACAACGTTTTGAGGGCCCCCAACTGTCAGGAAATATAGAAAAAAATACGTTTTGAGGGCCCCAACTGTCAGGAAATATAAAAAAAAGTTTTGAGGACCCCAACTGTCAGGAAATATAAAAATCAGATGGTACAAAGGTCCTATTTGACAATTTTCTTCTGAAAAAAAGATGGAAAAGCAAAAAAAAGGTCATTAGAAATTTTTAAAAGTAAAAAATGGAAAAAAGGATGGGTTTTCTCTGAATTTTTGCATGGCTTTCCGGTTAGGGCCCCCGGATGGCCCTTGGCTTAGGGCCCCCGAAAGTCTTAATCCGGCCCTGGGCCTATGTCAACAAAATAGGCGGAGGGGTTTGGAAAAGTTTAACAGACGGTACAATTTGACGTCAACAATTATTGTTTTTCCAATGAATCAACACAGACCATTCAAAATGGTAGCGAAAATATTAAGTAATGCTAAAAATGTATAAAGTGTTTAATGGTTAATCATACTACTGAAACGCTGGTAATAAACTAAACTGATATATTTTGAAATTCGAGATTGCATTTTTTTAGTTTAAACATCTAAAAAAATTATTCTACGTGTATAATTGATCCATTGTGTTTACTTTTTGTAGGGGGAGGTTCTGGGATTGTTGACATAATTTTTAGGGGTATTTCAATGTTTGGGGGTCTTTCAAAATTTGTTGACATAATTAATGGACGACCCCTGTAGCCTATATTTTCAACTTACTGAAACCTATATTATTAGATAATAAAACATTTTATTGCATGAGTTGCGGAGGTAGAAGAAAAATATCGGCGGGTAGTTGCGGCACCACCTACTAAGCCTATTGTTTTTTTTATAGATTTTCTCTGCGCTTCAGCTCCGAATTTTTAGTGTTTTTCAAAATCCAGCCCCATTATTTGGATTATGGATAATAATATAATATGCTCATATTTAGTTAACACTAAAAAAAACTGCTTCCTTTTTCTACAATTATGTTTAGTGTTTAACATAGACCTCTCAGAGCGATGCCGTCTCTAACGAAGGCTTAGGGGCGGCATCGGAAGCCAAGCCGACTTCACCAAAGTGACGGTTTCTTTCTTTCCTTCCTTCTTTTTCTTCCTGTTTTCTCTCTCCTACTCTTTAATTTTTTATCCAACATTCAATCCTTTTTTATTTTTCTTTAACCCTATTTTGCCGCCCCTGCACAAGTGCCGCCCGGGGCGACTCGCCCCCCTGCCCCCGTACGGTACGCCACTGATAATATTATAAGCTGGTCTCCCTGTCGCGGCTTTTGTGTGGCACTGAGAAATTTCAAAGAATTACATTACATTGTTGTTCCATGCTAACACGGTAACAGAGGATCTAAATATATCCAGTTCATACATAAGAAACGTGTTAGCCTAACTTAAGAGATGCTTTTATAGTTGTAAGATACTAATGTTCCGCAGCTGTTGCCAGGTAGAAAAAGCGCTATATAAATATTCAGATACATATAAAGGATTCACATAGAATTAACTGAATACATGTTAGTCAAATATTCTAGTCTTTAATACATAGTTTGAATTGAAAGAATGTGAGAAATATAGGTCAAGTCATTAGCGACCGAGAATTGTCAAAAATACATTAGGTTAAATTGCCAGCATATTAGGCATCAAAATGAGGTAACTCTGTTGTTGAGAGGCTAGGGAACTTGTTGTTCCTGTAACAATTCAACCGTCTCGGCGGTCGTTGCGCTTCTCTGCCCGTGGAGATATTCAGATGCCGTGATTTCATATATCAACTCGAGCTCATCGTGCCTTCTAATGTCTTAAATTTACCTCTTTAAAAACTTTCCATGCGAAAACCTGTCGAAAGGAAATGATGGAAGTTTGCCATCTGGCGAGTTAAAAGATGTCTATGAAGCCAAACCAATATACTCTGTCGCAATTTGAGACCATCAGAAACTACTAAAATGGTGTAAGTAATAACGCAATCTTGGCTCTATTTGCAGCAGCAATTACACGATTTCTTTGTTTTATAACTGCACTTCATTTTAAGGATATAATATCAATTATGAGTTTCTGACGCTCGCTTCACGATGTTAAGCTGCTAAAGGAATGGTGAGTTCATCGGAAGCCAATTTATGCTACAAGGGTGACATATTCGATTTAAAACGGCTGCAGCCACGATTTAAAATGGCTGAAGCCACGATAATCGTAGCGGTTAAAGATGTGCTGCTGGAATCCTGATTTCAAAATTCCCAGAATCTTTCGAGCACTTCGTTGGTGGTTGTAACCGAAAACATTGCGGCAGCGATGTGGCGATGATTTTATTCGTTAATAAAATCATCCAAAAGTCAGTAAATTCCACGTGATTGACTCTTCGTAGAAGCGAACTCGAGCACAGAAACAGCCATGAGTATAATGAGTATATGATGAGTATATAGTATATAAATATTATTTCCTGATTTCGTTTTCTGAGCCGCGCTGTATAATTACGATGGCTGGTTGTCAGTCCAATCTCCAGCCATCTGATCTTTCAACTGGCAAAATACGGTGTCTGCTGCAGTCATTATTATAATAGTCAAGTTCGCTAGGGAGCTCACGCGAAGCTAAAATCTCGGGTAAGGCATTCTAACTATAGATTGTAACTATGGATTGTAGCATTAGTCCTTATGAATAGGGTTTATATAATAGATGGTTCGACGGCTGAATGTTCAGATATTCTGGGTCAACAATCAATGTGTGCCCATCTGATCTTCATTTATTCCATTATTTGTCTTTTCTGTTGTTAGTTGACATGACTATTTTTTATCACTCTTAATGAAAGCAGAGATTACAACACGGTAGAATAAGGGTGATATTGTAACGCGCCTTCGGCAGTGCAGCCGATGTTTTGTGAACATTTATGCTCGCGATGCAAGAATATCTTTGTGGAATCAGTTTAGCTAAGTAAAAAATACAAATGTCAGGAGCGAACTCATGGTTGTGGCTTTATTTGCAACTCTAAAGCTTATTACTACCAACTCTTCGAAGTACAAGTATAGTACTAAGAAATACTTAACAATTTGCACGTCCTTGTTCTTGGACCAATGTCTCAAGATTCCTAGTGACCATTGTCACACATCCCAGTCCGGATGGTATTAACTCTCGAGTGAGATTTACACGAATTATGTGTGTTTATACAAACCGTTTTATCTTCTTGCAATGCGATTTTATTTACTGAACACGTAACTGCCAAACTGTTAGCTGTTTCATTCATTCATTCTAATCGATCATTTATATAGCCCTACCAAGAAGAGCATCCAAATCTAGCACGGCTAAAAGGAATAGTCTTAAAATGAGAAAAGAACACAGGAGAGTAGGTCCTGGGGAAAGGCGAAGTTCCAGAGGGAGGCGATTCCAGGTCGAGGGCCCACCACCGAGAAAGCGCTGTTCTGATTAGTGGAGTACGGTATAGGGACAAGGAGAAGACCATGTTCAGATGAGCGGAGAGATCGAGAGTCCCAATCACTAAGGACAAGGCCAGTGATATTTTAGTCAAAAAATAATTCCCAATTTTAATTTTAATTAAGTTTAAAGGATCAAATTATTCTAATTCTATTCCCATCTTGAAAATAATTCTATTTCAGTTCTAATTAAAGTTAATAAAATTATAATTTCAGTTCTAAAATTCCAGTTGTGAAATTATTTCAGTTCTAGGTCTAATTGCAGTCCTCAAGAAGTCTCCCTGCTAACATGAGTGATAGACTCAATGTCGTGGAAATTCAACTTAACAAACACTATGTAAACTTAACCTTTGTCAAAGTAAACTCCTGGAAGGCCACAAGTTGAACAAAGATTACAGGTCGAGCATACCAAAATTACCATAGCCGAATATTACCGATCTTGACGGCTCTCGGACATCATGACGGATTGTCTCATTTACATTATATACAGCAACGTACCGCAAGAATAATCATAGTGTAACTGTAACATATTTCCGTTCTCGTGCTCAAAATAATTCCTAATTTTCATTCTCATTCCCGTTAACGGAAATTGATAATTTTCCCTCTATATCCTATTTCCGTTATCGGAAATATAACTGGACAAGGCAACAGAGCAGGCGAAAACAGGCAGCAGCGAGGCCTTGTGAGCAGCGCCAGAATAGGGCAACTATCTATACGCAATCCGCTGTTCAGAGGGGAGCCAGTGGAGAACGTCGTTCTTGTATCTAGAGACATGGCTAAATTGGGATATACGGCCGAAAAGGCAGGGCAGGAGTAATATATCAGCCGTTTGTTGATTCAACAACAGCACAATTAATTAACAATCAGTCATTTTCAGAAGTTAATCTGCTGATGCCGTCAACAGGACAGCCCTAAAGGATAAATTAATCTGCTATTGCAGGGCTGCCCCCTTTACAGGTTAAATTTACTGATGGCAAGACGATTTTTATGATCATATGCTTATAGAAAATTCAACTAAAGCAACAACAAAAATCAAAACAAAACAGATTATAATGTTCACAGTTCTATCATAAACATTCTTAACTACAGGTACAATATATCGAGTCATATTCTTTTTATGCATTCAACAGATAATGTTTCAGTTGAGCTTTAAATTGAGCCATGTGCAGTATATTTATTAAATTGGGAGGCAGAGAATACCAAAGTGGTGGACCTGAGCATTTAATTGAGAACTGCTTAGTCCTGGTTCGTGCCCCTGGGGTTCGATATTTACAGAATGCTCTAGTATCATGTCCATGGATAGTTACACCCTCAAGGAAATATTTATCAAACAGTGATGGAAGAAACCCATAATGATAACAGTACATGAATAGTCCAATTTGATATTTTGTAATATCATTAAATTTGAGTATATTCTGCTCTTTAAATATTAATTTAGTACTATCAGACCATCCCAGTAAGCAAGTCACACGAATGGCACGTTTATGGAGAGTCTCAAGGTGTTTTAATCTAGAGGAGTAGTTTGAGCCCCAGCAGATATTACAGTATAGGCCTACAGTTTTTTGTGTAGATGGCGTATTTATTCAATTCCTCTGGCGCATAGTTATTCTTCCAATTAGCGATTTGGCTTTTCATACTCTTATGCTTTGGCTCCTTTCATGTCGCATGTCATTACTCATTAGGACTCGTTTCCTGCATACACTGTTGCTATGGATTATGCAGCTTGCACTTGGCCGTGTGTGTTTTGTCTCTGCCTAGTTCTAGAATATAGCGACACGTGCAAAAAATTACAGCAGCTCATTTTCATGATGTCAAGGAAATACTAAAACTGGCACAACATGTCTTTCAAGGGCAGAATCTCGTACTTAAGACATATATCGGGAGTGAAAATAACCGATCTATGAAATTCTGAAAATTGGCAATCATAATGTGTAATCCCTATGTATGCATGCATGTAGGCGTGCCTATGTCAAGGCAGCGCTTTCGAAGTACCCCACACGGTATAGAAGCCTATATAAACCATAACAGCGTGAATATCCCTGTACATTGCAATATATAATAAAATACAATAAAGTGTCAATGTTCCTCTTATAAAGTTCAGTGGTGCACATTGAAGCCGGGAATATACTTCGATATTTTCATAGTTCTATTTTGCAAAGGATTTATATAATCTGTCTAATTACTGCATAAACTTCACTTGACGATCTTCCGGCGTTACTTGGGATCTAGCTGCGTCAGCTGCAGGGTCCTTCCGTTGCCTTTTGTCGGTGCTGAAGTCCGTGCTTTAGTTGCCCACAAGGTTGACTCTGATGCTGCAATTTAAGCAGGCGTTTTCTCACTCCAGGTGTGAGTGATGTATTATGTATGGGATAATCATAAGATTGCTATGTGTATTAGATTTATTGAGGCACACTTACATCAAACATCGCGATCTCCGACGTTTAGCACAGTTCGATAATGCTATCATGTTAAGTCCACATTTGGAATCAATCTTGAGCCCAGACCTCGCATTCATAGAAGCTTAATTAGAATGAAATACCTACTCAAAATATAGACTCCTCAAACGCCGATACCTGCCGCCAGACACGTTACAAAATGATCTATACATAAAATCAGTTAATCTCGCCATCTAAGCGTCCAAATATTGTATGCGTACAAACTAGGTATATTGTTTAAGATGCTAATCAGAATGACTACGACGACATAATCTACAATAATCTACAATTTCTTCAAATACGGCTGTCACCTGCAGCCGAAAATCAGTCATGCGCTTGCCGACAGATTCGAAACTTTTGACTCATGCCTGGCAGTGATCTGTCATCTGCACAACGGGTGAGTTACCAGTGATGTTGATGATGCTGACGACTGTTTCATCGCCCTCATTGCGTCGTCTGTTGCACAACTTCTGACGTAGATACTTTTTCACTGGATCCAATTTGGCAGCGTAGATAAACGGATTGAGACAGACGTTAAAGAAGGCCAGAAACACCGTGATGTAACGGGCATCTGAATTGAGATTCGCTACAATGCGCAGATTATAGAGAAAGAAGTAGAGACGATTTGGAGTCCAACAGAGAACGAAACAAACTGAGATTATGATGAATGTCTTGATGACGTTCATTTGGGTTTTCATGGCTATCTGTTGAGCAGCGCTCCTCATCATGTTGTTGAAGTTAACTGCCGATTAAAACGTAAAACCATTAAACGCACCAAGTACGACCATTTTCTAAGCAAGCACGAGTGTAAGCAAAGTGATAAAAACATGCAGATTGTTAGTTAAAGAAAACCCCAAGATCATGAAAAAACATAAGTGGACAAATGAATTTAATCAAATGAAGAGAAGGGAATCATTGAGACCTTTAAGGGATTGTACCGTATCGCTGAAAGAAGAATGGGTTTATTCGGACCATAGTTGTAAAAAACGTTTTTTTCGTTTTTTATTTTTGTCCAAAAAACGTCGTGTTTTTCGTTTTTTATTTTCCGTCACGTTTTTTCGTTTTTTATTTTTTATGTAACTTTATTTATTTATTTACTGTCTGTTATTATTTGTTTAATTTTATTTTTGTCTGATATCCCTTACGTTGTCTCTCTCCCTTCAAGGATTCATCTAGTTTAGGTCACTATTTAGTGTCATCAGTTGAGAAATAAACAGCACAGTACAGAAAATAAAATTTATATAAGTTATTTGAATTTATAAGTTATCCAAAATGCTAAATGTTGCCTTTGTACACAGTATTGTCTGATTAACGGATAAACTGACTGATATTTACTCCATATTAAGTTCTTATATAAGTCAGAATTGTAAGTACATTTCTTAATTAAGTATAAGCTTACTCTATACTTACAAAGTTTAGTTTTTTATTGTTTATGTCAGCATGGACCTATGTGGACTTATGTAGCCTATGCAATTTAAATTTGAAAAGATTTCAATATTTTTTAATTTCTCAATTTCTTATTAAACCAAACTTATGAAAAGGAAAATAATTGTTGAAGATTAATGTTACTTGGTGTTTACTAATAAGAGTATGTTATTTAATAATTAAAATTAAATTGTGTAAACAAGGTTGTTAATTTTAAAATGCAGTAAAAGATGTAGCAGTCAAATTATTTTCTTTATCGTTTTTTCAGTTTTTCATTTTTTGGAATAAAACGACATTTTTTCCGTTTTCTATTTTGATTTGATCGTTTTTAACAACTATGATTCGGACAAGAAGGCTGGAATACTTTTCGATGTTTAAAATGATTATTGTTTGAAAAAGTGAAAATGGTAGTAAAAATATTTATGTCAGTAATGAAGCTGATTATAAGAGACGATGACGACGACGACGATGATGATGATTGTGATAATAATAATAATAATAATAATAATAATAATAATAATAATAATAATAATAATAATAATAATAATAATAATAATAATAATAAATTAATAATAATAATAATAATAATAATAATAATAATAATAATAATATTATAATAATAATAATAATATAATAATAATAATAAGCAGTCGATGATCGAAGCAACGATTCAGAAGCAAAAAAAAAAAAAAAAATAATAATAATAATAATAATAATAATAATAATAATAATAATAATAATAATAATAATAATAATAATAATAATAATATCATCGTTGTAGAGATCTTCGATGTCGTCCTTATCACTAACATCACAGTCGGATAATAATAATAATAATAATAATAATAATAATAATAATAATAATGATAAGACGATTGGGATGAGGATAATAGTAGTAATGATAATAATAATAATAACGATGACAATGACGATGCTGATGATGATCATGGTGATGACGAAAGATGATGATGATGATTGATGATGCTGCTGATGCTGATGATGATGATGTTGATGATGATGTTGATGATGATGATGATGATGATGATGATGATGATGATGATGATGATGATGATGATGATGATAATGATGACGTTGAATGTCCTGACGACCAAGTTAATGATTTCGACTGTGATGTTAGTGATAAGGACGACATCGAAGATCTCTACAACGATGATAATGACGATTATTACGACAATGGCGATGACGATGAATACAACTTCGGGTACATAAACTGTGTCAGAATCCAGAAACACAAACACGTTTGTGAGTTTTCGTAATTACACATGTGTTAGAATAATTGCAATAAAAATGCAGGTTTTCTTTATCAGGATCCCTATGGAACATTATAAGTCCTTATTCAAAAATTATTAGCTGATAATTATTTATTCACAATCTGTAAACTTCATTTTGGGTCTTCGATAAACTATTCTGATGCTCGTAACAGAGAATCTGATTTTGAAAAATGTATATGGGTTTAGTGGTCAGTCAAACCGTTTACTGTATACCTAAGTCAGGCTAAGTGAGCATAACGGTTGTTGTTTCTGATCTCTAGGCCAGCGGTTTTTAAACGGTGGTGCGCGTATCACCAATGGTAAGCTGTCTTGAACTGTTTCCGACCTTGTGTCTCGATCTCGATCTCGGTCCCTAGTGTCCGGTCTCGGTCTTGGTCCCATTGTCTCTGTCTCAAAGTTTGGTGTTTCGTATACAAGTCTGATAGTAATATCCCGACGAACGGCATGGGATTAATCTGTCTCGCGGAGATCATTTTACCACAGATCATAAAACGAGTATGGTCATGGTCGTTTTTTACAGAGTACCTCAACGGTATGGTAAGATTTGGCTAAGCGTACCAGCTTACGGACCACAGCAGTGACAGCACTTAGTATAGCGCCGTATAACCACTACACATGTTCTTAATTAGTAGGCCTAGTCTTAAATAAGTTGTAACGGAAAACAGTGACGTCATCAACGAATATTTACGAATATCTACGAATATTAAAAATAACCTAATATTCACGAATATTTACGAATATTAAAGCCTGTAGTCACGAATTCTCGTTCTATGCCACAGATCATAATTTTATCCCAGTTAAAATCTAAAAGTCAGTTCCAGTGTTGAATATCAGACATCATAGCTGTAAAGGTGCCATCTTGGAAGTTATCTTCTCCTTACTGATACATTTGTTAATTAGTAAAGTTTCTGAACAAGACTGTAGCAATGAGGTATACCACAACAATGACCAAACTGAGGCAAGGTCTCTGATAGTCATTGAATATTGAGACACGTACCTGGAACAATGCGTCTGTTTATGACTTGAAGTATGCGTGTATAGCAGAACACGAAGGTCACCAGAGGCAAAATGATGTCGTCAAAAAACTTATAGAAAGCGAAGGCTTCGGCATTTATAGCAGCTGGTACCTTAGCGTAACTAACACATTGGCCATTTAAGACAGCCGTGCTTAATAAACCAACTACTGCGTTAAAAATCACCGTAAAGTTTACCCACGTCAATGCAATCGCCACAAAGTACATCCACCGACGAAAGTGTTTCTTATGGAATACTGCATGGACAATCTTCACGTATCTTTCCAGAGTTAAGAGAAAGAGGTTGTCTGTTGAACAACCCAGGAAATACCAGAGCATCCTCTCAGCTCCTAGAGTTTGGCAGAGCAGATTTGAGCTATAACTGTCGCTGTAATTGATGTCCAATACTTTAACGCTGTAGCTAATTACAAGTTGTAAACAGCAGAGAAAATCCAGAGTCATCTGATTGAAAACGATGGCCATCTCATACTTTCGTGCTTTCGAATGCGCAAGAGTTAGAAGCATCAGAAGATTTGCGATTCCGCCAACGATTCCGATTGCGATAACTGACGCTTCGAAAACAACCATTCTTACAACATTAATAATTGAACAGTACCTCTAGTTGAGAAAATCCATCGTACCAACAATAATATTGTCGATTAAAAAATTTATAAATTACGTCTGTCAATCCCTACAGTAAATGTTGCTTTGCCTTACAAATTTCAGACTGCTGAACGTACTAATTCGCCATAGAAACACTGACGGCTTTCTAAAGACTACAGCTATTCGTTCATCTGTCGCAGCCGCTAATTTCCTTTGGCAGTAGATGTCGCATAATTATACTGACTCCCAACGGCAAACCGGTCGTATAATGCTTCAGATCCTTTTGTGGCGTTACCGGTATGCCTCGTTATAATTTGTCTGAGAGGTAATGGATGACGCAGGTAATCTTTGTTACTTTCAAGTGTTTCTCGTCTTTTGTCTACTTTTAGGTTGTGTGCCAACGGAAAAGTAGGACAAAGCAAAAACATTTATACTTGAACGACGAGAGGACTTCACTGAAAAAGTTAGGTACAAATTTCTAGATAGGCCTAAATTGTTGTAATAACAATGGCGTCCAACTGCCATAAGTTTCTATGTTAAGGTACCAATTACCTGATTCAGATGAATTTTCTGTTACACATCCTAATATGACTGATTATCTTTTAATTAAACATAACCTACGAATGTAGGTTAAAATAGTTTTCTGTTTAATCGCCATGTGGTGAGATGCATTAGAGCGTTTCGGCCTATGTGATGTATTTTATACATATTACATAATACATAGTCTATATAAAAACCGCTTGCGGTTGTAATTTTTGGCTTCAGTCCGACTATGATTGTAGTGTAAGAACTGAAACTGGATATCGTTGTACAGTGTACACACATAATATTGGACTAGTACGATTTACATGGCCATAATGCCCAACAGAAGTTCAGAATTCTGCCAATTTGACTTTGGTTTTTGCAGATTCATTCATTCATTACTTGAATTTTTATATCGCCTCTTCAAGGGAACTACTCAGAGGCGGTCCCAACCCCAGCGCGGCCAAAAAGGACCATTTTAAGTTGAGAGAGGAATGCCTAAGACGGGGTTCTAGGAAGTAAATATTATCTCAATAGGAGCAAAAACACGTTTATACACAATGCCTGTAAATCATGAGTCGAACACGCCTCTTCCATTACGGTTGTACCCTGCCATGCAAGTTAATACTTGTGTCATTACCACCTGTCCATCGTACACCTACACAGTGTTCGACGGAAACTCACAAAAATCTCTGTGTTAGTTTTCTCTCATAGTGTCCATCTTTCCCCGGGGGTCATCTTACCCCACCCTACCTTATAGTCCCGGAAAGATGGTTGAAAAATTTTGAAAATAATTTGTTGTCGCTCCTAGCGAAGGTGGCTGGTACTCAGCGGCTATTCCGCATTCGCATCGTTGTGTCAAATTTATTGTCACCCCTAGCGAAGGTGGCTGGTACTCAGCGGCTGCCTCGCATCCGCTTACGTTGTCTAAATTTTCTTGTCGCCCCTATCGAATGGTCATTAAAAGGTGAGCGTAACAAAAATGTTGCCTTCATGAATGAGTGACTTCATGAGAGCGCATTTATTATATAGATTTGGAACCAATGAAAGGCCGTAGATTCCTAAAACATTATGATTATCGTATCCTTGCACTGCTGACCCCATTACGCCGTCTTCGCTCTTCTGATCCTGGTTTGCTACAAGGGCTTAGTTAGGACAGTCGAACCAACGCCATTAAATCTCTGAACCTTTGACCTTTTCATAATATCTATGCCACTTACAAAGACATGTTATTCTGTCAAAGCATCCAAGTTTCACACAAGGACACCACTTTCTTCTTTTGTTGATTATCACTCTAACAAACGTGTAGTCGTGAACTCTTAATTTAACTCCGCCACTGTTCGCTTTCTGACAGTGCCAGTCGCAAGCCTGGATAGAGGAGGAGGGCGACGCTAATGGTCTTTGTTACCACACAGTGGTCGTTGAACGGTAAACAAGCAAAAACTCTTAATTTACAAAACGCTACTCTAAATCAGTTTTTGCAAATCGGTGGGAAAACCGGGTTTTCATTGAAAAAAACCGGACTGGAAGAATGGATCTCTCGGGTAAAATACTTTTTGCACCACTTCCAGATTTAATAACTATTATTTTTACTATTATTAGGCTACTTGCCTTAATATTTCACTGTGACGAAGACGCGTGTCCACTGTTCACCTTAAAGCTTTAACCAGTTTTAACCATTGACTGGCACTTTGACAGCGCTCCTGCGTTTGGCTTTCGAGTGGCGCTTTAGAAGTTCGGAGCTTACGATTGACAAATTGGTAATTCTCAGAAGATCCCGAGAACGTGGAACATATTTAGCAGTTTTAGTTCTTATTAAATTAAATTGCTCATTAGTCATTTTGTAATTGTTAGGCCTATGTTTAAAGAATTTGCCATGCTCCAAATAACTGTAGTGTGCAAGTTTTCGCCAGGGTTGTTGCCGGTTATTACCGATTTTTTCCAAGGTCTCTTCAAAAATACTTTTTTCCATGGCAAATTGCCATCCCTGCTCTAAGGCTAAGCGTGGGCAACAGCTTATTCACGAGCGCTGCGCATATCAGAGATGACGTGTGATCCCACAACGCCACTTTCGTAATGAAGGAGGAAGACGACGCTATGCAATTACACAGCGTCTTTAAACAGTAAAAAAAACTACCGGAAACTCTTGAGACCAAAGTTCTTGGTATTGAGGTTCAGAGTCTTGACCTTGACCTTGGTGCTGAGGTTCAAAATCTTGGTCTTGGTCTTGCAGGATCAGGACCAAGACTCGACAAAGATACCAAGACCAAGCCTTTCAAAAACGAACTCGAGTGACCAAGACCAAGACAACGAGACTAAATAAATCAGTAGATAATATATCGATATTTTATAACAATTTCAAGCATTATCCTTTAGCCCATTTTGCCCAAATTTTATTTTAGTTTCATTTTAATTTATGTTACATACTGTACCTACCCATATTATTAGACTCAAACTCAAATTTTCCGATTGTTAAACTTATTTTTAATTTTTGTTACCTCCATGTATTTCAACATCCTGCCCGACATATTGTGTTTTAGATTTGCCAATTAAATAGTCCGTTTCTCAGTTTCAAACAACATTTGTTAATTAAAGCTATTGCGGCAATTTACAGTATAATAACTTATTTTTGGATTAAATGTGTTGAAATGTCGAAATTTGAGTTTGAGTCTAATAATATGGGTAGGTACTGTAGTTTGTTCCTTGAATAGTCATGCCACCTTAAATTTTCATTTATCTAAAAAAAATCCATATAATTTTTGATTTTGTTTCTATGTTCCAATATTGGAACACTGGGCAAAATCGGGTTAAATAATTGTACTGTTAACAGAATGAGCAGGCCTTTATATTATAAGCATGTGCTTGTGTGAACATGTAGAGTCTATTATATAAAGTAATAGATAAACTGCTGCCAAGTGCAAGAACATGATGTGGCAATACTAACCGCTCTCGGCATCATAAATTATGCCAAGAAAACCCTAAGGCACTGATGGTTGCTTGCTTATTTAATGAACACAGTCCAATCATTAGTGCAAAGATGCATGTCAATGTAATTGTTTCTTCGCTGTTAAGTACCCGCCTCAATAATTCGATGTGTCACGCATTTACACTTTTTTACAGCTATAAATAAGTTTGCAATGATTTTAGCGCATTTTCGAATAAGTTGATATTACAACCAACTGTAATAACGAGCGCCGGTTAATACCACTCATATGAGCCTTCTCAGCATTTGTCAAAGCCTCTAAATCAGCGCACAGCAACGCAGCGTCTGCAGTCTCTGAAACACTTATAATCGGTGTCAAGCACTCATCAAAGTCAGTTAACCACAGTATCAAAAGTCGAAGACTAATCGATAAGAACAAGTGCTGTCACCTTGCCATTATTCATGGAGCACGTGCAAAGACATATTTATAACTCAGACCAAGGCAACATTACTTCCTTCTTCTGACTAAAGATGATAGAAACTATTAGGCTATTTTACACCATGTATTCTCTATAGAAAATAACATCCCATGATACCCGAACATTAATCTGATATCAACTATTACATTAGAGTCTATTACTCCTTTTTTCATGACCTGTGCCTGGTTGCGGTTTGGCAACCAGTTTTCTCAATAAACGAATATATATAATATAATATATAGTTATGTCCCCATGGAGGCTACAGCAAGAAGTATGAAATTTGTTGGACAAATTATGCGAACTAGAATGAAATGGGACGTTTAGTGATTTGCAAGATAGGTGAGTTTCAGTGCGATTCATAACTAGGTCTACTTGTCGAATAAGTTTAGAAAGATATACGTTTCGATAGTTTCGACGAGTCTGTCGAGGGAAGGTTTATTTTAGTGGAGGATACACTATGAAAAGAGCAAAGAGTGAATGGAAAAGATTCCCCATGCAATGCGAAGTTGATAATTGATTTATATTGGTTAGGAGCAGGACAAAAACTTGCTCTTTTAAAAGAAGTTTGAAAATGGTGTTAAGGATATCTTATGTGCTATGTGAGACGATAAGTTAGCAAACCTCGGTAGATGTTGTTGACTGAAAGTAGTTAAAGACAGAAGGTGTAGAATTCTGATGAATGAATTCTTATGATGTAGAGTAACCAACCAATAATATTTCAACCATATACCTGAAATATTTTGTCTGAAAAACGTAAAACATAATTATACGCCTCAATAATTATACGAGCATGCAACGTAGACTAATGGTAGGCTATCTATAATTAATGTCGATGAACTTGAAGAACACTAAGCAAACGCGCACAGGAGTACTGTAAAATGGCATGACCTAAATTATTATGAAATAGCAGATATTCAGTTTATGTACACTCATGAACGCAGTTAATTATGATTGCCAGCCAGTGTTAACAATGTCCTAAAACCGTAGAAATTAATAGGTCAAGTAGTTGAGAGTTCTTGATGAAACATTGAAATCACAGGTAGCCTGACGCCCGTGCAAACCGGCATGACAATCAGTAAAAAGAAAAATTGAGTAGTTAAAACTAAGCAAAAAAATTAAGTATAGTTAAAACTAAGCTAAGAAGTTATACAAAGGATGTACTGTATAGAATAAAAATGGTAAAGTCAACAATTATAATTTAACTGTTAAAACGACAACATTAATTGTAAAACTGCCACAATAGATGTAAAGTCAACACATCCTGTACACACGGGATTTGCTTTTTAAAGAATAATTTCAATACTCGTGTATCTTTAATATGATCTAAACTTACCACTTTATCAATTCTTGCAGAAGTCTCATTTTGTCTTTGCACATAATAGATGTTAGGACTACTACTAATAATGACTACACAAAAACTGGCTTCAAAGAATAATGTAGCGCCACTTGGCCAGTGGTTCACGCTCTAAGGACTGATTGCCGATGCGAGTGAAGTAATAATAATAATAATAATCTTTTTCTTTATTAAGCGCCTGACAAACGCACTGCGCTGTACATTTACATGTTATGCAATTTAAATCTTAACTACTAACAGAACAGACAGCCTGCAATACAACGGCGCTAATAGCAGCCTACAAAGCATATCGGCCCTACGGGACTCAAACTCGGTACCTCTCGCTCTCTACGCCAGATGTCATCCAATGCGCTATCGGGCCCCCCGTCATCGCCACAGCAGTTGAACCTCCGATGACGTTCACGACTGTTGCAGCATTAGTTTCCTCGCTGTTTCCTCTTCTATTGCAAAGCTTCTGACGAAGATACTTTTTGACAGGATCCAATTTGGCAGCATAGATGAACGGATTGAGACAGACGTTCAAGAAAGCGAGGAATACGGTGAGGTAACGGAGTTCTGTATGAAAACTTTTAATAAAGCGCAGATTAAAGAGAAAGAAGTGGAGACGATTTGGAGACCAACAGAGAACGTAACAAACTGAGATGATGAGGAAAGTTTTGATGATGTTCATTTGGGCTTTGAAGATCTTCTGTCGAGCAGCGCTCTGCACCATGTTGTTGAAGTTCACTGCAGATTAGAACACAAACTACGATGATTTTTCTACATTACCGCGTTGTCTGCAGTGATAAGAATGCAGAGAACAGTTAAGGAAACAAACAAGCGAAGATCATGTCAGACAGTATTCAAACAATTTAAATCCGCTGTTTTAAGAGGATGTTTGTTAGCACGTGTAAGATACTATTTAATTAATCGTTTTACGTTTTGAAGCTGGTAAAGGTAGAGCAATTAGGTCAGGTCGTGTTCTAGGGGTCACGTTTTCAGAATTAGTCAATTAATTGAATTAATTATCTAATTACATGCGCAGCCTTCAAATGAAAGCCTTGACCTTTAGAACTAGCCTCAAATCAAACCAACCAGAACGCCGAATCGTCAACTTCGACACTATTAACATCCTCATGGAACCGTCTTTATTCAGAGAATAGTATTAAAATTATTCCTTGCTTTCTTCTATTTGGTATAATAATTATCGTCATATTTTATTGGGTTCCATATTGGTTTAAATTCTAACACAGACAACGTTGCCGCATCTGTAGGACTACATTGAGTCAAACGTAGGAAATGGATGAAAAAGCGAGGTTCCATCTAATTGCACAATTTTAAGCACAAAATAAGCAAAATAAAATAACAGGAAGCAATTAACGAGTCCATTAAGTGCTACGAGGCCTGTAAGATGTTTCCACGACGCTGTATGCCAACGCTGTAGAAATATTATTTTTAGACATGATGAAAGGCAGATTTTTGTTTCAATCGACTGCCGAAGCGTCAGATGTTTGGCTTAGAAGCCAGAGGCCCTTCTAATCGACTGTTCCTCCTTCCGTCGTTTCGTCCTTTTCGTCCTTCCCTCCCTCTTTTTCTACCTCCTTTCCTCCTTTCCTCCTTTCTTCCTCCTTTCTCCCTATCCATCCCTCCCTCCCTCCTCTCTCTCGCTCTCCTCCCTTCCTCCTCTCATTTCTCCCTCCCTTTCCTCCGTCCGTCCGTCCGTCCGTCCGTCCGTCCTTTCGTCCTGTCCGTCCTTTCCCCTCCGTCCTTCCTCCCTTCCCCGTCCGTCCCTTTCTCCTAGTAGTCCCTGCCGTCTTTCCCAGCGGGCCGTCCAATGGTCCATCCCTCCTTAACCCGTCCGTCCCTCATCTCCTCCCTCCCTTCCCGTCCGTCCGTCCCTCCTCCGTCCATCCCTGCTGTACGTCCCAGAGCGTCCAATCCTCCCTTTACCATTACCCTAACCTCCTCAAGGGAAGGAGTTTATGGTAATGGTAACACTCTGCTTATAAAACTGCGCAATGGTAATGGTAACGCTTTATAAATTTATAAATACAATACAATACAATACAATACAATACAACACCCTGTTTGTAAAATTACGAACTCTCTCCAACCACAATATTTAAAATCAGCTCTTATTTTCCAGGTTGATTCGATGAGGTCAGAAGGGGATTCAGTACGAGAAATGGGCGCGGATAATAATGACCAAAACTGTGCTCAATTAAATCGTAAAAATAATTTAATAACAAGAATATAAATAGCACGTATAAAACTGACTGTTACTGTATGAACGATCAAGACAACTTACAGGCCATAGGCGCATCTGCTGAATAATTAGCATCATAGTTTATAAAACTGAGAACTCTTTCCAACCACAATATTTAAAATCAGTTCTTATTCCACAGATTTTTCATTATTCGATGAGGTCATCTGATTATCTTTGTCTGGTCATACCTAAATCAAGAACTGTTCTCGGTGAACGAGCTTTTTCGGTTGCGGAACCTACTTTGTGGAACTCTCTTCCTGTGTCTCATTCGCTAGTGACAGTTTACTCTCAACGAAAACTGACCTCTTTCAAATTGCTTATCTAACATAGGCTGCCTCTATGTCTTACGGACTGATCTACAGTATGTTGACCTGATTATTAGGGTGGAGTGAAAAAAGCAAAAAATCTAGAACCTCAACGGAATAGTGAAAACTCGTTGCCTTTTGGTATAGTAAGTTATCATGTCAAATATTTCTTTAAAATTCGTTCTCTAAGATTTGCCCCAACGCGCCTTAAAATTTAACAATTTAATAAAAAATGACGAATATATAAAAATTTCAATAAATTTTTAAAATGTAATGCGCTGATTGTAATAGTGATAACTCGTTTCCCTTTGATGTAGTTAGTTATCAGGCCAAATATTTCTTTTAAAATTCGTTCTCTAAGATTTGCCTCAACGCCTTTAAAAATTTAACAATTTTAACAAAAATTGTCGAATTTATACAAATTTCAATAAATTTAAAAAAATTTAATGCGCTAATTGTAATAGTGTTTAAGCATTAAATTATGACGTATTTAATGACGATGCAAATTAAAATTAATAAAATGACTGTATATCAGCAATATTAAATAAACAATAGGCACTTAACATCATAAACAATCCCAACAGTTGTAGACTAGATAGGCTTTATGTCACTAATTACAGAAAAGTGAGTCAATGCTCATTTATTTTATTCTGTTGATTGAACTCCGATTGAAATTCTGCTTTAGTATAAAAGAAGGTATTAGTTCCTGTGATTCCGATCTGGCAAGGATGGAACCATGTCCAACCAGAGCAGCAGATGCCTCGTCACCAAGTTTGACAGAACGCTCAACAGATTGTGCGTACCGGGTAGCATGAAAATTCGGGAAAATCGAGTGTTGGCACACACTCACTGGCGATAAATTCTTCAAGGTCAGCTGTGGAAAGTGTGTAAACGACAGATGGTTCTGTTGCTTTTCGTTTTGCAACTCAATCAGATCGATGTTGTCATTGGCAGAAAAGTTAAGTTCTGGAATAGAAAATAATTATTTAAAACAAATACTTTTGATCAGTGCTAAGATTATTTGCTGTGACTTGC
The DNA here is from genome assembly GCA_020284085.1 of Aporrectodea caliginosa. Lineage (NCBI taxonomy): Eukaryota > Metazoa > Annelida > Clitellata > Crassiclitellata > Lumbricidae > Aporrectodea > Aporrectodea caliginosa. The sequence continues at coordinate 298,068 of JACEVL010000628.1, forward strand.
AGAAAATCAACTTCAATTTTCTCAAACAACATAACTGGTAGTTGTTCACAGTACCCTATGCCAAGGGCTTTGCCGATTGGCCCTGTAAATGCCCGTGGACTTGCAGTGACACCGTCGAGACGCTCCAATAGATTTAGCATTGGCAATTCATTTGAATGCAATTGGCAGACAAACCACTGTGATAAAGGGTTTATTGTTCTCAATTTTTGGTGAGCCGTAACCAGGTGCCATGTAGCTCTCCAGATGGATAACCACAGCTAATCGAATCCTAACCGACACTTGGAAGCATATCCGTGCTCTATAGGTGTACCCAGAAAAAACTTTTGTCGAAAGTCTTGAGTCTCACCAGCCAAAAAGTTTCTTTGGTAGATGACAATGTTTGTGAAATATTTTCAATTTTTTCGGATGCTATTTAGGGGTCCCCCAAAGGGTCCTAACTTTAGTCTTCATTTTAACGTAAAATGCTCGTTATTTGCACGTGTTTCAATCTGATTTACTCTTATAATCACAAAAAATTAAAGAAGAGTCCGATTTGGATGAACTTTTTATGGTTTGTTTGTCTCAACGAGAGCTACATCCAGGTAAAATATAGAATTAAATTCAGGGTGATTCAAGGTCATTTCAAGGTCATAAAAACGAAATCTATCAAAAAACAAAGAAAAATGATCAGATCTCGGCCAATAATTGTTGAAATTGGTTAACTCTTTCCTGCCTTTCTCGTCATGATAAGGGCTACCTGTGATAAGAAACAAGGATACCAAAGTAAGACGATCGAAAGTTATTTTAAGGACAAAAAGGTCAAGTTCAGAGAAATATTTGAGGAAATTACATTTACTCGGTAAAATGTTGCTCTATTTAAGTTATTCTTTTGCCTGTTTGCTCAGACCGATCAGGGCTACATTCCAGAAGACAGAATACTAAAAGCCTAACAGAATCCAAGGTTATTTCAAGGTCAAAACGTCAAAAGCAAGGAAATATGACCGCAGATCAGCCAAATGTTGTTTCGTTAACGTGTTTCTGAGTTATGGTCATTTGACCTTGATTTTAAGTTTTGACCTTTAAATGACCTTGGATTGTGTTAGTCTTCCAGAAGACAGAGTACTAAAAGACAATCCAAGGTCATTTAAAAGTCAAAACTTAAAAATCAAAGTGTTAGGCCGAGATTTTATCATTTTTCTTTGTTTTTTGATAGATTTCGTTTTTACGACCTTGAAATGACCTTGAATCACCCTGAATTTAATTCTATATTTTACCTGGATGTAGATCTCGTTGAGAGAAACAAACCATAAAAAGTTAATCCAAATCGGACTCTTCTTTAATTTTTTTGTGATTATAAGAGTAAATCAGATTGAAACACGTTCAAATAACGGCATTTTACGTTAAAATGAAGACTAAAGTTAGGACCCTTTGGGGGACCCCTAAATAGCATCCGAAAAAATTGAAAATATTTCACAAACATTGTCATCTACCAAAGAAACTTTTTGGCTGGTGAGACTCAAGACTTTCGACAAAAAGTTTTTTCTGGGACACCCTAGTGCTCTAGGACTACGCAGAGTCTTGTGATCGAGAAATGAATGTCAGCAGAAACACAGAATACGTAATCCAGAACTTAACTTTGCTGTAAATGATTACATCGATCTGATTGATTGGCAAAACGTAAAAGCTACAGAACCACCGGTCATTTCCACACTTTCAACAGCTGACCTTGAAGAATTTATCGCCAGTGAGTGTGTGACAACACTCCACTTTCCCCAATTTCTATGCCACACACAATCGGTTGAGTGCTCTGTCCAACTTGTTGATGAGGCATCTACTGCTGTTGTTGGACAAACATCTAAACAATTTTCCATCCTTGCCAGATTGGAATCACGGGAACTAATACCTTCTTTTCATGCTAAAGCAGAATTTCAATCGGAGTTCAATCAACAAAATAAAATAAATGTGCATTGGCTCACTTTTCTGTAATTAGTGACATATCTAGTCTACAACTGTTGGGATTGTTTATAATGTTTAGTGCTTATTGTTTATTTAATATTGCTGATATACAATCATTTTATTAATTTTAATTTGCGTGGTCATTAAATACGTCAAACCTAATGCTTAAACACTATTACAATTAGCGCGTTAAATTATTTTACATTTATTGAAATTTGTATAAATTCGACAATTTTTGTTAAAATTGTTAAATTTTTTAACGCGTTGGGGCAAATCTTAGAGAACGAATTTTAAAGAAATATTTGGCCTGATAACTAACTACATCAAAGGGAAACGAGTTATCACTATTACTATCAGCGCATTACATTTTAAAAATTTATTGAAATTTTTATATATTCGTCATTTTTTATTAAATTGTTAAATTTTAAAGCGCGTTGGGGCAAATCTTAGAGAACGAATTTTAAAGAAATATTTGACATGATAAATTACTATACAAAAAGGCAACGAGTTATCACTATTCCGTTGAGGTTCTAGAGTTTTTGCTTTTTTCACTCCACCCTACTGATTATGTCTTGATTTTTGTGTGCCATTGATTGATGCCCTGTGCAAGAGAAGTAACTGGTGACAATTACTTCCCAAACACAGCAGTAATGACTTATTTCCAGCTGAATGATAAAGACTGCAGCAGCTTTTAAGTCAGGTCTTTGAGACTTGGATCTTGAGCACGACGACTGCACCAGATAGCCTAACTCTCGAATAGGCGTAAAATAAGAAGAGAAACAGAGCTGCTGGATATTGATGTTTATCGGGTAGAAAGGCGCGTGCGCATTATACAGGAGCTGCGCTGTGAGCAATTTCCGATTGCAGCCATTTCAGTGGTGCCAACAACCAGACAAAACAGACTGTGGAAGCATAATAGGCAGTCACTTTGTTTTGCGACTGTGACAAGTAGGCTGCTGTCTGCACGAAAAGGCTGTATTGTAATGTACAAATGTAGAAAAGATGACTGAAGGTACGCTGGTACGGTTAATAACATCTACTGTTCGAGTGCTGCACAGAATGTTACTGATTATAGAAGACCATCAAGTAGCTACTGAGATCCAGCCAGCGTAAATGAGCAAATAAATAAGGCTCAGCAAATGAAAACACAAACGTAAGATAGCACTAATATGTACCCGGTAGTACATGTAATAGTTTCAGTTTAACGACATTGATGGGCCGATGGGGCCCAAACCGGAACCTTGAATAACACTTGCATTAAGATGATTCACCACGAAACTTAGTGCAATGACTTCGATTATGAAGGAGCGTAATGTTTTGTTGACTACCTGGAACAACCTTCGCCTGGCGTCGAGCAACATGTAGAATTCGAGAGTAGCAGAAAACGAAAACGATCAGAGGCAGAATGTACGTCATTGCGAAACTCCAGACGGCGTAACCGCTGCGATAGCTGAGGTTCGGCCATCGCAGAAACGCCCCACACACTCCATCGACAACATCAGACGCCAACAGACTGGTAACAATGCCTAAAATCTCCACAAAATTCACCCAGGTAAGTAAGATGGCTACGCGATACATCCACGGGCGGGAATGCTTTCGATAGAAGACCGAGTGTACGATCTTCGTGTATCTCTCGAGTGTCAGCACGACAAGATTTGCAGTGGAACAGTTGAGGAATCCCCAGAGTATCGGCTCATTGGTCACGACCTTGCAAAGGAACATTCCGGCGACGCCCGTGGAATCGACCCCAGAGACTTTTGTGGCGTAAGTGACGACCAACAAGAGGCAGCATATTAGGTCAAATGTCATCTGGTTCAAGATGAGCTTTATTCCTTCGATGCGAGCCTTCGACTGAACGAGAGCGAAGAGCATCAGTCCATTGGCCCCAGCACCAACGATCCCAATAATAAGAACAGAGACCTCGAAGAGAGCCATCTTGATTGGAAATGAAATGAAGAAACAACGAATAAGCACTTTCAGGTTTATGCTTAGGTTTTATAATACACACACCTACACACCTACCTACCTATCTATGCATACATGCCTACACACACTTACAATGCACGCACCACGCACACACACACATTATTAGCTGCAGGCGAGCTCTGTTTCATCTGACAAAGGTGCATCACACATTATGTCACCTATACATATCTATTCTACCCACAAACACAGAGATATTTATACAATATACATGTATATGCACCTGTTAGGTTATTAGAATTTAGATTGCCATGCCTCAGCGCGCTTGTGAGTGTTCTACACGGTGCTGCCAGATACATGCCGTTTTTAGTTTGCATACATGATAGAAGTTATCTGAGAGTATTATTCAGTCTGCCAACAAGAAGAATACGAAGAGCAGTCCTTTGAGCTAGCCCTGAGTCAGTCATGGGTATGTAGTGTCAACGACTTAATTTTCTTAACCTCGGCAAATGAGAGCTGGTGGCCAGTCCTCTCTCTCGCCGTCTCATCTTCCAACCGACACTGTACGGTCAGTGTACTCATTATAGCTGAGTTGGCTAGGGGATGCAGGTGGAGCAGAAATGGTGAACAAACTTTCTGCCCTGGTGGGGATTTGAATCCCCGACCTCTCGTTCGACAATCCAGCACGTTAATTACTACACTTTCGAGCACCCATAAACGTCGCCAAAAATAAACAACTCTGAAAACAAGGTGTACCTAAATCATAGATAAAGGATTGTCACACGATGTATAAGACTGTTTTCTATAATAAATTACAGTCATAAAAGCATTGCCGTGGTTCGCGAGGCTTGGTCCATTACGAATTCACAGCTCTATTGGCATACTGTTGTAAGACATTTTAAAATCACAGCCCTGTTGGAGTACTGTTGTCAACTGCTATGAAATCACAGCCTTATTGGCATATTGCCAGCAGCGTTTCCTCGTTTAATTGTTCGCGATGATTAGTTCCACAATAATGTTAAGACTTTAAGAGTTTTTCTTGGTAGGTCTTGATATATTTCCTGACAATTTTTAACTTCTCACTTATAAATAAATACTAATGAAAACAAGCGCTGCAGTCAAGCAATCAAGACCCACAAATTAATTATTAATTAGTTACTTCTACAGGGCCGCTTTAAGGAGGGTGTTAAGGGGAGTAAGGGTGCTGCAGCACCCGGACCCACAGTTTAGGGACCCCGCATTTTCGGAAGTGACGAAATTTTGGCAATCCTCCGAACGGCGGTCCCAAATTGAAATAACTAGCAAAATGTATCCATTTCAACGGCAGTTAATCTTTTCATCAATCCGACTTCTATTTAACATGAATTCTTTTCATCAATAACACTTCCTTAAGCAAAGAATTATTCTGATCAATCCAACTTGTATTTGTAATTGTAATTGTGTAATTGCAATTACGACTATTTATACAGCGTATATAGTTGGTAGCAAGCTACTTCTAGAACGCTTCACAAAACTGTCTACTGTCAGCGCAAATGTTAATGCTCATTGTTACGTAATAAATGCAGTTTTAACTCTTTTTTGAAAAGCGATAAACTTACTTTTGGATTCCTGAATGGGTGCACGGTAAACTATTTTCGTCAATTCGGCTTCCATTTATTCAATTATTTTACCCAATCCAGCTTCCATTTCAGCAATTATTCTAGTGAAACCAGCTTCTATTTAGGCAAACAATTATTTTCATCAATCCCGCTTTCATTTCATGAAAGAAATTATTTTCATAAATACGGCCTCCATTTAGGTAAAGAATTATTTTCGTCAATCCAGCTTCCATTTAAACAATTATTCTTGTCAAGCTTTCACTTAGGTAAAGAATTATTTTAATACTTTACATATTTCTTCGCGGTATTTACGCTGGTATCATGCTCAGTGGTATGCTTTTTACGAAAATAGCACTGAAAAACAGCAATTTGAATTTGGGCCCGCCGTTCCGAGGATTACCGAAAATTTTGAAAGTGCTTGTTATTAACTTACTATTAAATCTAACGAAAATGCTGCAAATAAATGAATACGAAGTAGTAATTAATTTAATTACTTATAATTATTTGACATAAATAGATACAAAGTCACTATTAATTAATTACTTATAGTTATTTACCTGACACTAATCATTGCGTGAGCAGATAGTAATGTAACGTTACCTGTGCATTGTGTCTTTATGCATTTTATACTCTCTAATAAGCATTTTTATAAATATGTGCTTGGTGGACCGGTGGTTGTCAGAGAAGCCTTTGGAAAGTAATCGCACTCATTATCACAGCACCCTGGCCCGCACTAGCCTTAATGCGGACCCCATCTCACCGATGTTTAGTGCACAGGCTTAAACGGATCCTTTAATCCTTAATCAGGGCAATAATTATGCAGAAGTTCAGTCCTCTAGGACATAAAGCACTCCAGAGTGGATGAGCAGTACACAAGACGCGAGCATCGCGTTAGCTAAGTACTGTAACAGTCAATGATGTGAATTAATAATAATAATAATAATAATGGCGATTACGTCATTATGACATACGGTTGTACACCCGGGCTAAAGAAATGAAGTAGTCATGGCAACAGAGCCTTACGTGTTATTACTACTGATACAAAGTTCTTGAGCGTTTATTTATTTCAAATCTTAGCTGTCGTAATCTGATCGACTACGAGGCGTCGGTTTTGTTCTAGGATTCAAAGGCGAGCGTATCTGCCATGAAGCGTGTATTACAGTTTAAGCAGATAAATATCGTTTTGTTAATGACCCTGATGTGGCTGTACACTCACAACCGGACTGCGTTTGGTAAGTGCTATTAATGATCAGTAGAAAGAATCAATAAATTATAATTATAGGCCGATATATTCTTCAAAATTGAGACTGTGTTCATGCGAAGTTTCTTTTGAGGCGTTTTTACCGTAACAGCACACAGTCGATGGTCACTACCAGTAAAACCATAGCCCTACCACATGTAGTGAACACATACTAATTATATTCGTCTATTGAGAAAGACAAGATTTAATTGGCAAGAGTCAATTGGCTCAGAGTCAACAGTAAATATTTTGTAGGTCACGACAAGCAGAATTGTATTGCTATATTTCCAATCCCAGATTGATAGATAAACGGTTGTTGGCTTATAGGTAATTTTTAATTTTACATGCCAACTTTTCATTACAATTCGTTTCATATACAATTGGATTGTTCAATATTGCTCTATATGCTGCTCATTTAACATGAATAGAGTATTTTTTAAATCTGCGAAGCCAGCCTTGAATATGAAATAAGCTTACAGCACATGTTTTTCACTTTCTGCAATAAAAGCTCATACGTGACAAAAACGGCAGCTATGGTGGAACTGGCATCAACCAGGAGTTTCCCACAATGTTGGTTGTTAGGATGCCTGACAAACACATTCTTGGGTCTGGACTCCCAAAAAATGAGGCAATCCTGAGGAATTTCATGTTTCATTACCAGAACGGACTAACAGTTGGTGAAGCCACGAAAGCAACAATAGTCGCTGCGTTGGTAATTCGGGAGGAGGCTAGAATCCCCGCACAGAATGTTGATTCGGGTGTTCGAAAGCACTGGAAGTTGTATGAGCCAAGATTTCTGCTGATTCAATGAGTTACATTTTGAGGTCGATTTAAATTAACTCTTTCAGTCGTCATCTTGATCTTCTTACCATCTAGGGTCACGAACAACCCACAGCCTTCCTATCAAAGTCCTTTACTCCCTGACCACTGGACCCTACTTTCCAGTTGATGAAGGCAAATGTCAAACTGTTGATGGTCGTCAATGACTGCGCGGAACGCAGAGTGGCTCTGATCCATTGTTACAATGATGTAATAAGGATGAGTCACAGAAACAATACTTGCTGCAACTTGTCTCCAGTCATCGGACAAAATTTTCTGTTCCAACGAAGGCAAATTGAAATAATAGTGGGTTGCGGGTTTTCAAACACTTCAATGACGGGATTTATGCAGACTGGATAACTTCTTTAATTATCTAAACTATATTTCATTACAAACTTAATACAGCCTGACTAAGCAGTAACACTGCAGTGTATATTTCTAATTGGGGCTGTTTATTGTTAAAATAAAAACTGACTTGAACAAAAATTATAACTGATTTGAAAAAAATCAAAATTATACATGTTTTTTGACAAGTTCATACTATATATAGCAAAAAGTCAAAAAACATAGCGACCTCTAATATAATCCAATCTTTCCAAAATTTTGCATAGAGACTCATGTTTTCATGTGTAACAAGGGCAGCCTTGTGGAGCAATGCATTTCCAACTTTTAATTTTTTGGACCACGCTAATGACGCACTTAGACTTAAATTTAAGATATCAGGTCTAAGGTATTTACTTCACCTGTTCTAGATGGAAGTTTGGTGACAGTTAGCAGTTGAGAAACACCGTTTACCAAAAACAAGCACCGGAAGAGCCGGGAAGACGGCCACATTCTGCTATCTAGTAAAATCAGGAGTGGTTTGCCAACCCAGTGTATATCCAGGGAAACGAATCCTTGACATTCAGCCTTCAACTTTCATGTCTACAGGCTCGGTATTCTGCTCTTTGTCGTTGAATTGAGACCCGATTCAGTGCAAGGTCATCAATTTTTGGTTTTTTCCACGATAACGAATATTGCCTTGCGATCTGACATTTGAGTGCGTAATGCGTATACTGTATAGTTGGGTGGAGTAAAAACCGAAAATTGAAAAATTGAAAAGTAATAGCGACCAAAAGTTGCCTAATGGGATGGGGTAAAAAAACTGTCCCAATTTTTTTTAAATATTAATTTCTTCCGCCCCCATCAGAGGGCCAAAGTTTCGAAAAGCGAGTTTTTCAGAAAATTGCAGGTTTTCTTGTAAAATATTCTAATTGAAAACTAATTAACTGTCATTCAATATAGGGCCCAGGGCCTAGGACAGGATTTGGAGGCCCAGGGCCACAACTAATTTTCGAGGCCTTTTTCAAATATCTTTTAAAAACTCAACAGAAAGGTTCAAATCATCCTTCGCATCTTCAAAGCCACGAATTTATCGATAATGCTTTGATAATTTAAAGTTCTAGCGATATCAGAATTAATGCTTAACATAGCCAATCCATTAAGACGCTGGAACGGAGGAATTTCTTTGTTCTTTTCTGGTTACTGAATGATCTCTCGGCATCTGCAGCAGATACAGGTAACGTCATGAAAATTCTCAAGGAAATGAACACATTTGGAAACAGATCGACCAGATTTTGAGTCAATATTTATTGTAGTAGATTTCTTGGTGAAAGAGGAAGCTTGAAATTAATTTTGTATATTTCTTTGAGAAAAATCATTTCTTCGACGTGCTCAGGAGATATTTCTTCTAAGCGGCTTAAAGCAGCCTATATCTCGTAGCTGCCTCTTTCGACTGAGCGTCACTCATACAATTGAATTGCCATATAATTCAAAGTTCTCCACGATGTTTGCAATCTTGAGAATCTTGTTGAAAGACTTTCAGAGAGTGTTGAAAGAATCTTGGCAAGCATTTAGTATCGTGGTGCATGTATTTTTCTCCCGTAATTATAGGCGTCGTGAGAGTCGGTTAGGGTCAGGGTTAGGGTTTGTGTCGTCTTTAGAAAACATCGTACCTTCCGCGGAGCATGCCAAAAATACCGTCCCACGCCCGAAAATACTACATGCACCACGATACTAAATGTTTGCCAGAATCTTATTGAAAACTTTTCTATAAAAGTCTTCAGCTTTCTCTTGCGTCGTGCATTTGCGATTGATGGCGAAGGTATCTGATAATTCAAACTTCAAAGCCGCTTCTTTACTCTTTTCAACTTGTTTACACTATACACAGTTTGCAATTATTATTTTAACGTCAACGATTTCGTCACGAAATAATTAGAATTTGTATAGCGCTACATTTCAATGAATAACTCCTTAATTCCGTAATTCTCCATTTCAATAAATAACTCCGTAATTCCGAAATTCCGAGGCCCTTTATCAAGTGAGGCCTGGGGCCAAATGGCCCCGGTGGCCCCCCTGTCCTAGGCCCTGATAGGGCCTACCCTACGGTTGGAATGAGCTAGTAAAACTGAATAAAATGATGTATTAATTTTCAAAATATGTCCATATTTTTAGAAGTTATTAACTGTTTACCATTTCCTCTGTTTCGCGACATGTCGCTAAGCCTGAAAACGGCTAAGCACTAGTAATCTTTTATCCTTCGAGATATTTCAACCCATGTTGTGTCATTCGCTTCAGTTCTGGACCGCCTTTCTAACGGTACATTGTGATGCGGGATTGTTTAACAGTACACATTTGTATTTAATTTCTTTACAGTTTTAGTCTACTTTTCTTTGCAATCTTTCATTGATTATGTTTTCATTTCAGCTGATGCACATTTTGTCCGATGAATTGAGCGCTACGAACATTCCATTTTGATCACGAATAATTGGGAAATGTCGAAGCATAAAAATGCAACGCCTACTCGTTCTAAAACATACTTTTCGTTGCTCGCACAAGGATAGGAAATGATAATGGGCCAAGCTTACTAAGCCTCCTATATTAGCGCTTTCAATTATACAACCATAAGAGTCATCGGCGTTAGCCTGGTTAACGCTTTAAAGGCGAGAGTGTACAAAAGCGACTGGGAAACCAATGTAGCTCGTCGTTGAAGCGAATTGTCTAATCTGAATTAATCTGACTAATTTCCGTCTGTGTCTCAACTCATCTAGTTTTACTCATTTTTCAAATGATAACCTATTTTTCAAATTAAACAGTCTATTTGATAAATAATTCCTTCTAACTTAAACGAACATGCGCATTTGATTGAAATCCGTTTTTTATTCAAAAGAATCAATTCTTTTTCTAATTAACCGGTCTTATTAAAATGCTTATTCTTCAGACAAAATTTCCTCTATTCCTGGCATAAATCCTTCTGAAATTTTAAATGAAACCGTCTAATTTCCTGAGGAGCTACGTTTACTGTCTTCCATCTGTTGCACGTTGCTCGTTAATGTATATATAAACCCCTCTGGAGTTTCTACTACTGTATGTCTCAGTCTACGACTTGGACTCGACTCTTTTTGCTCCTTTTGAGGCGAGGCAGAACTGGGCAGACTTTGTGTTCTCTCCTGTGTATGTTTTTCTGATGTGACTTTACTCGGCTTGCGTATGTGCTTTTTAGTAGAAGGTCGAGCTTTGCTTATCTTGGGCTGAACGATTTCTTTATCGATCAAGTTCAGATGTTCTGATACATCTGAAGGTGATGGGTGAACTTCATCTGACGGTATCTCCTCGACTATAGGTACAATCGGAATGCTAGGCGGAGGAATGTCAGGAATATTAGGTGGACTGGCAACAGTTTCAGGAATTAGAACAGTTACCGCCGGTGATAATATCGGCTTTCCCGATGAAAAAGGATTCGGTCTTCGATCTCGTGCCGCAAAGTATGGCGATCGCGGTAAGTAGGCTGCAGCAATGACCTCCTCCGACTTAAGAACAAAACCGGTTTTATCCAACAAGAAAAAGGTTTCCATGGTCTTGCCCTGAAAGCGTTAATCGTTCACGGATATCAGTTTCAGATAAAACAGTAGCTTTGCTTTAATAAAATTTAACGGACAAGTCTGAGATATCAATCGTACAGGAAAACAGGTAGCAATGTCATAGTTTCAAATATTAATTGATTGCGGATCAGTATTAAACACGATTTAAGCCAATCTCCATGAATAGAATTTAAAACGGGAAATACTTTTAACACTAGAAGCACCGAATGGGTCAATCTGACCCCTTTTGGTTTTTAGCGGAACGCACCTCGGCCCCAGATATAGCCCGGGTCCTGTAATTTCATGACTTCTCCTTCGTAGGGTATACCCTCAGACAAAATTTGAACTGGGGGGCGGTTAGCAATTTCTGAGATTTTTGCTGTTCTACCTTTAAGCACCGAGGTGTCAATATGACCCCTGTATTAGTACTTACATGTCAGGCAACGCATTTCTTGTTTTTTATTCAATACTATTATAGATCAAAAGCTAATTACGTAATCAAATGTGAGAAGATAGGAGATCTGGTGAAAGGAGAGGAGATCAGGTGAGATTATAGGAAATCTGGTGAGAGAAGAGGAGATCTGATGAGAGGAAAGAAGATCTGGTCAGAGGAGAGAAGATCAGATGAGAGGATAGGAGATCTGGTGAGAGGATCGGAGATCTGGTGAGAGGATAGGAGATCTGGCGAGACGAGATAGAGAGATCTGGTGAGAGAAGAGGAGATATGGCGAGAGGATTGGAGGTCTGGTGAGAGGAAAGAAGATCTGGTCAGAGGAGAGATCTGGTAAGAGGATAGTAGATCTGGCGAGAGGAGGGAGATCAAGTGAGAGGATAGGAGATCTGGCGAGAAGGATTATTTGGTGAGAGGAGCGGACATCTGGTTAAAGGAGAGAGATCTTGTAAGAGGAGATCTGGTGAGAGGAGAACAGATCTGGTAAGAGAAGAGGATATCTGGTGAGAGGAGACGATATCTAGTGGGAGAAAGAAGATCTGGTCAGAGGAGAGATCTGGTCAGAGGATAGGAGATCAGGTGAGAGGGTAGAAGAAGGATGACTTGGTGAGAGGAGACCTGGTGAGAGGAGAAGAGATCTGGTGAGAGAAGACGATATCTGGTGAGAGGAAAGAATATCTGGTCAGAGGAGAGGAGATCTGGTGAAATGATAGGAGGTCTGGTGAGAGGAAAGAAGATCTGGTGAGAGGAGAGATTTGGTGAGAGGATACTAGATCTGGCGAGAGGAGAGAAGATCAGGTGAGAGGATAGGAGATCTGGCGAGAAGGATGATTTGGTGAGAGGAGGAAGATCTGGTGAGAGAGGAGAGAGATCTGGTGAGAGAAGAAGATCTGGTGAGAGGAGAGATCTGGTGAGAGGAAAGAATATCTGGTCAGAGGAGAGGAGATCTGATGAGAGGATAGAAGATTTGGTGATAAGATAGGAGAACTGGTTAAAGGAGAGGAGATCTGGTGAGAAGATCGAAGATCTGGCGAGAGGAGAAAAGATCTGGTGAGAGGAGAGATCTGGTGAGAGGGTAGGATATTTGGTGAGAAGATAGGGTGAGGTCTGGTGAGAGGATAGGAAATCTGGTGAGAGGATAGGAGATTTGGTGAGAAGATAGGGTGAGGTCTGGTGAGAGGATAGAGATCTGGTGAGTGGATAGTAGATTTAGTGAGAGCGGAGGAGATCTGGCGAGAGGATAGGAGATCTGGTCAGAGGAGAGAATCTCCTATTATCCCAATCCAGCTGACTTATTACACTTGTTTATGCTTATGTAATTTATGTTAATAAAGTTGGTAGTCAATTTAATTGAATTTGCAATTGACTTTGCATTATAAATTATGTGGGGTCTAAATGACCCCTTCGGTGCTTCTAGGAAGTTCGATTTCTCGGTATTTCTAGTGTTAAAACGGGAAATACTACGCAATTTTAACATTGGAGATGAACCAAGTTTGCAGGTCTTTAAAATTGCAAACAATAGCCCTACCAACGTTAATTAATTAACAAGGAATTGACATAATCGTGAAAATCTATGGCGCTACTTAAATTGTAAACGAAGGGCACCAGCTATTCACCAGCGTTGCGTCGCGTTAGAAGGACTTTCCAGAAATATAAAGTAACGGTTCAAGTCCGGAGATGTGACGGATTAGAGATAATAATTCAGCTGTGAACTGGATACTACAAGATTACGTTAGTGTGCGTGTGGCGTGTCCAAAACAATGCACCTTTTAAATTCAGTTCCGGACACAGCTTCCTTTAGTCTACAAAAGATTTGAATGTATTGACGATATAGGCCTACCTTGATGACTTCTGACAGGCCACGACTTTCCAGGTGAAAATTTCCAGATGGTCTCAGCAGATGTTCTGTTGCTTCACTGATAATAATTCGATTTTCTGATTTAACGAAATACAAGACAATTAAAGAATATAAATATAAATACAAAGCATGCATATAAACTGCAGTCGTGAAGTCACCAATTTGCATCAAAACACGGGGCTAAATAATGTAGTGTAATCTTGATTTCATATACGGCCGCTATTGCTATTATAATAATAATTATACTATGAGAAACCGTATTCTGAAATCGCATTCCTTTGGAAAGATCAGTGAAGGCTGAAAGACATGTTCGGTAAGATTCGAAATCCCTGAAAGCTAGATTTTAGCCCTGACCTAAATGGTCTGTTTTAACATTCTAATTAGTTCAAATAATCAATAGATTTGGAAAAATGAATTTTTCTCATAAGATAGACTTCGTAGTAGACTTTAAACTAAAGTCAGTTACTGTAGAACACTTTTAGGATTTTCTCAACGAGCAAGTGAATACTTGAAGGAAATTCTAAACGACCAAATTCAAGTAGGCCTATAATGACAGCGCAGAAATAAGTGAAAATAATGGTTTGCTGACAACACCAAACGTTGAGTTACATTAATTAAAAGACTACGATTTAAAGGAATTTGTCGATTATCGGATTTAAAAACCTTCGCCTTCTTCTTGGATTCTTGTCGCAATTTGAAGTGTTTCACCCAAAATACTGTAGCGCAGTCTGTTTGTTCCAATCACCCCAGCCAAAACAGATCCTAGAGTTAAAATTAAGCAATTAAGTAAGTAAGTAAGTAAGGTACATGTAAGTAGTCTCACAGGACCGCATGCTGCAAGGCGCAATAGGTGGACCCTATAATAATTGCCCTACTGTAGCCTATATATATATAGTCTAGCCTAAGTCAAATGACTGCGCAGGCTGCGTGTGTGGAAATGAATAGGTTCGAACCTTCTGAAACCACTAAGCTATTTATACTAGCAGCCGTTCCGATGACCTAAATTTAAAGTCTAAATAAGAACGTTAACGACGTTTGTGCGCTATAGAAGAAAATTATGCGCTGTATTTGCAAACCCACAGAACGAACATTGCTTCCTAAGCTAGCTTATGTGAAATGATGTTAATATCAGTAAAACGAAAGACCATCATCAGTATAGGCAAACAGTGTTCAGATAAAGATACTGCTTTGTGAGCATTTTGTCCCAGTGCCGTAAACACCCATGGGTCAATTTGGAGAATTACTTATTATTATTTCTTTGTTTATTAAGCGCCATTATACAATAATGAGGCATCGATCGATGGAGCTGAGCAACTGTAAGAATTTACCCGTGTGGAGACCTATTTTGATCTTGATGTAGTTGTTCGATATATCTGGTAGCCTTAGAGTCGTGACTGCGGTCAACAAATGAAGTGCCAATGTAGCTGTTTGCCAGGCGTAATGATGACCTGTCTTCCTATTTCCATTCAATCCACCAGCGACGATGTACGTGTCTCCAATCGAATCGACCTGAAACAGAACACGGACACCCTCGTCGATCAACGAATCTTTACCCTCGCACCACAAGGTATCTTGGAAGCACGCCGTTATTTCTAGTTCAATAAGCGGTCATTGACGCTCCTGTGTAGTGGGAAACTCAGCAGAGAGTGGCCTTGTCCACGATGTGACGCTATACAGTTCTGCTTTTCCTCTATGTTGCACGAAGGCTGAAGTTTGTATTAAGTCTAGAAACTGTGTTTGCTTAGTCTTGACTAATGAGGTCTGATAGCCAAACCTCTCGGAACCAACGAATATTTTTTACATGGAGGGAATTTGAGACATTTGGCTTTGATTGGGAATATTAGCAACAGCCAGTAACTCAGAAGTTCATGCCGGTGCCTGTGTACTTTTTGAAGAAAGGTTGGACAATGATCTGGTCAGCATAGCTTGCAGGCATCACATCATGGAACTAATGGTAGCCAAAGTGT
Organism: Aporrectodea caliginosa; assembly: GCA_020284085.1. Classification (NCBI taxonomy): domain Eukaryota; kingdom Metazoa; phylum Annelida; class Clitellata; order Crassiclitellata; family Lumbricidae; genus Aporrectodea; species Aporrectodea caliginosa. Next base: position 313,758 of record JACEVL010000628.1, read on the forward strand.
TTGTTACATTGAGAGGACCAATTAGTGGACCAAACATCAAGTTGTTCCAGAGATTTGGCGAGTATACTGGGGCTCGATTGACCCATCAGAGTATGATCATCCTGGACGCATTGCCTTCACTATAACGCTTCATCAGAAGTAGCTGTCAAACTTTGTGTTGTAGCACACCGGGTAACTTTTCACAGCATTGGATATACCACAACATTTCCTAGCCTACAATCCAGATACATGGGACAGTGACAACGACTACATTGTTGCCCAACAGACAGTGAGAAGTGTGAAAGTTGTCAATGATGCAGCCGAGCGTGGAGTGGCTTTGATCCACAGTTTCAATGGAGTCCTAACAAATCAGGACTAACAGATACAGTTCTTAGTGCAAGTCGTAGAGAAATACCGACATGACTTTTCAAATCCAAACAAGATAGCCCTATTCAGAAAGCGTTTTGGTTTAACACCTTTATAAAACAAGTAATTGGACAAAAATATTAAATAACTGTTCGACCTTCAGTTTGATTCGCTATGTGAGATATCCGGAGAGTGCATTAATGAAGTGACTGGATTGTACATATATAAATAGTTCTTACTTCAGACTGTTTTGGTACGACGTACATATCAACTGTAGGCCTATTACTCACCTCTGCGATGTCGATGATATTTTCTTTTCTAGAGACGTCGATTTGACTACAGTTAAGTTCCTTGATGGCAACAACATTACCCTGAAATTTGTAAAATCTGTTTGTTACATATTCGATATTAACGCTCTTTGCTTATGTCTTCAGAATTTATTAAGTTGACTTTACAAAACTATTTTTAAACTTTAATAGCCATGCCGGTGCAATTTAAGAGGCATTGCGACTAGGACCAACTGTAATTAAACATTGTAATGGGAACAATTTAAGAGCCATGAGATCATAATTTAGAGCAAGAGGGACAATCGTTTTAGGCCACAACTGAAATTTTGGGTAGCCTAATTGTCAGTCTCTCATGCGTTACTTGAAAGTATAATGTCACGCTACTAAAAGCATCTAACCCTTGGAAACTCATTTGAGTTATTTTCCTATTTATATTGCGCCATTATCCTATGTTGTAGACCGTAAAACATTATGAGTTAATTAAGCCTTGCTTAAGGTTAAAAAAGTGACGCATTTTACCGAATTAATACTCTGCACGCTAGAAGGTGATCGAAAAACCAAATGCAATTGGTTCTAAATGTTGCAAAGCCACTAACATCATCAAATATAAAGCTGTGTCTCGAATGAATAAAGATAAACTTGCCTTATAAACCGCGTTACTGATAAATGCTTGCATCCCACCATCCGCGTTAAAATGGACGACAGATTCTGTTGTCTACAAACAGAACATTCTGGCGTTAGAATAGCAAAGCCAATGGACAGGATTCAATTTCTTTTATTCGAAGTCACTCTTTGTTGTTTGAAAATCGATCAGATCAGCTTTATTGGTCTGATCGATCCGTTTGTCGTCATCCTTCCACCGCTAAATAGGCTAAGATGGCTTTGAAATCCACAAGCACAAAACGCATATGAAATGATACAGCTGTTGTTGGGTTATCGTGAGTATTTACAGAATCGGCCAAACTAGCTCCTATGTATTTATGAAGGATTATCATCATCATTGTTGTTTTTCGTTTAGTCAACACCGCTGTCTAATTACCAAGCATTAATCGATGGTGCTGAGCAATTGTGAATGAAGGACTTGCTCACAGGATAGTTACCGGCTCCGAAGGTCGAACGCGTTACAAGACCTACGCTATGAATAATAATCGGTTAGAAACGTCTCTCAAAGTTCATACAATCGCAGATATCACATTTCTGTTCATAGAGACGTGCAATTACTTTAGTCTGCATCATTTTGTCTTTCTATGCATAACTAATTACTAAGCATACGGTAATGCAGGCTATAGACTAGTGGTTTAGCTCTAGATTTGTTGCTGGTCAGCTAAGTGTTATGTGACTAACGTCTCAATAAAGTGACGATGAAATTATTACCGATAATTACATTTTATCTTCAGAAATTACGGTCTGTGTGTCCGAGTTTACTTTGCTGATTTATTTGGTGAGTCTATTCGTCTCGGCTTACCCAGCTACTTCTTCTTAGCTATTTATGAGTCTTTCTTTAAGTTTTCTCTTCAGGAATTACATCCCTGCCATGCATGACCGAGTTTACTTTGCTGCCCCCCCAGCTTATTTGGTTAGTCTATTCGTCTCGGCTTAGCCCAGCTACTTCTTCTTAGCTATTTATGAGTTAATGCTACACGTGAAATTTGGGTGGCAGAAATGCATATGATGATAAAATGCATATGATGACGTACCGTACGTACTTATGGTGGACGTGCTGCTATGTAGCTCTGGCTCTGAGATCTCGAGTTCTGACCAAGGAATGATCCAGTCTGGCAGAGTGTGAACAGCATCGTTGTATCGCATCTGCCTTTAACAACGACAACATTAATATGTCGTTCAAAAGGTATCGCTATGAGAAAGAGTTAGGCTGTTTTTCTATTTCTTAAATAACTAGCGAAACGCATACGAAACTGTAAAAAAGAGAACGGGGGTCGACATAAACATGTACATAATGCTTCCGATGAGGGGCGGTTGTTAGGATAGCCAGTTTCTACAATGGCCTGACGGCGCATTCATGAGGTTCTTGTAAGGCGCTATATAAATGGAAATATGTATAATCACATCACCAAATGCATTACTTTTATTATTCGTTAAAATATACGGAATGATTCATGTAAGCCAACGAGACATCCGTTGATAGATCTACGTAAATGCGTACTCAGCAACTGTTCAAGTTCTTTACAGTGATCATTGTGGCAATCCATACACCCAAATAATTATGTACAGTGTATGTAGGCCTACGCTTCTGGCAAATTACACAGCATAGACTTTCAATTTTTTGTACTAAAACGAAACTCATATAGTACGCAATAAGCCTAGGGGTTGCTCGCCCAATTAACAACACATTGTCAAATTTCATTGAAATAAGTTTACCCTGTATGAACCTCGTGGGATGACAGCTCGATTTCTATGGAGAGTGCAGACGTCCCTCCTACTCGCAAACATTAGCCTCCTTACATACATATAATTATTAGACGCATTACCAAGTTTAAGATTGCTAACCTCCTTATCATGAAGATTACAATTAAAACGAGGCAGAGGAGAGCTGCTGTGATGAAGATATATGTAAGAATTCCTCCAACTCCTTCGCCTGGAAAGAAACATAATAAATACATTCATTTCGAATATTTTGATACAATCGTATCCGCTGCAACACATAATCTCTTCGACTATTTGCACAGTGCGAGAGAGAGAGAGAGAGAGAGAGAGAGAGAGCGAGAGAGAGAGAGAGAGAGAGAGAGAGAGAGAGAGAGAGAGCGCGCGCGAGAGAGATGAAGACAATGATCTTGGAAGGAAAGTCTCACGCAGAGTGAAGGGAAGGGCATTCCATAAAGAGGGCCCAATGATGGCAAACTTGGCAAAGGATCGAGTTTGAGCAATCGTGGTCCTAGCTGGTGGGACAAAGAAATCTGACCGGTCCAGAGATCGGAGAGGCCTGTGAGAAGATGCGGAGGAGTACGAATGAGAACCCTAAAGTATTTTTGGGCAAGATCCAGTTTTGACTCAGTAAGTTTATCAATGAAATGTTCTATTCATTTGCAAGAACAGTCGATGTTTCTACAGCAATAATAATGTTTGGTGATCGGCTGTGCTCAGCTGCTCACGCGGTCATTTGAGCAAGTCTTACACGCACAATGATAGCAAAGTTCATGTTCTGTCGTACGGTCGTGTGTGCATTTATGAACTTTCAGAAGGATCGTAATATCAAATACAACTGTATAATAGTTGTATTATTAAAATGGAGTAATCTCGGTCGTTGGACTTACTGAAACTTTCTTCTCGCGACTTAGACCCATCTTCATCACAGTTCTCACAGGGAACGTCCGAAGGAACGACTTTGCCTGGCCATTCGATCTTAGATGTCTGGCTGAAGTCAATCGTTGGAATGTTACTGCTGCCGACCATAAAATATTTCGAAATATCAAGAACACGACCCGACTGGATCATTTGAAACCTGTAGTTTGCCTTCTCGTCGTTGATTCCAGTGCCTTTGGATAAGAAAAGAATTCGTTTCAAACTGGGGCTCATAGTATATAAAACTGTAAACTCTGGCCAACCACAATATTTAAAATCAATTCTTATTCCCCAGACTTATCATTATTGAATGAGGTCATCTGATCATCTTTGTCTGGTCATACCGAAATCAAGAACTGTTCTTGACAAGCGAGCTTTTTCAGTTGCTGGACCTACTTTTGGCACTCTCTTCCTGTGTCTGTAGGCTGCGCTCAGTCGCTTGTGTCATTTCGTTCTCGGCTGAAAACTTACCTCTTTCAAATTGCTTATCCACCGTAGGCTGTCTCTCTGTCTCTTACGGACTGATCTTTTGGATGTTCACCCGATTGCGGCTTGGTTTTGGTGTGCCATCGGTTGATGCCTTGTGCATTAAACAATGGCGCAATAGAAGTTGCTAATTACAATAAATTTTGTACAATGCATGACCTGCAATCAATAATTCACTCAGAACACTTGTTTTGCTTCTTTAACACTTCAACTTTGACCTCAGCATCGACTAGGACATGACTGCATGGTTCTGTTGAAATTATTGGCCGGTTCATCTAGTAACTACAATTGATTAATGGCTTAAATACAGTATTACAGACATTTTCAGGTGATTCTTGATTAGGTATAGGAAGAAGAATTTCCTGTTTGATAAGTGACTGGTTATAACATTATGTCACTATAATGGTCGCGCTGAAAATAAGAATGTAGATTGTGTATATAGTTGATGTTTTAGAATATTTTGATATACTATGTGAATATTTGAAAATAATAGAATATAGAATAGTGAATCTTTTTTAAACCCATTTATAATATACGAATACAATGTCCATGAAGATAATTATATCGTCTTACAAATTTAAAGTCCCGTCGTACAAAGAGATGTTGCAAGCGCTTTCGTACTGAAAATCTCTGGAAGTACAGATTGATTTTGGATGCATCATTATAACTTCACCAATTACCATTTCATGGTTTGGTTTCACATTCTGCTAGTATTCTAGATATTCAGCGTTCATTAGACTCGATCGCATAATTCTCAGCAACATTTGATCCAATTGCCTCTTGAGATTGGTGAAACCAGAACACACGCATGCAGACATACAAGCAGACAGACACACAAACATATCGACACATAGAAAGCGATCAAGGTACTTACTTGTATAACTAACGGCGTTGCTGTTGTTGAAATTAACACTTGGTCCTTTGGTAAATTCGGTATGCAAAGCCCTGACAAGTATCTGCAAAGCGTCGTACATATAACCGGCCCAAGGATATTCCTGTAATGCAGCAACCCATTCACCGTAGTCTTCTTCTAAATCATCAACCTACTATACTTAGTAGTAATAATAATAGTTAAGAATGCATCTGTTACGCAACCACGAGCACTAACATTTACGCTGACAGTAGACTTTTTTGTGAAGCGTCCTAGAAGTAGCTTGCTACCAACGACGCTATATACATGGTCGTAATTACAATTACAATTACAATTACAATAACCGTGACAATTTATATGGCGGCGTAACACAGCCATGTTACAAGGGCGCCTCACAGTCAACTAACAGCAGGGTAGGCCTTAGAGTACAAATAAGTCTTGAGTCCGGATTTGAAGGAGTCATTTGTGTTAGCCGCTCGCAGGGCAGGAGGAAGACTGTTCCAGCATCTGGGGCCAGCCATCGAGAAAGCGCGATCGCCAAAGCGGGTTCTCATCCGTCTTACGCAAAGATCGCTTTTCTCGAGCGATCGGAGTCGCAACCCGGAGGCGGAAGAATGCGTCCCGATGCAGTAATCGCGCAAATACTACGGCGCGGCCCCATGAAGTGACTTGTAAACCAGCAGACAGATTTTGAACTCGATACGTAGAGAGACTGGCAGCCAATGCAGAACATCACGGAGGAGCGGCGTGACATGATCATATTTCCTCCGGTTGCATAGCAGCTTCGCAGCAGCGTTGAGAACGGACTGCAGGCAATCCAAGAGGCACTTGGGCGCACCGACCAGTAGGCTGTTGCAGCGGTCAACCTGAGAGGTGACGAAGGCGGCAACGGCCGCTCTCGCAGCCTCGAAAGGCAAGGACCTGATGCAGCCCCTCAGGAGGCGGAGCTGACGAAAGCAGCAGCCAACGATTCGCGCCACGTGACTTCTCATGGAAAGGTCTGATTCCAGCGTGACGCCGAGATCGCGGATGACAGTCACAGGTCGGATCGTAGACCCGCAGACACTCAGTTCGCCAGTGTCAAGATGAGGGCACCGTCTGCTGGTCGCACACCATAAGAAATCCGTCTTCTCAGGGTTGAGACGGAGTCTGTTAGATCGCATCCACTCCGCGATCCGCTCAACGCCCAACTCCATCCTTCGCCGCTGCTGTTCATCAGTTGACGGTCGGCCCACGTGTAGAGCTGCGAGTCATCGGCGTAGAAATGAGATACTTAAGGAATTACATTAATTTTGTCTAAACATTTTTAGACAACTTTATAAAGAAAGGTAAATAACTTATAACTTAAATTGAACTAAGCTTAGCAAAATCTTGACCACCAAAATCTACAACAATATTGCAGGCAGTTGCATAAGCCTGACATTGAGTGTAAAGGCGAAAGCTCCAAAGAAACTAGGCTGGTTCCTCTAAATTACAAAAGCAAGCTGCTTCTGAAGTATTACATCATTGTGAAATTTCTAATGAATTTTAAAAATACTATAAAAATATGATTATTCGTTGTTTCTCACTAATATATACATAGCGCATTTATTCAATGAACATACATCAAGCCATGGTTCAGTTCTTATGTATTCCAGTGACTGACTCAAGATCACTATGCAGCAAGAGCCTTGGTAGAGGTTCGATTCTGCCTACGCGGCAATACAATCAAAGGCATGCACTTTGGAAACAGGTCAGCGTGATCTCTTAAGAGTAGAAGAATGTTCATCTAATTACCGCATTGTTATTTGAGCTTGTTTGTCTTTTCGATTTCAGTCGATCTCTTGTCTGAATGCTTGCACTTATCACTCCTTCTTGAAGTTTTACAATTTCTCCAGATCTGAGGTCGGAAAAATAATGGTCGGTTTCTGAACACAGACATATTAAAAGCATGTTTTCAGAGTTCTATCACAAATACCATGTAGGCCTATGTAGGTCTATAAGTTGGACTTCTCGATATGATTATGGTGACCACATTTTTTGTTAGAAATACTTATCAGAGAGAAATTTCTGTTTCATACAAAGAATTTAACACCCAAATTTCACGGCAAACAAACATCTTCAAAACAGATATCTGATTTTATTTTGCATTTGACATTTTAATTCTAAGCTGACTTTGCACTAAAAATATATTTTTATACTATCTTTTTAGGTTTCTGTAATCACTGCCTAAATAGATGGAGTGCATATGAGAGAGAGAGGTTCGATTTAGGAGACCCTCGACGTGTTTCTTGAAGTTTTTCAGCCAGAATGCATTGCCACGTGGCCTGTAAACCGCCTGATAATGCGTTGTATGATGCATTGATGCATGCATGGTGGTCATAGTCTTCGCATAGACATTGTTGTGCTACACTGCTGACTAAATACAGAAACTCCGATTAAAAACAAAGTTTTCCTATTGCATTAGATTATAAACTGCGTTACAATATATATATTATATATTATGCATGTGTGTGTGATTGTGTTTGTGTGTGTGATTGTGTGTGTATGTGTGTTTGTGTGTGTATGCGTATTGTGTGCGTGTGCAATAGAATACTAGCAATGGCTCAGCGTTGCCGTTTGAAGCCCGAAACACACACGAAATACGCATAATGAGTCACATCAAATGAGATAGGTTTTCAGAGATGAAAACGGACTATTACCTATCTGATTATTGATGGTTAGAAAGACGAACTTCTGCGTGTCATATCGAGGACGAACGGCCGACAGAAATTCGACGACAGCTTTCGGCTCCAGTAACAATAACACAACTGCGTGAAATAGAAACGCAGTGTGTTAACACGAGTTATAAATGCTTTCACCGTAACATAGTGCTTCGGAAGCCACATAGACATATTTATTAGAGCTTACTTTGCGGAGAATCCGAAGTGAAAATGTTAGATAAAATAATTATCTTTCGGTTGTCGAAATCTGAACTGATAAATCTATTTTCAGTATAAGAAAAGTTCATAAGTGAGCAGCATAAATATATCTGTGACTTAGTAACCAGGCGATAAACTGCACTGGAGCATTTGTTCATTTTTATGATGTGATTAGGCCTAGGTGTCAATATAATTGTGGACTTTTATAAACCGGCCACTTATGAAATTGGCGATTCTGATTAATTTCGTGTGAAACGAAATCCACATGAAAATACTTTGAATCCACAATAATATATTGGATGTTATAAGCGTACTCACTACGATATTGTTCTTTAACTTCTTCGAATGCCGCTGCCATGGTATTTTTAGGACTCGATCTATATTCAGAACTCAAGGTATTAACTCGATATCTGAATATCGTGAACTCTTTGCCGGACAAGTACTCATTGAAAGCCAAAGCAGCCGACTCCATTTTCATCGTAAGGGTTGACAGCACTGCCAGATGTTTCCATTGGAAATGCTTCATCAGCTGGTAGAAAGCATCTGCCAGGCGACTCAGCGCTGGAAGAGTTCGCTTCAGCGTCGAGTGCTCAGGGTCGGTGCTGTAGACATCCGAAGTGCAACCGTAACTGATGGCTGGTGTCTTAAGACTGGTGGCGAATGCGCTGTAGACGTAGCATGCTTCATCGCAATCATTGACGACGAATCCGCGAATTGCGTCTGTCGTAAGCGTCTGCTCCTGATACTGCTTCATCCAAACCTCAATGACCTGTCTGTTTACTATCGCGGGCGTACAAGGACCGGATCTGATTAACGGAATGATGTCGTAGGATTGATAATCGGCGACTGATGAAGTTAGACTTCTCAAAGCCTGTCTAAAGCTATCAGATGCCCGCGTGGAATCCGCCTTACTATCGGTGTGTAGCACAACAGCCAGACGTAATTGGAAATCAGGAACTGGATGAGGAACTGGCTGAGACGTTGGAACTGGCTCAGGCGTTGGAACTGGTTGAGGCGTTGTTGTTGCTGCTGTGTCTTTGAACACAAGTTAGACAAACAATTGTTTAAGAAAGGTTCAGATCTTATAATCTTTACGCAAAGAACAAACAAATTTGTTGTCTCTTCAAGTCCATCTAACATGGCTACCTTTCTTGGAGGACCCTGATATTTTAATGTCCAGATTAGAGATCCCTTCTTAGACGCCGTTACAATGGTCAAGTTGCAATAATGCCTATCCGTAACCTCGTGAATTATTCGTGCCCCTCTTCCATGCACTTAAAAAAAACACATAGTAACCAATTGCTATTGTTTGACCCAAATGGATCCCAGATTACCGGTTCACAATATGAACTACCGTACTGTACTACTAAATGCAACTGAGAAAATCACTCAGATTACGGATTGACTCGTTCGAAAAATTTGTGACAGAAAATTAACCATTTCGCAGAAGTCGTCATTCAATAATTGTAATAATTATAATTGTAACTGAAAATTTACAAAGTAAATAATTCCAGAGAAACCCGTCGGATGTGCGCCGGAGCTGAGCGGAAGTGAGTACTGACTGACAACAAGAAACCACGATCGAATAGAATGGTATTCAAGCTTTTGTGGAAGGAGCCAAAGACAGACTAAGGCGTTGTATGCTGCTAGACAACATAATTTCCAAAAGAGATAATAATAAAAATAATAATATTTGTTCTTTAATGAAGAGCCTGACAAACGCACTGCGCTGTACATGTAATGTTATGACGATTAAACAATTGACAAGAACACAATTTACAAAAGACATAAATCAGCAAAGTTGCAAGGCGCAAGCTCATTGTACTTTTTGCTGCGATCTAGGGAATGAAGGCTGAGCTAAACCCAAAGGGCCTTACGAGAGTTGAACCGGGTCTGTGAGAACTTCAGGCAAGAGTAATATCTTTTATACAATCCCCCTTCAACGATCTCCGACGGTGGAATGTTGATGTTTGGAGCGGTAGCACGACATCTAGGTCATCTAGCTCAGTCGAGCGAAGAAATTTACGGCCAAGGATAAAAGATACTGAGATACATTGCTTCTTGATATAAGAAGCACTGACTGCAACACAATTATAAATGCGTACGCATTAAGGTCTTAGCTCAATGGGTTTCATATAAGTGGCCAGTGCAGTTGCTCCTGTCTGTAGCTGGGTATATGCTCAAACATGAAAATATGAGCGATCAGCAAAGCTTCATTATATTATTGTGACAGATTAATAAAGGAAAGGCTTAGGTCTGCATACTAACCATTACCTGCATCCGTAACAGTCAGCTCAATATTACCAGCTAGGTTTCTTTCCTGGTCAAACATGATTTCCAATCTATATATTGCGGAATCAGTGGGCACCGGACGGACAATCCATATATATCCACTTGATTGGGAATGGACAACAAGTCGACCGGTGTATTCTTTCAAGATGATCTGGCTGAAACCAACATCGGTTGAGAGGCGCGTAGCGATTGTGTATGAACCACTGCTGTTAGTTTTGAACAACGTCATCTTAGAAGCGTTAAACTCGGAGCAAGCTTTGCCGTCTGTCACCTCGTAGATGAACGGCAGAAGGACTTGTTTATCCTTGGTCGTTGTCGTTACAGGCGCGGAGTCAATCATGCCTGTGAAAAAAAAGAAACCCGAGCTTACTATTGCATACATGCAGCAGCAAAGTCACAGCTTTACGTGATAATGACTTGGTTTTGACTTGCGCATAAGATGAAGGCGCCATAGAAGTTATAAATTACAACGGTAGCTCATCGAAAGGTAATTAGTGCAGAATTGTAAATCGATGGCATAGATGTAGGCAATAATCAGGATTCGATTTGTGAGGAAGAATGGGTCACGTCCTCCTCTAGCACAATTCAAATTGTTGTCTTCATAATTAGCCTCTGGCATATGGGTCTACCTTTCAGGGCATAATATTGTATTGTATTGTATTTGTATTGTATTTGATCATTTATAAAGCGCTTCTCATAGCATAAGCCTTTCAGAAGCGCTCCCAGTGCGAGGTACTCCGAGAGAAAAGGAAAGTTTTAAGGGGAAAGAAAGAGGTAGAGATGCTGCGAGAGAGGATTGCAGAGCGAATATGGCCTTAAATCAAATCACAACATAGCACTACGGCGAATTATTGAGCGGCTAGCAGGTAAATAAGAAACATATAAGATTTTATAGAGGTCGCTGATTTACATAGCTTATACGACCGACCGACCCATCCGAATACTTTTTATCAACAAGTCGAGAAATTTAATGAAGAAAATTTAAAGTTTTATTGCTCGTTTAGACTCTTATGATTAGCCTACGCTTTATATGTAACTATAGGGCCTACGATAGAATTTAAAGGTGTTAAAGTCCACAAGAACAAAAGTTAAATCATTGAGCTGGTTAGTTTAATAAAATCGCAGTTGTTTAAAATTATGTTTAATGTAAAACGTTGAAAGTTAAATATAGGCTACATAGTACATACACTAATCCAATAAAATGCAATGATTGCTATAACGCCGTAATCGTATTGCTCAAAACAATGAGATTATGCAAACAAGAGTGCGTTTCTGCAACTCGCATAATAAAGAATGTACCTACTTACTTATCAATCGATGGTCGCTTCGAATAAAATATCAATAAAAAATAAACTATTATCCGATGGAGAAGCCAGGTCGAAACCCGACAGATAAGTTAATTGCTCTGTTAACGTTAATCTAATACAATGCAATGACTGCTTTCTGGACCAGAAGCAATATATGATGGGCAAACAACAGGCAGTCTATGATGGGTTAAGCAGAAGCAATAAATGGGTAAACCATAAGATGGGTACTATGATGGGTAAACCATAAGAAATATATGATGGATAAACCATAGGCTAGTATTATGATGGGTAAACCACTATAAATGATGGGTAAGCCATAAGCTAGTAGGCTATATATAATGGGTAAACCAGAAGCTATTTGATGGGTAAACCAGGAGCAATATATGATGGATAAACCATAAGCAATATATGATGGGTAAACCAGAAGCAATATATGATGGGTAAACCAGAAGCAATATGACGGGTAAACCAGAAGCAATATCTGATGGATAAACCAGAAGCAGGTTACGATGGGTAGGCCTAGCACTTTTACTGTGTTTAGAAGCGACCATCGACTAATGCCTTGAGCATATTTACAATGGACCCATAGAAATTCTAAAATCATGTATTTTATTTTAGTTTATAAAAACGATAATTGTTTGGGATTTATTGAGACATGATCCCAACAACATGCGCTCGTAAATAAGCTTCTTCCCTGCGCTTGGCTTTCGAATAGCACTTTAGAAGTTTGGCGTTTACGAGTAGACTTATTGAGCTTCGTCTTTGCACTAGTCACTAGTGGACGCTCGGTATTGCATTTGAAATACAGTATCTGTGAAAGCTTATCCCTCACAAGCTTATCCCCAAGCTCCATGTCTGTAATATTTGAGTCATGTACAGAACGCTGAAGAGCTAACTCATTTTCAGTGAGCAAATGAAGCAGTGTGCTTTGTTCTCTTTATTTGAGTCCTAGTGCGTCATTACGGAAAAATATCAAGCTATATTGTATGTTGAATGTATTTGACAGACAGCCAGAGCCGCTGTCATCGTACGCCGATGCTAAGGAAATGAAGTCACAAGCGCTTCATACATGTAGCTATAGTTTTAACTACGACAAATCAAACTGTCTTACGGTATGCAGGTTTTATGATATTAACGGACTCGCTATAGCCAGACGTATGAGACTTTCTGCCGGGTTCCGTGATTCTTGCCGACCATTTTCCTCGTATGTCTAGCTTTTCCCCCTCAGTGTATCGAAGCTTTAATCCAATCTGTGTGTTCTCCAGATGAAATATCTGATCGGGATAGTTCGTCGTTAGTTTACCGTCTTTCAAGACTGCCACTTCTTTGTCATTAAGTCTGTAGGTGACAGTATTTCCAGTCGCTATTTTTGTGCTGTTTTGTGGATCAAAGTACAATTTGACCACCATTGACGGCTCGTAGCATAGCGGGTCGACACCTGAACGCACAAATAACACAGGAACCATACAGAAAGTCGTCAATTCAACAACTGATTAATTTCAATTAAATTTTTAGCTAACTGCAGTAATTTGCATTTGCATTTTAAAATTCTATTGCACGCTTCAGCAGAAACAAATCAGAAGGACTGAGTAAGATAGCAGATTATGTTTTCGCTAACACTGACACTAGGTTGAACTGGCGTGTTGTGGTATGTATAATGCTGAACACTTTCTCAGCTTGACATCAAACATGAGCTGGGAAACCAGTTCAGCTTTTAAATCAACCAACTCCATCAATAGACAGAGTTCCGGATGGTTTTTGTAGTCATGTTACCATTTGCGGGATAATAGGCTTAATGCAGAGCTCCACTGAAATGGGCTCAGCAGGAACCCTGAAAAAGCTGGCAAACGTGGGCGGCATCGCCGCTTTTGATACCACAAGATAGTGGATATCATAGCCAGTCCTAAGCCTGGAACTCTCTTTAAGGGAGAAGTGCGAAGGTCGAACGGATGGGTGCAGATACTCCGTTCGTAAAGAAAAATACGAATGAAATCCAATGCAAGCATTGGACTCCAACGGGCGTCAGCGCCCATGGATACGATGCAAGCGTTGGACACCTACGGGCCTTCGGCCCATGGATGCTGCTGCTGCTGCTGATGATGATGATGACAGAAATGGGATTGGAAAGATAGCAATACAATTCTGCTTGTCGTGACCTACAAAATATTTACTGTTGACTCTGAGTAGCCTATGTGTTCATTATATGTAGTAGGCCTATGCGTGGTTTTACTGGTAGTGATCATCGACTGCGTGCTATTACGCTAAAAACGCCTCAAAACAAACTTCGCATGAACACAGTCTCAATTTTGAAGAATATATCGGCCTGTAATTATTTATTCTTTCTACTGATCATTAATAGCACTTACCAAACGCAGTCCGGTTGTGAGCGAACAGCCACATCAGAGTAATTAACAAAGCGACATTTATCTGCTGAAACTGTAATACACGCTTCATGGCAGATTCGGTCGCTTTTGAATCCGAGAACAAAACCGACGCCTCGTATTCGATGTATGTATGTTTTGTTTCTGCCTTCGGGCGTAATAAAGTACTGATTCGATCAGATTACGACAGCTAAGAAAATTTGAAATAAATAAACGCTCAAGAACTTTGTATCAGTAGTAATAATACGTAAGGCTCTGTTGATATGATTACGTCATTTTTTTAGCGATGGTTACAACCGTACATAATGACGTAATAGTCATTATCATAATTAATTCAAATCCTAGCCTGTAGGCCCTACTTACATGTAGCTCGCGCTTTATCGACTGCTTATCAACCATAGAGTTTCGTTCTGTCTTAGCTGACTGAACATCTGCATATTGAACTGTTATATATAGCGTGAAATGAGAAAAACGAAAATTAGAAATTCAAAAAGTAATAGCAACCAATAGATGCCTAATGGCATGAGGTCAAAAATTGTCCAAATTTTTTTAACAATATTTATGTCTTCTCCACAGGGCCAAAGTTATGAAAAATAGTGTTTTTCGAGAATATTGCAGGTTTTCTTGTAAAATATTCTAATTGAATGGCTATCTCTTTTGATGTGGCTCATTATGCGTATTTCGTGTGTGTTTCGGGCTTCAAACGGCAACGCTGAGCTTTAGTCAACAGGACAGCTCAACAATGGCTTTTCGAAGACTGACTCCCATGCATACATCAAACTAGGCATTATCAGGCGACATTCAGGCCATGTGGCAATGCATTCTGGCTGAAAAACTTCAAGTAGCACGTAAAGAGTCTCCGAAATCGAACCTATCTCTCAATTCTCTCATATACACACCATCTATTTAGGCAGCGATTCTGGAAGCCTAAGAAAATATTATGTAAATACGTTTTCTAGAGGAAAATTAGCTAATAATGAAAATGTCAAATGCAAAATAAAATTATATCTGTTTTGATGTTTGTTTGCCGTGAAATTTGGGTGTTAAATTCTTTGTATGAAGCAGAAATTTCTCTCTGATAAGTATTTCTAACCGAAATTTTGGTCACCATAATTATATTGAGAAGTCCAACTTATTGACCTACATACATAGTATTTCCGATTAAACTCTGAAAACATGCTTCTAATATGTCTGTGTTCAGAAACCGACCAATATTTTTCCGACATCAGATCTGGAGAAATTGTAAAACTTCAAAAAGGAGTAATAAGTGCAAGTATTCAGACAAGAGATCGACTGAAATCGAAAAGACAAACAAGCTCAAATAACAATGCGGTAATTAGATGAACATTCTTCTACTATTAAAAGATAACGCTGACCTGTTTCCAGAGTGCCTTTAATTTTATTGCCGCGTAGGCAGACTCGAACCTCTACCAAGGCTTTTGCTGCATAGTGATCTTGAGTCAGTCACTAGAACACATAAGAACTTAGAACCATGGCTTGATGAATATTCTTTGAATAAATGCACTTTGTAAATATAGGTGAAAAGCAACGAATAAGCATATTTTTTATAGCATTTTTAAAGTTCATAAGAAATTTCATAATAATGTAATACTTCAGATTTAGCAAAAGCAGCCTTGCATGGCTGCCAGTTAAATTCGACTCCTGAAATAACTTGTAATCATCCGTTCATACAGGCCCCACTGTTACTTGTAATCATACTGCGGTAAGTCTTAATTAAAATAAATATAAATATAATATGTATTACGTAGTTTTTCAGGAGCTTTCTCTTTGACGCTCAATTTAGGCTTACGATATTGCCTGCGCTATTGTTGTACAATTTGGTGGTCAAGGTTTTGCTAAGCTTAGTTAAATTTTAAGTTATAAGTTATTTACCTTCCTTATAAAGTTGTCTAGACATTTTTAGACAAAATTAGTGCCATTCCTTACGTATAATAGTAGGTTGGTTGACGGTTTATAAGAAGACTACGTTGAATGGATTGCTGCATTGCAGGGATATCCTTGGGCCGGTTATATGTACGACGCTTTGCAGATACTTGTCAGCGCTTTGCATAACGAATTTACCAAAGGACCAAGTATTAATTTCAACAACAGCAACGCCGTTAGCCATACAAGTAAGTACCTTGATCGCTTTCTATACGTCTGTCTGCTTGTATGTCTGTCTGCTTGTATGTCTGCATGCGTTTGTTCTGGTTTAAACAATTTCAGAAGGAAATTGGATCAAATGTTGCTGAGAAATATGCGAACTAGTCTAAGTAAAGCTGAATATCTAGAATACTAACAGAATGTGAAACCAAACCATGAGATGGTGATTGGTGAAGCTATAGTTATGCATTCTAAATCAATCTGTACTTCCAGAGATTTTCAGTGCGAAAGCCGTAGCAACATTTCTTTGTACGACGGAACTTTTGTAGGACGATATTTCTCCGTCAACATTGTTTTCGCATATTATAAATGGGTTTAAAAGATTCACTACTCTATATTCTATATTCTATTATATTCAAGTATTCAAATGGTATATATAAAAATATTCTAAAATATCAACTAGGCCTACACAATCTGCGCGCCCGTTATATTTTATGACCAGTCACTTGTCAAACAGGAAATTCTTCTGTGTATATACTTAATCAAGAATAACCTGAAAATGTCTGTAATACTTTTCATAAGCCATTATTCGATGGTAGTTACTAATTAACCGGCCATAATTTCAACAGAACCATGCAGTCAAATCCTATTCGATGCTGAGGTCCAAAGTTGAAGTGTTAAAGAAGCAAAGCAAGTGTTCTGAATGATTTGTTGATTGCATGTCATGCATATAAAATATTATCATTGTATAGGGAAAGGCTCTGGAATCAACGACGAGAAGGCATACTACAGGTTTCAGATGATCCAGTCAGGTCGTGTTCTTGATGTCTCGAACTATTTTATGGTCGGCAGCAGTAGGCTAACATTCCAACGATTGACTTCAGCCAGACATCTAAGATCGAATGGCCAAACAAAGTCGTTCCTTCCGACGTTCCCTGTGAGAACTGTGATGAAGATGGGTCTAAGTCGCGAGAAGAAAGTTTCAGTAAGTCCAACGACCGAGATAACCGCATTTTAATAATACAACCATGGTACAGTTGTATTTGAGAATACGCTGCTTCTCAGAGTTCAGACCATACGACAGAACATGGACTTTGCTATTATTGTGCGTGTAAGACTTGTTCAAATGACCGTGTGGAGGATAGAACTCGCAGCTGAGCACTTTATTACCAGCATTATCACCTTGCAGAAACAGCGACTGTTCTGGAAAAATAAATAGAATTGATTTCATTGCTACAATGGCATGTCCATTTGATCCTTGGCAAAAGCGCCATTGAAAGAGTACTAGAAGCACTGTGCAAACAGTCGATGAGATTATGTGTTGTTGCAGATAGAATTGTATCAAGACATTAGAAGTAGATGTTTATTAATTTTTTTTTCCAGGCAAAGGCGTTGGAGGAATTCTTACATATATCTTCATCTCAGCAGCTCTCCTCATTCTCGTTTTAATTATAATCTTCATGATAAGGAGGTTAGTAATATTAGACGTGGTAATGCAATTAATAGCATTTAGGGCGCGTTTTTTATCTAGAAGTGGATGAGAAGGCATTACAACACACAACACAACACAATATACTGGGGCGCGGTGGTTTGGGGGTATGTTCGGTGCCTTGCAGCTGGAGGGTTGCGGGTCCGAATCCACCTCAAAGTCGCCGCGTAGGGACCCTGGGCAAGTCCTTCACTCGCAATTGCTCATGCGCTTCGGCGTGAAACTCCGACTACAGCAGTAGTCGGGAGCGCCTCTGAATGGGAAATCTGGTTGAGGCGCTATAACAAGTGTTCAAATACAATACAATACAATACAATAGAAGGAAACTCGAATGGGAAGGAGAGGAAAGTCTCGCGAGAAAAAAGAAAGAGGTAGAGCTTCGCAAAGGAAAGGGGAGCATTTAGGTAACGCGCCAGGATGATGAGCAGAAGATTAGTATGGGCACGGGATCGATTCCCGCTGCCTTTCCAAATGTCCACTCAGCCTTCCATCCGCTAGGTAGGTTAAATTAGCAGTATGACAGATGGGCATCTTGCTTGGCTGCCATACAATTAAATTCGACTCCTGTAATAACTTCTAAGCATACTTTTATACTATGACTTGTAACCATACTGTGGTGTGTCAGTTTGAATTAATAGTAGACACGAATACGGTATAATATTTTAATTCATAGATATATATATATACATATATATATATATAATATAAATATATATGTATGTTTGTATGTATGTAAAGAAGATAATGTTAGCAAGTAGGAGGGAAATCTACTCTGTCCATACAAGTCGAGCTGTAATGCCACGAGGTTCATACAGGATATACTTGTTTCATATACTTGTTGACAATGCGTTGTTAATTGGGCGAGCAACTCCTTATTGCGTAGGCTACTATAATTATGAGTTTCGTTTTAGTAAAGATTTTTGAAAGGCGGTGCTGCGTAAATTGCCAGAATCGTACAAACATAATTAGTTAGGTTCAAGCATTGCGACAATGGTCACTATTGTATAGAACTTGAGCAGTTGTTAAGTAGTTATTTACGTAGATCTATCAACGGATGTCTCGTAGCTACAGTGCTTTTTTTCAGCCGGAACGGTCCGGAACGGCGTTCCGGGACATTTTTCAGCTATTAAAATAATTTAGTTAATTTAAATTTTTCCTAAACAATTATTTAAAATTATTTAGATACGTTAATTTAATTGCAGTGCTTTCAGTGTTTATTGATATTGATAGGCCTATAATATGAAATAGAAATATTACCATAAAATATGCCCCTATAACTGTTCTGAATTTGTCGCGTTCCGGAACCTTTTTTACTAGAAAAAAAGCACTGCGTAGCTATACATAAATTATTCCGTAAATTTTAACGAATAATAAAAGTAATGCATTTGGTTTTTTGATTATGCATATTTCCATTTATATAGCGTCTTACAAGAACCTCATGAATGCGATTTCAGCCCATTGTAGAAACTAGCTATCCCAACAACTGCCCCTCATCCGGAGCATTGTGTACATCTTTCTGCCGATTCTTTTTATCTTTTCCACAGCATCGTATCCGTCGCTATGAAGGCACATTATATTAGTTTCGCTAGTTTTCTTAAGAAATAGAACAAAGCAGTTTAACTCTTTCTCACAGCGATACCTTTTGAACGATAATGAATGTTGTCGGTGTTAAAGGCAGATGCGATACAACGAAGCTGTTCACACTCTGCCAGACTGGATCATTCCTTGGTCAGAACTCGAGATAAGCGAGCCAGACCTACATAGCAGCACGTCCACTATAAGTACGGTACGTCTCACTCGATCATCATATGCATTTTATAGCATTTACTCATAAATAGCTAAGACAACGTAGCTCGGTAAGCCTAGACGAATAGACTCACCAAATAAATCAGCAAAGTAAACTCGGACACACAGAGGTAATTCCTGTAGAGAAAACGTAATTATCGGCAATGCTTTCATCTAAGTTCACGTAACACTTAGCTGACCAGCAACAAATCTAGAGCTAAACTAATAGTCTATATAATAGCCTGAAATACCGTATGCCATTGCCCAGTGATTAGATATGCATAGAAGGATAAAATGATGCCGACTCAAGTAGTTGCACCGTTTGCACGTGTCTATGAATAGATGTGTGATATATGCGATTGTAGGAACTTTGAGATACATTCTAACCGATTATTAGTCATAGAGTAGATCTTGTAACGCGGTGTAACTATATAAAGACCTTGAACAAGTCCTTCACTCGCAATTGCTCAGCACCATCGATTGATGCTTAGTCAATAGACAGTTGCGTTTAATAAACGAGTAATAATAATGATGATTATATTTTATAAACATTCACAAATACATAAGAGCTAACCTAGCCCACGACGACCCATCCTCACGATTACGTTGCTAAGCAACAACAGCTGTAGGCCTATTATTTCATATGCGTTTTGTGCTTGTGGATTTCAAAGCCATTTTAGCCTTCTTAGCGGTCGAAGGATGACGACAAACGGATCAATCAACCAATAAAGCTGATCTGATCGATTTTCACACAACAGCGAGTGGCTTCGAATAAGAGAAACTGAATCCTGTCAATTAGCTGTGCTTTTCTAACGCCAGAATGTTCTGTTTGTAGACAACAGAATCTGTCGTCCATTTTAACGCGGATGGTGGGATGCAAGCATTTATCAGTAACGCGGTTTATAAGGCAAGTTTATCTTTATTCAGTCAAAATACAGTTTTATATTTGATGAAGTTAGGGGCTTTGCAACACTTAAAACCAATTGTATTTGGTTTTTCGATCACCTTCTAGCTTAGCATGAGCGTGCAGAGTTTTAATCTACTCAAACTCCAGAAGAGGGCAGTCCGGACTATCACTGGATCTCCATACAGGGCACACTCTACCCCTCTCTTTGCCCAACTTGGCATCTTGAAGATACATGACCTAAGTTACACATACTTAATGCTGTTTATGTTTAAATTTAAACATAATATTCTGCCTCCGTTGTTTGAGAATTACTTCACATTAGTGTCTCACATTCATACATTAAATACACGCAGTTCCCACAGATATGCTGTCCCTTTTGCCCGAACTACCTGCCGCTACAATTGCTTGAGAATAATTTTACCACGTCTTTGGAACTCCTTGCCTGTAGATATTTCAAGTGAAAGTAGTGTAACAAAGTTTAGAGCTAAAATAAAAGAATCCCTGATTCTGAGATATAATTCTGTATGATAAAAAATTACCACATTACCACATAATGACATCCTATGTTTTGTGTTGGAAGTATTATGGAATACCCAGTATAATGAGCTAACTTTGCAACTGCACTGATCTTTGAGCTGTTTCCGATGAATGTAAATTATGCATAAAATTGGTTAAACATGTATATTAATGACTGTAAAATTGGCATTTGTCTATGGATAATCGTTAAAAAGGTCACCTAAATGAGGATGATGACAATATGACTGTAGTAACCATGTTTTTGTCATGCATAGTGCACTGAACCTGTTATCAACTATAGGGATGATAGTGCTTATTGCTGGGTCTTTGATAACATTAATAGGAGTCTTGGTGCTGAAGTTTTCTTACTGATGTTTATTGCTGGTGGTATCTCTATTAATACTGTTACTGTTATCGCTATGTTTGTTATTATTACGCTATTATTATTATTATTATTATTATTATTATCATAAAAATATTATTATTTTTATTATTATTATATTATTCTTGCTACTATAATTAGGATTAATGATTGTTTCAAGAACTGAACTATTTGCTCATGTTAACTCAGAAATTTGAAGACTGTAGGCCTAACACAGAAATAGGGGCCTAACTCTGTATAAGCGTTAGCTTTTGTAGGGCTCCTTTTGTACTTGACTGAGATTATGTTTGCTTTGATGTGATGAGTGGTACAATAAAGAAGAAGAATTATAAAATGCGATCACATTTTTTAACCTTAAGCAAGGCTTAATTAACTCATAATGTTTTAGGGTCTATAACATAGTCTAATGGCGCAATATAAATAGGAAAATAACTCAATTGAGTTGCCAAAATTAATGTTCAATGCTTTTGGTAGCGTGACATTATAATTTCAAGTAACGCATGAGAGACTGATGATTACCCAAAATTTCAATTGTGGCCTAAATTGTCCCTCATGCTCTTAATTATGATCTGGCTCTTAACTTGGACCGATTACAATATTTAATTATAGTTAGTCACAATGCCTCTTAAATTTAACCGGAATGGATATTAAAGTTTTGCTTCTTATCTCTTAAAATAGTTTTGCGAAGTGAATTTCACAAATTCTGAAGACATAAGCAAATAACGTTAATATCGAATTTGTACAACAGATTTTACGAATTTTTAGGGTAATATTGTTGCCATCAAGGAACTTGACTGTAGTCAAATCGACGTCTCTAGAAAAGAAAATATTATCGACATCGCAGAGGTTTGTAATACTGATGTTATGTACATATTACTAAAACAGTTTGAAGTAGCAACTGTTTAATTCTGTACAATCCTGTGACTTTATTAGTGCACTCTATGAAAATCTTGCATAGCGATTCAAACTGAATGTCGAAGAGTTATTTAATATTTGTCCAGTAACTTGCTTTATTAGGGTGTAAAACTAAAACGCTTTCTGCATAGGGCTATCCTTTTGTGAGTGTAAAGTTTTGAGTATCAGAGCTAAATAGATTTGAATATTAACCAAACGTTTCTAATACCGAGCCATATCCGACACTGCACCACGTCGCTGGAACGATATTCCCTCTGAATTCAGCAAATTTTAGGTTCTTCCGCCATCATTGTCAATCACGAATCATCATCTATCTTAGGCTCCTCTATCCATGACGCCTCGGGCTTTTCACTCAAAATTGAGGTCTCGCCTCTTCAAGAATTATACCGGGACTCATCTGATCCGCCATCTTCCAAGTTTCGACCTAAACGACACCTAGTTTAGCTGCAATTCAGCCTTTTTGATGCCTGCAACCGGACACGGACCACCTTCTGACTACCACTTTGAGCAACCTCTGTGATTCTACACTCGTGAATAAGCTGGTTCCCAGCGCTAGGCTTCCGAGTGGAGCCTTATAAAGTTGGAGCTTACGATTATGAGTATATAAAAATTCAGGGGACTAAGTAAGCAAGCCACTTAGACAGACAGTAGAGAAGACACAACAGAAGTGGCAACAATGACAAAGCCTGATGTCAATGTTTTCTTGTTAGGCTTCCTTGTCTCAATCTGTGAGTCTTATTTGTGTCAGTCAGAATCGGACATTTGGGTCACAGTCATCGATGCATATTTAGGACAATAATAAAAGAATATAATGGACCAGTCACAGATTTACGGAACCATTTAGCTTAAGTTGACCGATTGAGGTACTTTAATTTACGACTATTTAAATGTGTCCTGAGACATACACCCATACATGCATGCTTACATACATACAAACATGCATACATGCAGACATACATACATACATACATAATACATACATTCTATATAATATATACACACATGAAAATATTAAGGTTCTCTTGTTGTTCAAAGATCCGCTCACTGGACCACGAGAACATCAATCCGTTCATCGGAGTTTGCGTTAAGGCTCCGCACGTGGCCATCGTCTTGTTGTACGCAGCCAGAGGAAGCATAGACGATCTGCTTCGTACGAATAGCCACTGCCTGCGCAACTTCGACCTCCTTGCATCGCTTCTGCTTGACATCGCACACGTAAGCAGTATACATGCCTCACTCGAAGTAATCATCATTGCAGCACCCTCGAAGCTACGTTAGGCATATTCGAAAATTGAATTAAACATAAGTTAAACAAGACGAGGTAGATTGAGATAAGACCAAGCTTATGATAAGATAACGCCGTCGAAGTTACGTTAGGCTAATTCTCAACGTAAATTAAAATAATATAAAATAATACAAGATAACGCAGTGTATGTTGAGATAAGACAAGACAGAGAAAAACGACAAAACATATCATGTGCCACCGATGGTAATTCTTCTAATAATCACCATTTAACATATAGGCTTGAAAACACTAATTGGCAGCAGCTCTGAGCTATTTAAAGTGTGATAATCCTGATAAGTAATATGGCATTGTATATTGTTGCGCGTGGTCAACGTGTTCTGACTTGAGATTGCATTCAAACTCGCAGCAGTGATGAAGGACCTCAGCCGATCTATTCAGTGAAAAACGTGTATGGTTGAGGCCATGTATTGGCTACAGAGAACCGTGTAAACAATAACATACTGTGCTGGTTTGGTTATCTGATTGTGCAGGGAATGACGTATCTGCATCGTAGCGTGATCGGTTCGCATGGGAGACTGAAGAGCACCAACTGCGTCGTCGACGAGAGATGGACGTGTCGCATCACTGACTACGGAATGGGTCACATCAGAAACTGCAGCACGTCCGCACCCAAGAAAGACGAAACAGAGGAAGACTATAACAGCGGTATTCACTGAACCACTAATTATAATAGCACAGTTGGTTGCCATTGGTACTGTAGACGTTGTCAGGAGCCGTGTGTTAAGTAAGATAAGCAGTTACCGTAATAATACACTACCTGGCTCTCAGTCATCCCTTCCTGATATCCCATGTGTCGACACCAATAGCCTACAAGTTGATACGTTCAAAAGATGTCTCGTGGCTGGATTTATTGTCGCTGATTTGATGCCTGAACTACAACTGCCATCACATAGACCTAGTCGTTGATAGCGATTAAAAACTGGCACCAATCGTATAATTTCTTTATGTAATAGAAAAGCCAAAATTTAACAGAGCCACACATATCGTGCATCAGTCAGATAAAGTTATAGACTTTCAGCGTCACGGTTCCATTGTTTCTATTAAAGTGTTGTATATCGGATAAGGACGGCTAGAACACCCGCAAGAAATGACATAACGCATGCCCTGGCGAAGGAGCTGTCTAAAATTTTGTTTTTCTTTGCTATATAGAAAACAGAAAACATAGAGAACAATAGGCTACAAACTAGTTCGCGCTTCAACGTGAAAGCATAATACTGAAGCTTTCTATACTAAGCTCAAAACTGTACTTTTTGGCCGTGATGGAGTCGGGAGCGCCTCTGAGTAGTCCTCTGGAAGGGGCGCTATATAAATTTATGAATGAATGAATGAATGAATAATAATTTCCGTAATTTATACGGCAAATTAGTATTACCTAAAATCAAACATAGGTAGGTTGAACTGGTTGACATGCCATGACATGAAATCGAATGACACAACATGAAATAGCATAGCAAAACACAACATATAAATAATTTTCGTGTAGGTTAATTTTGTCAGAAGCAGTTCACTTCTCAGATGAGTCACCAATATTGGTTGCATCTTCTAGTAAAAGTGAGGACGTGCTTGTGAATACCATGTTGGATAATGCATTGTGAAAAGCTGGCCTTGAACGTTTTATTAGTGGAAAAAACGAATATTGTAACACACTTCGTACTCTTCTGCAGATCAGTACTGTTGTGGACAGCTCCAGAATTACTGCGAATGAAGTATCGACCGCTGTATGGGACAAAGAAAGGCGACGTGTATTCATTCGGAATAATTCTACAGGAAATGCTTCTGATGGATGTGCCGTATGCTTTAAACATGGAGATAAACTTTAATCTGACTGCAGAAGGTTAGAATAAGATATAATATTAGTTATGATAGTCTCGGATGACAAAAAATTCCTGATTTATAATTGTATATCTTATACTGGCGGTTTTTTGTCGTCTTTAGAGTCAGGTAGGCCAGTCCAGAAATCTACGGAACTGTGACCCTTCTGCACTACTCTATTGATGCCAGCAAACCTAAGTTGCATCATAGGAATTAGTGATTAAATAAATGGCTTCATTTTCAATTCATTCCGTACACAGAAGACACAATGCTGTGTCGACAAAATGTAAGAAGTGTGCAAAATGCCTTCAAAAATAATCATTGCAAACGTAGTCCGCGTTAACTCTACAACTGATTATCTTCCGATTTTTTAAATAAATATTAAAGACCAGGAAATTGCTTTCATATTGAATAACTTATAAGGTTGTTTATGCGTACCTGTTGTGTTCTGTTAATAAAATATAATATAAGACACATAATTAAGTTAAATAAATGTAGTGTAGCCTATTGTAAGCGGCATACTAACGTAACTGGTGTTTTACAACGGGCAGTTGTTGAAGACTTCAGCTGAGTTATCGCCAATTCTTCCTATTAAGCTCAACTGTAAGATTATTTCCATTAAGCGTCGTATGTTTGCAGATATTATAGCAAAGGTTCGAGACAAGGAAAGGGACACAGACCCTTATCGCCCAATTGAATTCTGCCGATTGACTCCTGTTTCGATAGTCAATGGGTAATCCTCACCAAAACCTGTTGGCACGAAAATCCCTCCGAACGACCAACGTTTAATCACATACGCGATGAAATCATCAGACTCGCCAACTTCGAGTTAGTCTTAATCAATCAATTAATTATTTATTGATCCAGAAAAATAGAAATTGGCATTGCATAGCTAGTGGTACAACTTCTCGGGATACAAAGGCTAAACTACATAATAGAAAACAACGGGAGCTCATCTTGCAACAACAATAGTTACTCAGCTATGTTTAGCTAAGGATAGGATATAATTAGCCAAGATGCTTAACTTGAAATGCGCAGAATTAATTATATATCATAGGCTGCTATTCTGAAGTGAAGCGCAACAAGTGTCGTTTATAGAATAAGCAGAAAATGCGACAAGCATCGAGTCCTTGAAACAATGGCTCCAAACATTTTCAGAGCATTCTGAACAATCGCTATTCAGTCAACGCACTTGTCTTTAATTTCAGTTTTTTCCAGTTAGTTTTTTAAATTTTAATTACTAGTAGCATGTTTTCTTAACAATAGTAGCTTTTAAAATATTTTGACAGAAAAAGCTGCACACATAATTATTATCCAGTGATAAATATTCTTGATAGCCACGAACATTTTTGGAAAGAAAAGCTGAAAAAATTCAATCCAGCCGCGGCAACCTTAGAGCAGGTTCACAGAGCCCTTGGTTGCCGTGGCACCCATGTTGGGAAAACTGCCTTAAATCATCCACTGAGTGAAATATTCGCTCATCGTTTAGTGGAACTGAATAAACAAAGTGTACTTATAATTTTAGAGAGATGGATTTTGTCGACAAAACTTTGCTGATGCTGGAAGAATATAACGTGAATCTGCAAGGATTGGTTCATCGAAGAGCGGAGAAACTGCAAATGGAGAAAAGGAAGACGGAGGATCTCGTCTACAGTCTAATTCCGAGGTAAGCAGTTTTCACAGTACTAGAATGCTTGGTTCTTAGTTTTGATGGTCACTTTGAATGACGCCTCATCATCCGGAGAGACTATAACTATATGTATGTGTGAACATGTGAGCGAGTATACATGCATATATGTGTATGTGTGTATGCATGTAAGTAAGTAATTAATCAAGGAAGTATGTTTTCATATGTATGTATGTATAAATGTATGTATGTATGTATGTATTTATGTATGTGTGTATGTATGTATACATGAATGAATGTATGTGTGCATGTATGTATGCATGCACGTATGTATGTATGTATGTATGTGTTCATGCATATTTGCATATATGCTTGTATGTATGTAGGATGTAGCTAAGTAAGTAGGTAAGTAGAAAGGTGAATAGGTAAGTATATACATGTAGATATAATTATGTAAATATATGTATCTACTTAGTAGTGTATGTGGGTATATAGCAATGTAGGTATATTGGTACGTATGTATGTATGCCAGTATACATTATACTTGTGTATATAAGTAGGTGTGTACGCAGGTACGTACTATTTACATACTCATAAAAAGTGTGTATAAGGTGTGAAAGTACATGCATGCGCATGCATGCATGAACGTAAAAATAACTTTAAAACGTGCTGCAAAGGGACGAGCAATTTTAATCTTGATCTGCGATCGGTAACATTTAATTAAGTGTAAATTTTAAATATTGAAGTTGAATGTGTACGTAGAGAGATGGCGAAGATGTTGGAATACGGTGAAGATCCAGTTCCTGTGATCTTTGATTCCGTAACAGTCTACTATTCCGTTGTTCATCACCAAATTGTGGATGTACCAGGAGAGAGCACGCCTCACAAGGTTGCATTCAGTTGACGATCATATAACTTTGAACTCTGGCCAGCCACAATACTTAAAGTCAGTTCTTATTTCCCAGACTTATCATTATTCAATGAGGTCATCTTAATAATCTTTGTCTAGTCATATCTAAACCAAGAACTGTTCTCTCTGGTCATATCTAAATCAAGAACTGCTCTTAGTGAATGTCATGTTTCAAACATAATACTGGATTTATTTTTTGCTATTCAATAACTTTGTTTCCATAAGTAAAAAAAATTAGATATCACAGTGTAAATTCATGAGTTTAAAACCACCTCATTTTACAGAGTCATAGCAGTTTGACCAGAATCAAGAAAGTCTAAACCTGGAGAAATGACGCATGACGTCTATAAATATCTCGAAAATAATTACAAAACAAGACAGGACAAGTGCTGAGCATCATTCTGTTCAATGCTAAATATGACAATTATCAACTAAATGATCTAAGCTCAATCCAAGGATGGCGTGCTTTATTCCTTATTTTGCTATAAGCTATTCGTATAATTATACAGTTGAAAATTTCAAATTTAATACTGAATTGTGTTTTGACTGTCTAGGTGATTCTTCTCATGAATACTATCTGCAACAGTTTTGATATTATTACCGACCAGTACGATGTTCAAAAGGTATATACAACTCTCGCCCATTAACCTTTATCTGTGATCATATTTCACTCTCTCAGTCATCTCTCTTAGATCTTTATGCAGTTTATTTGGTTAATAGAGTTACGTGATAGTTATTGTGTTGAGCTATCAAAGCAGCGACCATGTCTCCTACTCCAGACCTGTAAAAAAGGTTTGCTGGCTCGGAAATGATTTGCTACCAGATTTGTCAAGACTAAGCAAACACAGTTTCTTGACTTAATACAAACTTCAGCCTTTATACAACATAAAAAGGAGAACCCAAGACAGAACTGTATATCGTCACATCGTGGAAACGGCCACGCTCAGCTGAGTTTTCCACTCCACAGAAAGCGTCAATGCCCGCTTATTGAACTAGAAATAACGGTGTGCTTCTCAGATACCGGTACCTGAGGTACGAGTGTAAAGATTCGTTGAGCGACGAGAGTGTCCGTGTTCTGTTTCAGGTCGATTCGATTGGAGACACGTACATCGTCGCTGGTGGATTGAATGGAAATAGGAAGACAGGTCATCATTACGCCTGGCAAACAGCTACACTAGCACTTCATTTGTTGACCGCAGTCACGACTCTAAGGCTACCCGATATATCGAACAACTACATCAAGATCAAAATAGGTCTCCACACGGGTAAATACTTACAGTTGCTCAGCTCCATCGATCTATGCCTCAATATTGTATAATTGCGATTAGTAAATAAATAAATAATAATAATAAGTAATTCTCCAAATTGACACATGGGTGTCTACGGTCATGGGACAAAATGCTCACAAAGCAGTATCTTTAAATCAGCACTGTTTGCCTACAGATGATGACGTTTCGTTTTTACCGATATTATTATTTAACTTAAGTTAGCATTGGAAGCAATGCATACTTTGCGGGTTTTGCGAATATAGCGCAAAATAATTTTCTTCTAGCGCACGAACGTCGTTAACGTTCTTATTTAGACTTTAAATTTAGGTCATCGGCACGGCTGCTAGTATACCTAGCTTAGTGATTTCCTAAGGTTCGAACCTATACGTTTCCACACACGCAATCTGCGCATTCATCTGGCCTATAATTATAGGCTACATTGGGGCTAATATTATAGCGTCCACCCATTGCGTCTTTCAGTAGCATGCGCGCACCTGTGAGACTACTCACCTGTACCTGTTTAATTTTAACTCTAGGATCTGTTTTGGCTGGGGTGATTGGAACAAACAGACTGCGCTACAGTATTTTGGGTGAAACACTTCAAATTGCGACAAGAATCCAAGAAGAAGGCGAAGGTTTTTAAATACGATAATCGACAAATTGTAGTCTTTTAATTAATATAACACAACGTTTGGTGTTGTCAGCAAACCATTATTTTCACTTATTTCTGCGCTGTGATTATAGGCCTACTTGAATCTGGTCGTTTAGAATTTCCTTCAAGTATTCGCTTGCTCGTTGACAAAATCCTAGAAGTGTTCTACAGTAACTGACGACTTCAGTTTAAAGTCTACTATGAAGTCTATCTTAGGAGAAAAATTCATTTGTCGAAAGCCATTGATAATTTGAACTAATTAGAACGTTAAAAGAGACCATTTAGGTCAGGGCTAAAATCTAGCTTTCAGGGATTTCGAATCTTACCGAACATGTCTTTCAGCCTTTGGGGTTTCACTGATCTATCCAAAGGAATGCGATTTCAGAATACGGTTTTGCCTAGATGCGACCATAGACTCATTCATAGTATATTACAATGGCGGCGGTATATAAATTCAAGATAACACTACATTATCCCCGTGTTCTGATGTTCATTGGTGACTTCAAAACTGTAGTTGGTGTGTGTGTTTTGCATTTATATTTATATTCTTCAATTGCCTTGTATTTCGTTCAATCAGAAAATCGAATTATTATCAGTGAAGCAACCGAACAGCTGCTGAGAACATCTGGAAATTTTCACCTGGAAAGTCGTGGCCTGTCAGAAGTCATCAAGGTATATCGTCAATACATTCACATCTTTTGTAGACTAAACGGTGTCGTGTCCAGAATTGAATTCAAAGGCTGTACATATATTACGATTAAGACGTAGGCTAACGGTTTGTAAGATTGTACAGTAGTATCCATTTCACAACTGAATTATTATCTCTAATCCGTCACATCTCCGGACTTGGACCTTCATTTAATATTTCTGGAAAGTCCTTCTAACGCGACGCAACGCTCGTGAATAGCTGGTGCCCTTCGTTTACATTTCAAGTAGCGCCGTAGAGTTTCACGATTATGATCACTGACGGGTTAATTAACATTTACATTGAGAGCAGTGTTGGTAGCGCTATTGTTTGAAATTTTAAAGACCTGCAAACTTGGATCATCTCCAGTGTGAGAATTGTGTAGTATTTCCAGTTTTAACTTCACGGCAATTGGCATAAATTATGTGTACTGATCCGCAATCAATCAACATTTGAAACTATGACAGTATGACATTGCTACCTGTTTTCCTGTACGATTTATATCTCAGACTTTGGCCGTTAAATTTTTTTAGAGCAAAGCTACTGTTTGATCTTAAACTGATATCCGTGAGTGATTAACGCTTTCAGGGCAAGACCATGGAAACCTTTTCCTTGTTGGATAAAACCGGTTTTGTTCTTAAGTCGGAGGAGGTCATTGCTGCAGCCTACTTACCGCGATCGCCATACTTTGCGGCACGAGATCGAAGAACGAATCCTTTTTCATCGGGAAAGCCGATATTATCACCGGCGGTAACTGTTCTAATTCCTGAAACTCTTGCCAGTCCGCCTAATATTCCTGACATTCCTCCACCTAGCATTCCGATTGTACCTATAGTCGAGGAGACACCGTCAGATGAAGTTCACCCATCACCTTCAGATGTATCAGAACATCTGTACTTGCTCGAAAGAGAAATCAGTCAGCCCAAGATAAGCAAAGCTCGACCTTCTACTAAAAAGCACATTCGCAAGCCGAGTAAAGTCACAACTGAAAAACATACACAGGAGAGAACACAAAGTCTGCCAAGTTCTGCGTCGCCTCAAAAGGAACAAAGACAGTCGAGTCCAAGTCGTAGACTGAGACATACAGTAGTAGAAACTCCAGAGGGGTTTATATATACATTAACGAGCAACGTGCATAAGATGGAAGACAGTAAACGTAGCTCCTCAGGAAATTAGACGGTTTCATTTAAAATTTCAGAAGGATTTATGCCAGGAATAGAAGAAATTTTATCTGAAGAATAGCCTTTAATAAGACCGGTTATTTAAAAAAAGAATGTATTCTTAATAAGAAAAAACTTATTTAAATCAAATGCGCATGTTCGTTTAAGTTAGAAGGAATTATTATAAAATAGACTGTTTAATTTGAAAAATAGGTTATCATTTGAAAAATGAGTAAAACTAGATGAGTTGAGACACAGACGGAACTTAGTCAGATTAATTCAAAATAGACAATTCGCTTAAACGACGAGCTACATTGGTTTCCCAGTCGCTTTTGTACACTCTCGCCTTTAAAGCGTTAGCCAGGCTAACGTACATGACTCTTATGGTTGTATAATTGAAAGGGCTAATATAGGAGGCTTAGTAAGCTCGGTCCATTTATCAGTTTAACTGCTGAAATCGTTTTGAAAGAGCAATTTAAATGGCCATTTAACGGCTTACGACTTTGCCTTTTGAAGTGATATGCGTATGAAAGCTGATGTTTTTAATAATTACACAACAACCCACTGGGTCTACATTTCAGGTCAAAATTGTTCGTAGATAACAAGAAAATCTGGTTCAGTATATCCACGGTTTAGGGAACATTTTAGTGTATGCTACAGTTACCCTTGCATTGCATTGAGAAAGAAAATATTCAGCTCGTATGTATCTGCAGTCTCTACTACGTTACATAAAATTATGTATACCTGCATTGGTAGGCTACAATAGAAACAGAGAGGTTGGTATAGTATTAGCT
This sequence comes from Aporrectodea caliginosa, assembly GCA_020284085.1. Taxonomy (NCBI): domain Eukaryota; kingdom Metazoa; phylum Annelida; class Clitellata; order Crassiclitellata; family Lumbricidae; genus Aporrectodea; species Aporrectodea caliginosa. Next base: position 346,238 of record JACEVL010000628.1, read on the forward strand.
TTAGCTTTTATGTAGCTCCTGTGCGCTGTATTATTGTTTCTACTATCGAGTGAAACGTATATTTGTCAACAAAAACAGTGAAAAATGAAACGTTGAAGCATTTGCTGAATACCATTTCCCCATTATTTTATTATAATTGAACGAATTATTCTATTTGCTCGTAAAAATTCCGTGAACTATTATTTTTACATGCCATGCAATATTCAAAGTCACCGTCTAAACCTTTTGCTACGATACATACTAACGAAATGTCGCACCATTTAACTGGAGGGAACTTAAAGCTGTTACAACAGTTGAAAGGCGAATTTTTTGTCGCTAGTAATAGATATTTGTTGTTACCTTATTTTCGCGCCTCACAATCTATGAAGAAGAAAAGCTGATATATTTATTGAGGCGCCAAGGTAGAGGTCATCAGAGACGTGATGTCATCACAAAAGCCGCATCAATTCAACATAGAAATGTTCATTTAAGCGATCACATACATTTTGAAACTTTACAAGTGTTCATTTATAATAATAATAATAATTCCTCCTTTATTGAAACAATCCGGTTGACACATCGCAACCGGTAGGCCTACAGTCTACAGTTATGCAATTGAAACAATTCACCAGAACGCAAATGACAGAAGACATAAATCTTAACTACTAACAGAACAGACAGCCTGCAATACACGGCGCTAATAGCAGCCTACAAAGCACGTCCGCCCTACGGGCCTCGAACTCGGTACCTCTCGCTCTCTATGCCAGATGTTATCCAATGCGCTAACGGGACCATGCTATAACCGACACTGGGGCGGAACATTTAGACATAGGGAACGTCGTCTTATCCACTGTAAAGCTTGTAACAATTTAGGTGGAAAAGTTTGAATTCAGATAGAAAGACGATTAGTCTGTTACTGCTACCGAAACAGTCGTAGCGATAATCATTGTTCGAGGTAGTTGCATGCTACACGAGATAATCGGTCACATCCTTTGTGATATAAAGACAGGATGTCGATAAAAACCAACCGCCGTGCTCAACAGAAGATCGTGCTTCGTCAATCATTATTACGACATGAGTAGAATAAATTAATGGGTTTTGCGTGAGCAAAAAAACATTGTCCGTAACGATCTGAATGCTACACAATAGCATTCAGACTGGTATTTGTGCGACGGGCTTTGAGGTCTTCCATCAAATCTTTTATAAATCCTACATATTTTGTTTATTGGGTCGTTTATGAAGACTGGCTGTCAGAAGCAGAACGATTTTTCTACGATGATTTTCAATGAACTCCTTCTGGTTTTGTCTAGCGATAGTCAGTAGGGGACTAATCCTCAGTATAGCTTAGAATTAAGTATCAGTCGGCAATCTAGTAATATATAAGGCAAATAAATTAGCAGGTGAAAAAGTAAGTGAGTGACTAAGTAAGAATCATAAGCAGACCGGCAGTCGGTTTAGGGCCCTGGCGTATACCTTAATTACTTCCAGTGCTGAAGTTCAGCTCGCTTCGGCAACATTGTATAGGCGAACACAGAAGAAATCCTGGCCGACAATGCATAATGCTCCGACTTTGAAAAACATTCTGAGATCGCTAATGGATGTTTTGCGCTCTGAATACTATTTTTGTATTCAGAGCGAAAGACATCCATTAGCGCATTCATCAAATCAGAACAAATAGAACATTAATTCCTGCTGGTGGTTTTAATTTACCTTTACTCTGAGGACATGTATAATCGTATATGGATCTCTTCACATCTCGGCGCAGGGGTATATTAATTAGACGTGTAACTTAGCTTTTTAAAATGGCACTTTTCTTTCCATGCAGATGCCAGCGACACTTTCCAATTGTTGAGTAGACTTGAGTCAAGTCATCTGGTCGTATCAGTGTATAGGTCCGAATTTCTCAGAAAAACTAGCCCTACACCTGTTTAACTGCCGACGTCAAGCAAAAAATGATAGAGGCTGCAATTAAGAAAGTTATTGACTTAATTATTCATACATATAACAAACGCTGAACATGTTTTCTACCTAGTTTGTCTTAGTAGACTCTCTTTATGTACTCTAAAGAAGAAAATGCATAGTTTCGTACGTTATGAACTTTGAAGAAATAGGCTACACCGGTTTGTCGGCTGCCTGCTGCTTTTGCAGGCATGGAATAGCGGTTTGAGAACAGTCTATATAATTTCTGTCTAGAAAACAACAATTTGCACCCCCTCGAGTTTGACACAAAAGAGTATTGGACGTAGTTTGTGGCTTGTCACGGGCATATAATTATATCTGGCACACTGCTTACTTCTTCAGTCAATCGCGAGCCTCGACCGCGACAACCTTTACACATTTGAAACATGGCTTTGTTCCACCACCATAATTTGCGCAGTAGTGCAAGATGGACAAACCAATACCGCCCAACGCATCTACGACAGCAAAGAGTGTCAGACCAATCAAAAGCCCCTTACAGTGTTACACGAGTTTTCGCCCGTCATTATTTCCACATGCGCAAGATTATCATTTTTTAAATTTTATACCTAGGTTGACTACATTTATCATTAATTCTTTGGATGGTACCATAATTTGACTTGAGCCCGGCCTCAAACCGAGCCTGTGTCTATAAATATACCCAACTGCTAGAGTGCAATCTGGAGGCTGTGATATGGTAAGTGGAACCTTCCTTTTGTACAACTGGGTGCAAACCGTTCTTTTGCTAGAAAGAAATTATATAGAATGTTCTCCAACAGCTATTCTCTACCTACTGCTTTGCATTGACCAGAATTTGAATGAACTGGTTTTGACAGGCTACAATTTCTAAATGCGAACGTCTGATCAATATGAAAGAATACTTGGGTTTTGGATTATAGTCGAGACGCTTTTCGATGTTGGGTAATTGTTCAGGCGCTTTCTAAGCCGCAAATTGATTAGCCGTATGCATCCAAACGCCTCAGAGCAGACCGTTGAAAGTGGGTCTCGTATGGATTTAACTGCAGAAAACGATAATGTCAGTTGTCGACCATTTACGTTGCCGCTCGTGCAGAGACATACATTGTTTTACACGGCATATGATAACAGCTTTTGTTTCTTAAATTACCATCATTTCGTATGTGTGACGTCAGCTGTGGCATGTGGATTGACACGTCATGCTCTGGCAGTTCTCTGTGGAAATCATCGCATATTTAACCGACATACCGTACACATTGGCTAGCTGAAGATTCATCGTGAGATTCTCACCGACATCTAAGAAGTAAAAATTTGTGAAAAAAATCTACGACACTAGACGTCTTGCGGCAATAAACACTTTGCATCCCAATAGTGCTTTATAATACAGGACACTCGGTGCTTCAGTATTGTAGAATAAAGACAGTGTTACCGGAAATACAGAAAAAACTGCACGAAACAACAAAGGATTCTTTGATTGCAGATAGGGATATCATTATGGGTTACCCGTTAGTAAAAACACACTTTCAAGTCGAGTTGCTTATCTATGCTAACTGATTTTCATAGGTATTTTTTACGTGCTTCTAAATTTTCCAGCATATCGTTGATGAGTAAGAGATATCTGCATTGCTTTGTTTTTCAGGTCTGTACAAGCTAGACAAAAGCTGAACAACTTTTCAACGATGGTTTTCAAACATCACTTTTTGGTTCTGCTTAGTATCAGTAAGTTATACACGAAATACTGTAGCAAATTACTATAAACAACAGTGAAAGACAGTAAGTAAAATAAATAAGGAAGTAATGAAGAAAGTAATAATTATATAACCGAGCATCAAGCAAATTAAATGACGCTACAGCTGGAATGAGGTTTAGATTTATTGAAAAAGAAAAACAGGCACGTAACGATAATCTCCGTTATGGATCCTCGTTACGAATCGATGCAAGCGCATACATTTCAAAACACTGAAAATCCGAAATTGGTCGCAACTCACACTAAATGTGAGTCGGTGACAACCGTGACTATTAAGACGTTAGTCTAAACTAACTGCATAATGATGACATTTTCTAGGACGCCTTTGTCTTTTTAACTTGATTCATGTGTGATTCAGAAGTGTTTCTAGTCTGGTAAGAACATATCTGATGCATGTTGCATATAACGGTTGTCTGTCTTCTGTTGCATGGGGAATTTATATGTCCTAAGCCCGTTTTGGACGCTTATATACGTCTTCCCCAAGGAAGGGGTTTTAATGCAGACGCGTGAATTTCAAACGCCTGATAAATTAAACATCATGAGTGCATCTTCGTAACGTATAAGACGGTGCTTCTACAGCGCACCTCTAGGCCTAGTTGCTTAAGGCATCTTCAATCAATACAGAGCAAGTGGTTTCTGATTCGACTTAGGCACTGTTATGTAAGGTATAGAAGACAACATTTGAAGCGTTTATGCTTCCAGCGCATAAAACACCACCCTTAAATAAATAGTTTATGCGGTGCCATTGAAAATATCGCACTAGCCTATATTAAAAATGGTTAAGAAGCATGCAATTAAACCGGTTACTCAATTTACCCAAATAAAAGAAGAAATTGATAGTATATTCGCCCCTGATAAAAAAAATACTAGTATGGGAAAATTGGGAAGCATAGTAATGCACTAGACATTTAAAGCCCCAAAACATGTAAAAATGAACAGCTATGTAATGTAATGTAATGTAATGTAATGTAATGTAATTAGCAACTTCTATTGCGCCGGTGTCTAATGCACAAGGCATCAACCGATGGCGCATCAAAACAATCCGTAATCAGGTCAACATCCAGAATATCAGTCCGTAAGAGACAGAGAGGCAGCCTAAGGTGGATAAGCAATTTGAAAGAGGTAAGTTTTCAGCCGAGAACGAAATGACACAAGCGACTGAGCACAGCGTACAGACACAGGAAGAGAGTTCCAAAAAGTAGGTCCAGATACTGAAAAAGCTCGTTCACCGAGAACAGTTCTTGATATAGGTACGACCAGACAAAGACAATCAGATGACCTCATTGAATAATGATAAGTCAGAGGAATAAGAACAGATTTTAAATATTGTGGTTGGCCAGAGTTCAAAGTTTTATAAACTATGAGCCCCAGTTTGAAACGAATTCTTTGCTGAACAGGAAGCCAATGCAGAGATTTAAGCACAGGGGTTATATGTTCATATTTGGATGTATTAGTTATGGCTCTAGCCAAAGAGTTCTGAACCCTCTGCAGCTTCAGTATGTTTGATTTATTGATACCAGTAAGAAGCGAGTTACAATAGTCTAGGCGACTGGAAACCAATGCATTTGCCAGAGATATTCTTGCAGACATGGGCACATAACGCCTAATTCTGCGTATGTCACGAATGAACATATAGGATAACTTACAAATACTGTTTACATGGCCAGTGAGAGACATGGTAGAATTAAAAACAACGCCTAAGTTGCGTGCAGCATCGGCCAGCTCAACAACTGAATCACTCAGTTTCAATGACTTAAGCCCATCAAATTTCTTAAGTTGCTGTGGAGTGCCAAGTAACAGAAATTCAGTCTTTGATGTGTTAAGGAGGAGTTTATTGGATGCCATCCAGGACTGTACTTCATCAAAGACAGCAGACAACATCTGTATAGATGAGTCACATGACAGACTGTCAAATGAAATGTAAATTTGAGTATCATCAGCTATACCTGTACTGCATTAAAAAATACTTATTCCTAAAGCGCCTCTCCCAGTACAACCTTATCAGAGGCGCTCCCAGAACGATGAGCACACGAGAAGAGAGAAGTCTTAGGACTACTTATAGAGGCAGCAATACCCCAGTTAAAATCATGTAACGATTCATAGTGGGAAGATCATGGTCATATTTGCAGGTCTTATTCATTAAATTAGAACGCTTAAAATGTATAATAATAATTGTCGAAATCGTAGTTTTGCATGATTTACATTCTGTGATATTTGACGGACACGTTTCTTCTAATGAACCTAGAGAACCTTTGGTGCTATTATACTATGTCGAATAAAATACACCGTTGTAATATGAGTAAGTTAATTAGAATATTCTATGAATGAAATTGTAGATTTCCTTCAATGCATCTGTGTTGCGGGAAGTTCGGATCCAGGTAAATTTTATATGAAGCCATTTTTACATGGAAAGACGCCAGAACATCTGGTGGCTAGACTTAAGCACTACACAAAAACTGTAAAATTGAGTTGCTGTTTATCACATTAGTAACTCTCTTTTTAATATTCCTTCATTAAATTCGAACTGACGAACTGCAATATGATGACATAAAACAGTAGGAAATTATTACATTAGTAACTCTTTTTGATATTCCTTCACTAAATTCGAACTGACGAACTGCAATATGATAGCATAAAACGGTAGGAACAGATGACAACAAGCTAAACAATAGTCGATTTTATTACTTTCTTGCTGCCTGTTAGGCGCCGATCTGTTCCACTGCAGCTCATTTAAATTTTCCCATAGGGGCTTGAAGACTTAGTCAGCCTTATTGGGCTCGCGGGTATCGACCCGCGTCATTCTGTCCTCCCTCCCTGTGTATAACCATTGAACCACCACTCGCTATATTGTTTGATGCAACACTATGCTTATTATGCTATGCATCGAGTTATGCATTAATTCATCTTTAATGCTTCAATGAAAATGCCGTTATTCGACAGTGGCGCACAAGACAAAGAAGGAATGACGACATGAGTCGACTGCTGGGTTTTAACGCTAGGTTGTGGTATTTCAATTCGTGTAACGCAGGCTGTGCAGTGTGCACGATGCAATAAGAGAGAAAAACCACATTTGCTAACATCATATACAAAAGGGTGTACAAAAAAATCAAATTTTTTTGGGAAATTCACCAGCCAAAAAGTTCCTTTTGTAGATGGTAATATTTGGGAAAAATTCTCAGTTTTTTCAGATAATATTTAAGGGTTCCCCAAAGGGTCTTAACTTAAGCCTTAATTTTTAGCATAAAATGCCCGTCATTTGCACATGTTTCAATCTAGGATATAGCAAGGCTGTATAATACACCCGGCATAATATATTTTATCGCTTTTTTTTATAAAATATGATTTTTTTGACATCCTAATATACAATGATAGTGGAAATTTAACCCAGGCTTATTAATGTTCTCTAAGCCAATATAGCCATTATATTTATAGTAGACAAGTAACTATTATAGCATATTTTGCAATTCGTAATGTATCCAATTGTCGACCTTAATGTGAGAAAAACCAAGTGAAAGAATTTCAGTTGACAAGTGAAAGGTTAGTTCTTATATGAGTCATGGGCTTGTCGATGTTGCAAAAACTGAGAAGGCTTAAAAACAGCTGTATGCAGGATTGATTTAATAGATTCTTTCGAAATTTTAGCGAAATTCCGAAATGAGCACATATTTACGACAATAATCAGTATCAACAGTACTTTAAAAATTTAAGATTATAATAGAATATTTATTTATTATCAAAAGGCTATTTCAACATAACCACCAAAGGATACGGCTATAAACAGACTGGAGTGAACCTGACTGGAAAACAAAGTTTGGTCTTTCAAGTCCAAACAATTCAGGCTGCTCAGCTCGCCCTAGTGACAACTGCAGGCGATTACACTCATAACATGTACGAAGTCGTCTTTGATACTGGAACAAAAACCTTAATGAGGTGAGGATTTTCAGTTTCTAGAATTATTCTTCTTGACTGCAAAGATAATCGGAATGCGGTTTCGCGTGATTGACACCCTATGCATTTTAATACCGGTGTAGTAGGCTGCATAGACTCCCCTTTTAAACACTCCGGAGTCTATTTATCCCAGGATTTATTGACTCGTGGAGTTAATTCTTACTAGTAATAATTGACCGGTGGAGTGCATTGTTACTAGGACTAAAACACTCCTGTTGGTGAATAGACACTCCAGTGGAGTTCATTCTTCCTAGAACAAATTGAATGTGGGAGTTAATTCTTCCTAGGACAAATTGACTGGGGAGTTAATTCTCCCTAGAACATATTGACTGGGGGAGTTAATTCTTCCTAGGACAAATTGACTGGGGAGTTAATTCTTCCTAGGGCCAATTGATGGGGAGTTAATTCTTCCTAGGACATATTGACTGGGGGAGTTAATTCTTCCTAGGACATACTGACTGGGGAGTTAATTCTTTCTAGGACAAATTGACTGGGGAGTTGATTCTTCCTGGAACCAAATGACTTGTGGAGTTGATTCTTCCTAGGACAAATTGAATGTGGGAGTTAATTCTTCCTAGGACAAATTGACTGGGGAGTTAATTCTTCCTAGAACATATTGCCTGGGGGAGTTAATTCTTCCTAGGACAAATTGACTGGGGAGTTAATTCTTCCTAGGGCCAATTGATGGGGAGTTAATTCTTCCTAGGACATATTGACTGGGGAGTTAATTCTTTCTAGGACATATTGACTGCGGGAGTTAATTCTTCCTAGGACAAATTGACTGGGGAGTTAATTCTTCCTAGGACATACTGACTGGGGAGTTAATTCTTTCTAGGACAAATTGACTGGGAGTTGATTCTTCCTGGGACCAAATGACTTGTGGAGTTGATTCTTCCTAGGACAAATTGAATGGGGAGTTGATTCTTCCGAAGACAAATTGAATGGGGAGTTGATTCTTCCTGGGACCAAATGAGTTGTGGAGCTGATTCTTCCTAGGACAAATTGAATGGCGTAGTCTTAGATAAGAAGTATCTTCGGTGTAAGACCAATTAGCAACGAAGAAAACTCCTCCAAACGAAAACAGTCAAATACCGGCTGCACTTTGATAATGATAGTAATAATGAGTCCCCCATTCAATTTGGGTAAACATTTAGAATCGGAGTGCCTAGGTTTCGTGGGTGTCTGTTAGGGTTAGGGTTAGGCGTCGTGAGAGTCGGTTAGGGTAAGGTTAGGCGTCGTGAGAGTCGGTTAGGGTCAGGGTTAGGGTTAGTGTCGTAATTAGAAAGCATGGTACCTTCGTCGCAGCATGCCAAAGATACCGTGAAACGCCACTAAACTTACGCACCCCGATACTAAATATTCGCCTCAATTTGTCCTAGGAAGAATCAACTCCACAAGTCATTTGGTCCCAGGAAGAATCAACTCCACAAGTCATTTGGTCCTCAAGAGGAATCAACTCCCCCAGTCAATTTGTCCTAGGAAGAATTAACTCCCCAGTCAGTATGTCCTAGGAAGAATTAACTCCCCCAGTAAATATGTCCTAGGAAGAATTCACTCCCGAAGTCAATATGTCCTAGGAAGAATTAACTCCCCCATTCAATTTGTCCTAGGAAGAATTAACTCCTCCATTCAATATGTCCTAGGAAGAATTAACTCCCAAGTCAATATGTCCTAGGAAGAATTAACTCCCCATTCAATTTGTCCTAGGAAGAATTAACTCCCCCAGTCAATATGTCCTAGGGAGAATTAACTCCTCCATTCAATATGTCCTTAGAAGAATTAACTCCCCCATTCAATTTGTCCTAGGAAGAATTAACTCCCCATTCAATTTGTCCTAGGAAGAATTAACTCCCCCGTCAATATGTCCTAGGAAGAATAAACTCCCAGTCAATTTATCCTAAGAAGAATCAACTCCCCCATTCAATTTGTCCTTGGAAGAATCAACTCCCCCATTCAATTTGTCCTTGGAAGAATCAACTCTGCAATGCATTTGGTCCGATCTTAAACGAAAATACTCCCGGAGTGTTTATTCGCTGGGTGGAGTGTTTTTGTCCTAGTATGGATTAACTCTAGAGTCATTATATACTAGGATAAAAACACTTCCGGAGTCCTTTTGTACGGGGAGTGTATTCAGCCTCCTACACCGGCGTTATGAAAGTTTACAAATTGGATTAGAGAGATCAGATTAGAGGAAAATACTTTAATGATAGATATGCAAAGATCTTTGCGTATTTCTATTCGCGTAATTGTAGGCTTATTGCATAAATTTGCTCTGTCTGCGTTTGTGAGACTTTTGTTGTTTCATGTACGTTACATGAACACTACATTGGGCAACTCTGTTTCTAAGTGCTGGCAAATTGCAGTTTTGTTGAAAGGCACAGTACCCGTGTGGCTGTGGATTTCTTGGGCAAATAGAACACTAACCATCGGAAAAGGAAATATTACAGGAGAGAATCTGATACTTTATTACCCAGATAGCCTCCGCATCGCAAATGTGTCAACCGTCGCAGTCGGTTCCTACGGTGTTGTAACTGGAGAATGGAAAATTCCTTACAATCAAAGTGCAGGTAAGATTTCTTTTGAAATTGATTTAATTGTAAAAGATATTCTGTTTTTGTCTGTGGGGTCGAGTACTTGAACGACTCTTTACGATAGTAATAAAGTTATTAGTAGGCTTATGCTCAGTATGGGAATTGTAAAAATAACTGGGGGGTAGACGTTGATTTATGTGCAGTTTGGGTGTGAAATGTAGACTTTACTATGGGAGCCTAAGAAGGACTAGGGGGTTGAACCCCCCTCCCACCCCCGGCAATTCTCACCCTGCTTATGCTTCAAAACCTCTAAGTCGATTTCAAGCTGCAACATATTATCAAACCTTGTTGACGGGTGTGTTAAATTTTTCTGTCCACATTCATCACTGATTGGTCAACTGGTTTAGGATTTGATCAGAGTTGTATTGTCTCGAGACACTGTCTCGGTCTCCAGACGTCTCGAGACAGGTTTTTTGATGTCTCGGTCTCGGTCTCGGTCTCGGTCTCGGACCTCACTGTCTCGGTCTCGGTCTCGAGATCATTTCTTGACTTTCTGGCAACTGTCTCGAAGCAAAAGTCTTGTCTCTTTGGAAACTGTTTCGAAGCGAAAGTCTTGTTCTCTTGTAGAAGCGGTCTCCAAAGTTCTCTTACAAACTGTATTTTGTTCGGAACTTCGTACAGTATTGCGCTATACATTGTCTTGTGCCGAATGGATAACTAGTTAATCGGAAGTGCCAAACAGACTGGAAGTTTAAAAAAGCGGTGTTTCTGGTATTAAGATTTAAGAGTATTGAAAAAAGCAGTCCTAAGTTTGCACTTTCAGTCCAAAATTTCCAAATATCTTAAAATGTCTCGTAAAGAACCTGAAATCGTGAAATTTGCATTCACGCAGTTTGAAATCAATGAAAAACAAAATAAATGGCATGCCGTTCGTCGTTTGTGTAAAGCCAACATAAGCGAAACGCTTGGAACAACAACTAGTTTCTCAAGGTGAGTGATGTGACCTATGTCGCTAAATCGCTAATAGGCCTAGGGCCTATATGGAATTTTGTTGGTTTACATTTTAGAATCATTTAGAAATATTTAATTTCTTTATAGTTTATACAAATCAAGTGATCGGCTGATTTCAGTGACTTGACCCTTGTATTAGAGTAGTAATACAAGGGACAGTTCTATATCAGAAGAGGACTGTCCCTTGTATCACTACTTATAATATTAGACTTCAAAAGTTGAGAAAAATTGTTTCGGGACTTGGGTCCAATGTGCATTTCACTCGTTTTGAACTGTCTCGAACTGTCTCGGACCTGGTGTCTCGTCTCGGTCTCGGTCTCGGACCCTACTGCCTCGGTCTCGGTCTCGGTCTCTGTCTCGGACCCCACTGTCTCGGTCTCGGTCTCGGTCTCGAGTTTTATGTCTCGTATACAAGTCTGGATTTGATCCTATGATCGGGTTGCCGATGGAAACTTCACTTAATTGTTTATTCAGTTGAAATTAGTAGGTCCTTCTATAAGTTTACAATAAGGCGGGATTTCCAGTCATTCCTTAGTAATAATCAATAATATTCATTGAAACTTTTTAACTAAAAACTACCCATTTAATCTAAATGAAACCTTAATTTTTCTAACTACAGATACTGCGTATTATTCACCTCTGCAGGAAATCTTTGACGATGATTTAAGTAAGTCACAGGTTGGGTGTTTGTAATTTCTCTTAGTACAACAGTGATGCTAAGTGACGTATTTGGAACTTGCAGGTCTATTTTGAGTTTACAGTTCTTAGGGATAATGCGCTCTTAGTAACAAACAAATCGTTCGCTGTTAGGAAGCCGTACAGTTCAGGCATTACTTCCTAGTGCCTAATGTAAGAATTATGCCAGGGCTGTTGAAAGCCTACTAGCTGCCCTTAATGTTGGGACAATGAAACCAACATTCCAAAATGCCACCAAAATAATCTGATGTCGCGATACAAATTAATAAAAAAAAGTAATTTATCAGATAGACTGCTAATGTTAAACTAATGGTAGATTCTAAAGGTTGAAATCTGTCTGAACTGTGCATTCAACCGTTAGACTATTATTTTAAGATCATTCTCTTGAATGTAGGCCAACTGCTTCGTTTGATTAACTAGAGGCTATTTAACATTAAATTTTGTAGTCTATCTGATAATTTATTTATTTATTCGCATCGCGAATTCAGACCTTTGGTGGCATGTTGACAGTGTAGGCTAACTGTTGTATGAATTACATTGCAAATGTAATTGAATTATAATTGCAATTACATGCTTGTAAATGTAATTGAATTACAATTAACATAACATAACATAACATAACATAACATATTTTATTCAGCAACCAACTAAAATACAGGTCGTAAGTACATAAAACTGTTTTCGAGATTAGTCGGTATGCCCAGGAGACCCAAAAGGGGCCGAAGGCCCCGCAGGCCAGGGCCACCTGAGACAAATTAGTTAACAGAAAGCATTACTTGATTGTGAAAGTAATTGAATTACTTTATGATTGTAATTCAATTACCAATTACTTTTCAATTATTCCTTTAAAATTGGCACATGACTTAGAATTTTTTCGATAACTTTTAATTAACTCTATTTTTAAACTGAAACATCCAATGGGCCAAGGACCTGTAAATTGTAATATATACATTCAATTGTATTATAAGTTTATCAGGTATACAAAATACGATTTATAATTATGATCCATTAAAACAAGTTAGAGTTTATTTGATTTTTTAGCAGTAGAAGTTTTGAAAATGATAGTCTGTTAGAGAACTTAGTTGATTGCGCCTGGGTGAGTCAATTCGTCCAGCAGTGCTAAAGAGACGGTCAACTGGAACTGAAGATGGAAGCTATGTTATCTGTAGGCAGCTGCAGTATAGGCTAGCTAAGAATGAGTGCATGACTGCATGGATAGTCTCATAATTATGGTCAGCCTTTGCCCTTGGGTGTCTATCAAAGTGTGCTGTAAGATTGTATGAGGGGTGTAAGGATAGAATAATGTTGACAATTATGTTGCCATGCAGTCATGATGCAGAGCAGTTTATTCAATTAAACGGGTGGCCCGGGTCAACCCGGCAGGCTGGCATCTTTGCTGACTTTATGAAGGTAATTTGTAATTTACACTTCATTCAATTACAAATTACATGCAATATTGTAATTGAAATACAATTACAATTACTTGACTTACAATGTAATTAAATTACAATTACAATTACTGAACTTGTAATTCAATTACGTAATTCAATTACATGTATTTAAATTACTGAACAACACTGCATGTTGGTTCTATTGTCCTAATATTAAGATCCTGTAGCAGGCCAGTTTATTCTTAAAATGGCGTTTTATAAATGTAATATTACAATTACAATTACACTGCGATATATTATTCTGTAGGTCTATGGAATTTTTTTCTTTAAAATTTCTGAAATTAATTTTGAGGTGTGTTTTGTTGTCTTCGTTTCATGTTAGCTTGCGATCCAACTGTCTGCAAAGGTAAACCATCTGTTTTTCTCATGACTTTCTCCTGACTTTACTGGGGAGTAAGGGTACTTAACTGACAACAACAACAACAACAACAACAACAACAACATGCATTCGTTTCGGAATATACATGTAGACACAATTTGCTAAATTTTAAAATAATATAAGGAGATCTATATTACTCACCTGTTGAAGGACGATGCCATTGAGTGTGAATACCAAGTAGCTTGCTGGTGCACGTAGTCAACCGTTAGATTTGTACAATGGGACAGTTCTAGGATTAGCTATTGGTTAGAGGGGGTAAGTGTTTACCAAAAGACCAGGTCGATGGTTCGGTTCTCTGTTCTCGAAGGACTAATAATTAAGGCAGTTAACGACTTTATGACTGAAGAGAGATTCTCGAGATGCGTGATGTTTAAAGTAAGTAAGTAAATAAGTTCCTTATTGTACCTTCTGCAAGACCGCACTCTGATATTCATAGATCATAATAATGTGCGTCTAAAAGGTAACCTGTATAGGGACCATTGTAGACTTCATATTATTAGTCAATTTAATATCGACGTTATTTTGAAGAATTTTTACTGGAATACTTTCTTATAACAAAATCTTTAAAACGTGAGGCTTAGCCTTTGAGAAAACTCAGAAAAATATAAAACTCTTCTCAATAATAAAACTACGAAACCTACATTGTCAAATTCATCCTCGATCCTGTCATAGGCCTATAGTATTAGATCAGGGCTGAAGATATAAAACACAATCGTCTCCTGAACTATTGGTGATGTTATTTTTCCCAGACGTTGTCTTTCCTGTGCCATCTGGAACAGTTCAAGTCATTGACTTAGAAGTTATTTTCGTCGGAAGAACGTCGTTTAAATTCCAAGTGAATGATTACAAGAGTTTCATCAACATTTCTCTTTATTCGCATCAGGATGTCTACAAGATCGGTTACATTCCGCCAGAGATGCAAATATTTAAGTAAGCCGCATTCAACTGCTTTCGAAAATAAATAGTGGATTCAAAGTGGGGTTTAATATCACAGACGCGTTTCTGAAATTTTTTCAAGCCACCGGAACTACTACCGCTGCAACCAGTAAAAGCTTGAGTTGATGCCCGTCCCGCAAGGCTACCTGCATACCTGGTACTCAGCATTTTACTTAGCGCCTCTACAAGAGCCTACTCAGTTTCTAGTCACCAACACGAGTGTTTTAGTCCTAGTAACAAATCACTTCGGCGGTAAGTAAGTCGTAGTAGGAATGAACTCCACCAGTCTATGTATTGTGGGATTAATAGACTCCTGCAGTGTTTAAAAGGAGAGCCTATTCAGCCTACTACACCGGCGCTAACCAGGAAAAACTACGTCAGCAAGAGATTATGACAACTTGCCTTACTAAAAGTGACATCCTTTGAGAAACTGTCACGCTACGACCACCAGTGTTGTATCAATTACATTCTAAATGTAATTCAATTATAATTGCAATTACATGCTTGTAAATGTAATTGAATTACAATTACAATTACTTGATTGTGAAAGTAATTGAATTACAATTACATTTTGATTGTAATTCAATTACCAATTACTTTTCAATTATTCCTTTAAATTTGGCAAATGACTTAGAATTTTTTCGATAATTTTTAATTTACTATATTTAAATTTTTAAACTAAAACATCCAATGGACCAATGGCTTGTAAATTGTAATAATACATGCATTCAATTGTATTATAAGTTTGTCAGGTATCCAAAATACGATTTACAATTATGATCTATTAAAACAAGTTAGAGTTTATTTGATTTTCAGTAAGGTTTTTCAAAATGATAGTCTGTTAGAGAACTCAGTTGATTGCGCCTGGGTGAGTGAGTCAATTCGTCCAGCAATGCTAAAGAGACGCTCAACTGGAGCTGAAGATACAAGCTCTGTTTTCTGTAAGCAGACGCAGTATGCAGTGTTATTTCAGTTATGGTTTTTCAGTTACAGTTACAGTTATAGTTATCTAATTTATGATTTTTCAGTTAAAGTTATAGTCACAGTTAACTGAAATCAGATTTTTCAGTTTCAGTTATGTTTTTTTATTTTTCAGTTACAGTTTCAGTTATTTCTCTTTATTTTTCAGTTATAGCATCAGTTATGTTTTTCACAAGTCATGACTAATGACACACTGACCACAAGTATTCTGAACAGTTACCAGAAATATTTACGCAGCAAATCAATGCGATTTAACGTATTGTCGGTTTACTTTAAGAAAAACATGATGTTCCAGATTAACAATTGCTCTGTTCCGACATACTAAGAAAAATTACAAACACCCAACATGTGACTTACTTAAATCATCATCAAAGATTTCGTGCAGAGGTGAATAAAACGCAGTATCTGTAGGTAGAAAAATTAAGGTCTCATTTAGATTAAATGGGTAGTTTATAGTTAACTTTTTTCAATTAATTGATTATTACTAAGGAACGACTGGAAATCCTGCCTTTTTGTAAACTTATAGAAGGACCTACTAATTAAAACTGAATAAACATTTAAGTGAAAAGTGAAGTTTCCATCGGCAACCCGATCATAGGATCAAATCCTAAGCGAGTAGACCAATCAGTGATGAATGTGGGCATCACAGTAAAATTTAGCACATCTGTCAACAAGGTATGATAATATATTGCATTGTTGCTGCTTCAAAGCGACTCAGAGGTTCTGAAATAAAAACCTACTGATAACTTAATTAGTTTTGTAAAGAGTCGTTGAAGTACTCGACCTCACAAACACAAGCAGAATATCTTTTAAAATTAAATTAATTTCACAAGAAATCTTACCTGCACTCTGATTGTATGGAATTGTCCAACTGGCAGTTGTAGAACCGTAGGAACCGACTGCGACGGTTGACACATTTGCGATGCGGAGGCTATCTGGGTAAAAAAGTATCGGATTCTCTCCTGTAATATTTCCTTTTCCGATGGTTATTGTTCTATTTGCCCAAGAAATCCACAGCCACACAGGCACAGTACCATATGACAAAACTGCATTTTGCCAGCACTTAGAAACAGAGTTGACCAATGTACTGTTCCTGTAACGCACATGAAATAACAAAAGTCTCACAAACGGAGACAGAGCAAATTTATGCGAAGAGAAATACGCAAAGATCTCTGCTGCACATCTATCATTAAAGAATTTTCCTCTAATCTGATCTCTCTAATCCAATTTGTAAACTTTCATAGCGCCGGTATTAAAATGCAGAGGGTATCAATCACGCGATACCGCATTCCGATTATCTTTGCAGTCAAGAAGAATAATTCTAGAAACTGAAAAATCCTCACCTCATTACGGTTTTTGGTCCAGTATCAAAGACGACTTCGTACATGTTAAGAGCATAATCGCCTGCAGTTGTCACTAAAGCGACTTGAGCAGCCTGAGTTGATTGGACTTGAAAGACCAAACTTTGTTTTCCATTCAGGTTCACTCCAGTCTGTATATAGCCGTATCCTTTGGTGGTTGTGTTGAAGTAGCCTTTTAATACCAAATAAATATCCTATTATAATTTTAAATTTTTTAAGTACTGATGATACTGATTATTGTCGTAAATATGTGCTCATTTCGGAATTTCCCTCATATTTCGACAGAATCTATTAATCAAGTTTTTCATACAGGTATTTTTTAAACCCTCTCAGTTGTTGCTAAATCGAGAAGCCCATGTCTCTGAAAATAAGAACCAGCCTTGCACTTGTGAACTGAAATTCTTTCTCTTGGTCTTGCTCACATTACGGTCGACAATTGGATACTTAACGAATTGCAAAATATACTATGATGTTTCTTGTCTACTATAAATATAATGACTATAATTGGCTTAGAGAACAGTAATTAGACTGGGTTAAATTTATACTATTATTGTATAATTATGTTGTTAGAAGAGGCAGTTTTTCTGTCTTATCGCATTATTCGCAACCTGCGTTACATGAATCAGGAACTAGAATTGAAATACCACAACATTACGTTAAAAAGCAGCGGTCGACCCATGTCGTCATTCCTTCTTTGTGTTGCTCACCACCGTCGAATAACATCATTTTCATTGTAGCATCAATATGAATTAATGCATAACTCCATGCATAGCATAATAAACATAGTGCTGCATCAAACAATATAGCGAGTGATTGTTCAATGGTTATACACAGGGATGAAGAACAGATAGACGCGGGTTCGATACCCAGCCTTCCACTTCCTAAGGGAAATTAAAATGAGCAGCAGTAGGACAGAACGGCGCTTAACAGGCTCCAATACAGTTATAAAGTCGACTCTTGTTTAACTTGTTATTATGAATTCGAACTGTTTCATGTAATCATATCGAGTTTTTTCAGTACGAATTTATTAAAGGAATATTAAAAAGAGAGTTGCTAAGTTGATACACAGACAATTCAGTTTACACTTTTTGTGTAGTAATTAGGTTTAACTACCAGCTGTTCTGAAGTCTTTCAATGCAAAAATAGCTACGTATCATATTTACCTGGATCCGAACTTCCCGCAACCCAGATGCATTGAAACAATTCTACAATTTCAATCACAGATTATTCTAAATAGCTTACTCATATTACAACGGTGTATTTTAATCGACATAGTGTAACATCACCAAAGGTTCTCTAAGTTCATTAGTTGTGTTAGAGGACAGGTGGCAGTCGAATATTGCAACAATCACATAATGTAAATCCTGAAAAAATTGCGACTTCAGCAATGTCACATTTAACCTTCCTAAAATTTAATGAACACCAACTGAAACTATAACCGTGATCTTCTCTCTATGACTCGTTCCATGATTTTAACTGTTGTATTGCTGCCTCTACCCGTAGTCCTAAGATTTCTCTTTTCTCTTGTGCCCATCGCACTGGGATAGCCTCTGATTAAGCAATAGTAGGAGAGGCGCTTTAGAAATCAGTGAATGCCAATACAATATTCATTCATTCATTCATTACGAAGATTTATATAGCGCCCCTTGATTCAAGGTTACTACCCTACTCAGGAGCGCTCCCGACCCCAGCACGGCTGAAAAGGACTTATCTAGGCTTTGCTATTCATTTTTTACATCTTTTTGGGTTTTAAATGTGGAGTGCATTACTATGTTTCCAATACCAGTATTTTGATCAGGGAAGAATATACATTCAATTTCTACTTTTATTTGAATATATTGAGTAACCGGTTTAATTAACTTTTCCAATCAAATTTCCCTGTATATTAGTGTGGCCCAAACTTACACGGGGAAATTTTTTTTGTTGAAACATGCTGCTCCACAAGGCTGCCCTTGTTCCACTTGACAAGAAGACTATGTGGTGAAAAAATTGAAGAGATCTGAGCATGTTTAGAGGTCGCGCCATTTTGACACTTTTTGTAGAAATCGCAAAAACCGCATGCTTGGGTTTTGGAACTTGGGTCCATTGTCGATTTACTCTTTTTATCACAACAAATTAATGAGGAGTCCAATTTAGATGAACTTTTGACTGTTTATTTATCTCGATGAGAGCTATATCCTAATTAAAATATAAATACGAAATTCAGGGTCATTCAAGGTCATTTCAAGGTCATAAGAAACCAAATCTAACAAAATCGAAGAAAAATGATCAGATCTCAGCCAATAATGGTTGAAATTGGTTAATTCTGTCACGTATTTTTCGTCATGATAAGGGCTACCTGTGATAAGAAACAAGGATACCAACTGCAAGACGATCAAAAGTTATTTTAATTACAAACAGGTCAATTTTATAGAAAAATCGTGGTCTGAATTTGACCTTTTTGTCCTTAAAATAACTTTTGATCGTCTTACATTTGGTATCCTTGTTTCGCATCACAGGTAGCCCTCTTCAAGACGAAGAATACAAGAAAGAATTAACCAATTTTAACAATTAATGGCTGAGATCTGGTCATTTTTCAAACTGATACATGTCTTTTGACATTTCATACTATATAATGTAAAAGTGTGCAAAAGGCGCGACCTCTAAATATAGTTCAATCTGTCCAAATTTTTGCATACAGGGTTATATTTTCATGTGTAACAAGGGCAGCCTTGTGGAGCTAAACATTTCCAACTTTTGTTATTTTGGGCCACCGTACTGTATATCCATGCAAAATGGCCCGCGTCAGAGGACATACATGTAGGATAGGAAAAGGTTAATTACACCCTTCTTATACCATTTTTAATAATGTGCGACAATCTCTATGTCATGTCGTGCCACATCGCCATCGTCGCTTCGTGACGATGGCGCATTCGCTACATGAATGGACCTTCACTGCCCAGGACTTTCTTTCGCGTTCAGGATGTTGTCGATTAGACAAATATTTAATGCTTTTCAATAATATAGATTACTATTAATTGAACAATTGTTTTTATAGCAAGACCAGATTCTAATTATAGTAACGCTTACTTACCTCCCTCCTCCTTTACTGACATATTTGCTCCAAAATTGCTTAGTTACTTACCTAGTTGCTTAAGTAATTACATCCTACATTACACAGGGTATTACTTACTGCTAAGCAGGATCAGATGGAGATGTTTGAAAATCATCGTAGAAGAATCGTTCAGCTTCCGATTGTCTGTCTTTCTACTGAACTCGGTGACAATTACAGTCTGTCAGATTTATAAGAGATTTTCTGAACACCCCGAGAGCCGTCTCACAAATACCACTGGTGGATGCGTTGACGTACAATATTTCTCTATGTATCTGGCTATTTGCATCTTTCAAATGCCTTTTTTAATCCGGTTAATTGATTTTGCTAACGGGAAGCTCACAATTTTATTCATTGCTCACTTATTGCTAATGGAGCGCCATATATTGATTGAGTCCTGCAAGTTTCTGTATAATTGTCAACACGATCTGTGTACAAAATGGAAGTCGTCGAGTATCCAACATTCAACGACGCTATAGTGCGAATGATTCCAGTAACAATAAACGCTAAAAGCTTCTTTATGTCGGCTCTGATAATTTTGTCGTAGATGTTTCACAACTTCTACTTGGTAAATAACGGCGCATATTTCTCACTCTGTCTCTAGGTAGTTTGCCTGTATAGGTTGGTTATACAATGCAATAATTCCCACAGCAGACTTCCTGTACTGGTAGCTGAACACCGGGGAGAATAAACTGACATACTGCAACAGATGATGCTAGACATACGAAAATGATGGTCATTCAAATATAGTAATCAATAGTAATTCTTAGAGGCCGTGCAGAACCGGTCTATGTATGAGCAGTGACGCAAATGCTGTCGGCGATCTATCGATTGGCGTTGACTGAAGGTGCTAAGAGTCTTTAAAGACTGCTGCCTTTTGTCACAGCCTCTACTAATCTACGCTCGGCTTGTGACGGAGATTGGCGAAGATCTGAAAGCACTCATTTAATCTTATCCATCAAAACGTGTGCATTTACATTTATTCTGATGTTACTCCCGCGTGACTTTGTCGATGAGCTTGGATATATTTATTTTACACTGCAAAGAGTCTATCGCTAATTTTTGCTGGAAGAAAAAAGACAGTCGATTTTGGAAGTTTCATTTGTACAACAAAAATTCCGATAAAGCTATGTGCACGATGATGGGCAAAGTAACTAGTGTTGTTTGTGGGACAACGCTTGCTGGCAAGAATTTCTGCAATATGATGGCTCCTCTGCAGCAGTGGATGCACACAGATGTCTTCGAAATAAACGCAAACAGCATTGTCGAAAAAAAGGAAAATAATAACTAGCTTAACTAACAATACTTAACTAGGTGACTTAACTAATTGTGGTAGAATAATGAGTTATCATATTTAAACCCTAACTAAGTAGGGTTTGAGTAGGCTTCTTGAAGAGGCGCTTTATAAATCTCCGGAATGAATGAATGAATGAATGAAGGAGATAGGCTCTGATCTCTTGATTAAACAGGGCAAGATTCGGGAGATTACGCAATGACTTCGGTAGGTTATTGCAGGCAGAAGGACCACAGCATCTTATGGTAAAAATAACGAGTGTTAGTGCAGGCATAGGTTCCATCAAAGTTATCGAGTTGCCTTAAGACTAATCCGTAAGTGCCCGAATTGTGCATGGTCCATTGGTCCTCCTTCTCGAATATTTCCGTGAGCTCTTCTCCCATGACTGATATTAGCACGATAGTTTGCGTCCCAATTTCACTCATCGTGATTGACGCTTTAAAAAAGGAAAATAAAAACCATACTTGATACCTTGTTTGCGTTAAGAGCCTGTTTCCAATCATCAAACGCTACTAACTCTTTTAAATCGTTCGTATAGGTTGAGCCTTCGCGTAACAGCGTAAAACATATTCTATCAAATTCTCTATTGTGCTTGAGCGTACACTATATCACCATCTTCAATAAAACTCTTCATCAAGACGAGGGCGTATGAAAGGTCATCGAACGATAGATCGTAATACACCTACGTCGATGCAGCGACTTCAAGTTAACTCTTGAGAAATGCAAAGCACCTGACATACCATTGGGAACATAACCGAGCTGAACTGAAACCTATCGACTCAGTCTTTCATGTACTGTGTCTGCGTCCTTTTCATTTGCCACTCGACGACCCAGCAAAAACTTGAAGCTGATGGCTACGACAGTTCAGTGGTTGTGGTCGTCTTCTCCGTTGCTATGGTTCTATAGCATTAGGGTGGTCCAAACTTACATGGGGAAATGTTTTTATTCAAAATATGCTGTTCCAGAAGGCTGCCTTTTAGGAGTGTCCAGAAAAATGATACATTGCAGAAACCAACCATTCCTTATTTTTCCCCATTATTCGCTTCATATATTGTATAGAAATATATTTTTTACAGAATTTAAAATGTTCTCCTGAGGTCCCTCAAAGCCACCGAACATAAACTACTCAAACTCCGAGGACAGCAGGCGCCCATGCTTGGGTCTTGGAACTTGGGTCCATTGTCGATTTACTCTTTTTATAAAATAAAATTAACGAAGAGTCCAATTTGGATGAACTGTTTACTGTTTGTTTGTCTCGATGAGAGCTACATCCAGATGAAATATAGGTAGGCTACTAAATTCAGGGTCATTCAAAGTCATTTCAAGGTCATAGGAAACGAAATCTAACAAAAATCGAAGTAAAATGATAAGATCTCAGCCTATAATTGTTGAAATTGGTTAATTCTTTCTTGTATTTCTCGTCTTGATAAGGGCTACCTGTGAAAAGAAACAAGGATACCAAATGTAAGACTATCAAAAGTTATTTTAAGGACAAAGTTCAATTTTAGAGAAACTTTATGGTTTGAAAATGATGTACTAACTAAGGACGAGTCACAGAAACAACAGCTTCAACTCGTCTCCAGTCAACGGACACTGATTTCTGTTCCAAAAAAGGCAGAATAAAGCAAAATCTCGGGTTACCGATTTTCCGGCACTTCAGTGACGGACTTTTGTGCAGACTGGGTAACTATTTAATTATCCAAAACTATTTTGCATTACAAATTATTTTCATTTAATGCACTCTGACTAAGCAGTAACACTGCGATATATATTTTCGATTAGGCTCTTTATTATTCAAAATAATAACTGACTTTAAATTCAAAATTATACATGCTTTTGACAAGTTCATACTATATTTTAAAAAGTATGAAGAAATAGCGACCTCTAAACATAATCCAATCTATCCAAATTTTGCATACAACTCATGTTTTAATGTATAACAAGGGCAGCCTTGTGGAGCCATGCATTTCCAACTTTTACCTTTTTGGACCAACCTACTATAGCATGTATATGTATAAGTACCGAGTGCTGAAGTTACGCAGACCGTTTGATCACGGTTTTGTTTGAATGTTTCATCGATGCCTCTATGGCTCGCATGCCATAAGAAAAGATATGGATTTTAAACAGATTTTTAATTGCCAACGCCAGGAAGTCCTAGAAATTCGCAAGCATGAGATGAAAGAAGAACCATGTGGCAAAATAACGGTCCTTAAAGCCACGAATGAGTTTTTTAAGGTCGTTTCATAAGAAATACGGATTTATTAATGCGGTGAAGAGTTTGAGGCGAGATTGTTGACGACTAGTGGTCAAGGTGTTGTATACAGGGGCGCCTAGAAAAATAAGAGCTACGCAATACTGAAGTTCGATAGATTGTATACAGGCATACTTAGAAGAATATTCGTTACTCTTGATCATTATGTGCCTCTTTTTCTGTCTATGTCTGTTTCCATGTCTGTTTTCCATGTATACAAAGTCAATACAAGGAAAGAGGTCTATAGGAAGAAATAATTATTATGTCAGAAACCGAATGAGACATTATAACAGAATTCTTCGAGTTTGTGCACAGCCCGCGTTATGACTCCAATGCTAGATTTAAAATCTCATGACTAAATGCTACAATACTAAAATAATAGATACTCATCTTATTATCTATTCTTTTTCTTTTACACACCAATGTCACATAATAGCATTTCATTCAAGCATTAAAGATGCATATATTATGTATGTATGTATGTATGTATGTATGTATGTATGTATGTATGTATGTATGTATGTATGTATGTATGTATGTATGTATGTATGTATGTATGTATGTATGTATGTATGTATGTATGTGTGCATCTAGACACTGACTATAGCGACTTTTAAGTACCACACAAAGCGCAGCTTGGGTCAAAATTCATTAGTGAGTAATTCTACGCATAACATACGCAGCATATAGGTGTATCACTAATGATATTACTACCAAACAGTATAGCGGGTTATTAATATCACACGCTGACATCTATTCTATGTTTACACTGCTATTATAGCGAAGATTCATGAGTTGTAGCCTAAAACAGCCTTTTGATATAAAACTAGAAAAATAAAATCTACCTGGAGTTGAAATACCAGCTGCACATAATGCATTGAAAGAAGAAACCTAAAATTTCATTCACACAATTTTGTAAGCTTTTAATAAATTCAAAAATAATATATAGCGCAAAAGCAACGTCGATAATTTGAGGTAATTAACTGAAAGAGAAGCCAATCGAATATTGCAACAATATAACGTACAATCGTACATGTATACCGTGCGAGACAGCTACAGCTCTAGTAATGTTGCATATGAAGAAACACCAGCTGCACCAATGACCATTATTTTAGGCATTCCTATTTATACTTGTATATCTTTTCGTTCTCAAATTTCTATTGCATTATTATGTTTCTCATATTGGTATTTTGTCAAGAGAGTGTTTAATCTCAATGTCGTTGCAGTGTTTCTGTCAGGGGTATATAGGCCTACTATCAACGTTTTCTTTAATTTGGGTGACTACGCAGATTTCAATTACATGCTTCTTATAGGCCTACTGAGTTTAGTATAGTGCGATAATCTCTAGGGCTAGTCACAGGGGGAAAATGAAGACAGCTCAAATATTATTGTTTCAAACGGGTGATCAGTACATTTAACGTGAGTTTTTGTATCATGCTAGGGAATTGTAAAACTATCCACTATAAACTACTAAACTGTAAATTATTAAACTTTAAGCAGCTCAAGGCAGTAGAAACACCATAGGTGTCGTGTTCATGTTGAGACACTTATTTGAGCGTATTGGTTTCTTATTCACCGGGTATCAAACTTTCGCATTTGGGGTAAGATGGTATTCACGCATCGTAGCTAACATTTGAGTGAGCCAATACCTTCCATCCCACAAGCAACCCATTTGCTTAAAGAATCTCACTGCAGAAGATTTGCACATTTTATTTTTATTTCTTTTAGCTCCCGGTTGGCCTCATGCATCTAAATTTTTAATTAATTCACAGCCGAGTTCACTCCCGATCCCCACCTCATCAAACATCTCTTCAACCAAACATCGACAACCTGGCATTTAAACATCGATAATTGGTCGGTTTTTAAGTGCCACGTATTGAATTATGAGCGATATGCTGTTGCTTAATTATAAAATACGTGAATTTCCATTAACCGAAATGTTTCAGTAGCAACGTGATTTTCTTTTAATATCTGAAGAGCTTTTACATAATTTTATCCATTCAACGGAAAACATTGTTTGTATTAAAGATGCGTGGCTCGCTTTCTGTTGAAACAAAAGCTTGTTTTAGTCCTTGGTGAAAAATGTTTGGGAACCACTGCACAACATGGAGACCAAAATTTACGATGTCGAGGTCAGGAATCACAAGACCGAGACAGAAGCCACGATGATAAGGTCGTGTGATGATCATTTGCAGCCTACGCAATTTCTACGCACAAAAAAGGACAATCTACCACATATTAATTTTCTCTAATCACAAAAAGAAATTAATTGATAAACCGTCTGCAATACTAAACTATAATTTTAGTTATCTGCTTTTAGCAGTCATCATTCAAGACCTTAGCAGAAGTGTATAACTTCCTCTATGTCTGTAAATATAATTAGAGTTTTGTCTTCGCTTAAAAATCCGTAATTCATGGTGCATAGAAGTATTGTTCTTGACCATCAGGCGGATATTTCCCAGTAGCTTGCTCCGGGTTCAAATTGATTAAGGAAACTTGAAGACGGCGTTCCTGGCTTGGCTTGAAGTTCGCAGATACATGAAGTTCCGTTGAGCGTTGGCTTGTGACAGAAAGCAGTACATCGTTTATCTTCAGCGCACAACAATGAACACCACGACTTCCTGCATCTTCCTTCCGGTAGGCTTATATTCTGTATAACCGCTCCACTTGCACACATATCAGAACCAAGTTTCTTGAACTTGATTACGTCATATTCGACTCTTTTACGCTGCAGCGCTTCAATTAAGAAATGATAAAACATCGTGTAATTAATAATTTGCTTTGTCATCGCTACAATTAAATACACTTACTGATGCAAATTATTTTCCCGACTCTTCAGAAATTCAAATGAGTTCTACGAGGGTGTACAAAAATAGCACTGAATTAGTCCTTTATGTATTCGTAGACCTACGTTAAACTGATAACTTTAAAATATCGTCTCGACCACATGTAGCGAGACTTCGAATGTCGAGAAGGTTTAACGGTTCTAAGTCTGTCTAAGCAATCATGTAAAAGAAGAAAAAGTTAAACGCTTTTGATTAATGAGATATTATTTTTTACAATCACTGAATTTTTTCAACCATATCATATTAACGCATTCTTTTACCCAATGCCTCTCTGCTTCTCCCATTAATTAACAAAGTTATGGAAATTTTGACGCAAGATTCCTTTATCTGCATTCTACAAACCTGTAACTCCGACGTAGTAGCGAAATGGAACAGTCAACGTTCCAGCGACGCCTGCGATGGCATTGTGAATTTCTATAGGTTGATCCTCGTTATGGATCATAAGTGATCCTTTTCCAATGTCCTGTCCGAATCCGAACACGACCAGCCCATTCTTCCATGAAACCCAGTAGTAGCCTGGAGATCCATTAAGTGGTGGCTTTGCGTTTATTGTTAAATAGTAAGCCACCTCGTTTCCATTCCTAGATCATTCAAATACGAATAATGATATTTTGATGGCGCAGTCTTAGTCATTGGGGTAGCGCGCGCTCAAAGAAACGTTTTAGAAGTTCTCCAAATTAACAACACAACAGCAAGAAACACAGAATGGCTCATTACATTCATACCCTGGTTTCAAAGTTTTCAGCAATAATATTATTTCGGCTGGTTTTGATGTTGTACTTGTGTTAGAGCAGAAGGGTAACCTTGTGCAATAAGATGCATGTGTGCACGTTAAGCCATACAAGAATTTACTTGGACATACAGATATGATAAACTTTGCGCAGAAAATATTGTTATTATTTAAGTTTAGTTGGTTTCTTTTCAAACACACAATCTTACGAATGGGTAATAGGGTGGTCCAAAAACATAAAAGTGAAGCTAGTGGCCAAGATACCCCCTACATTTTGTACACTTGTTATTTGTATTATCCTGGCAAAATATCAGCTTCCTACTCCAACTGGAAGACGGTGCTCAATGACATAAACTTACACCATTGTAATCGTCATGTAAAAGCAAAATGAATGTGTTACAAATTGTGATCATCTTGGTAACTTTATAACTTGGTAACTTTATGGAATTATGCAGCTATATTCTCTTACTAACTTTTATATTTAGGACTCACTGGACAGTTCTTATTACAGATTTTGCTGTCTACTTCCTGTTCATTACCAGACATTGTAGTGAAATTTATTTTCGTTGATATATGCACAAACGGTTCTGTGTATGCAACTCATAATTCCAGAATTCACATCTTTGATTGCATTTCATTCTGCATCATTTAATACATTGATATATACATACAAACAATATATGTAATTATGTATATATATGTACAGATATTAGGCCCTATATATTTATACATAAATACATACATACATACATACATACATACAAAGCTAAAAATGAACATGCTGATTCCGTAATAGGCGAATCTATACCAGATTGTCCCTTGGTGGTTAACAGGGTTGGTAAACTGCTTTCCGAGCTTTTGAAAGCACTTAACCGCTTATCAGTGCTGGTTTCTGAAGGTGACAAAGATAACCTGCTAGGAATTCTAAAGTTGGCCTCTGGAAGAGGACTTAATGAAGCCAAGTCTATTTATGATCTGCTGGAAGCATGGAAGTTGACTGAAAAAGTTCAAGTCATGAGATTTGACACTACTTCTGTGAACACTGGTCGCTTGAATGGAGCATGTGTTCTTCTAAAAAATATAACTGGTCGAGAGCTCCTGCGATTGGCTTGATGTCACCCTTTCATGGAACTGATCTTAGCTATGGATTTCACTTTTGAGCCTTTAAGTTATCTAAACATACCAGTTTTTGAGAGTTTTAAGGCTGCTTGGGAAATGTGACATATGACAAATTGCAAAGTCTGGAGCCAAATTCTGAAACAGAAAATTTCCGTGGTCACCTGCCTCAACAATGAGGCTGGAAGGAAATGGCAGAAGATGAAGATTGTGCAGATTGTCCAATGAGTCCAGTGAACGGATTGTGAGAGGTAGGGCAAACAGACTTCATGAGGTAGCAAGCTTAAGAGATTTTGCTACAAAGAGCAATTTTGTTGCAAAAGCAAAGCTACTCCAGTCCCTGAAGTAGGTTTTCATTTCTTACCCTTCCACCAGACGTGAGAACGCAGACCAGGCGTTAGAACGCAGAATATCAACATTCAACATGGAAAGAAATGGATCGGAGCATTGCGTGTCAGTTGAACACGGTGTCAAG
Source organism: Aporrectodea caliginosa (assembly GCA_020284085.1). Lineage (NCBI taxonomy): Eukaryota > Metazoa > Annelida > Clitellata > Crassiclitellata > Lumbricidae > Aporrectodea > Aporrectodea caliginosa. The sequence continues at coordinate 374,993 of JACEVL010000628.1, forward strand.
CTCTTTGAAGAATTCAGTAGCCTCCTCCACATGATGAGGAAAGTTGTTGCCTTTCTCCTGCAAGTTTTTGAGGCAAACAGAACGGCTGTTCCCACTGATACTACGAAGAATTCTTCTATACATGCATTGCTGAAGAAATGAAGTTCTACGACACATACTTCTTGGGACAACTAATGAGAGTTGTTGATTGTTTATATGTTTCCTTGCAGCAAATAATATTGCTAACATGATATAACTACTGTCTGTGTATATTGGTAAATTAATAATCTTATCATTATTTAAGATTTCAAGACGTTATGTGTATTTTCTAACCAATCGCACTATATGGTAAAGGGGGTACAGAGGGAGGGTCCGTGAGCACCGTCTTCCAATTGGAGTAGGAAGCTGAAATTTTGTCAGAATGATACTAGTAACAGGTGTAAAAAACTGAGGGGGTATCTTGGACGCTAGCTAGAACTTCGTGTTTTACCATGTGACCATGAACCACCCCATTGGGTAACCTTAATTTCAATGCTGTTTAGATCTTTATGCAAATTGGATCTAACAACGATCGAAAAGCCTAACCTCGCGGCAGTGGAAGAGTTGAATGCTATAGAGCAGTTCTGGGGAAAAACCGCTGTAAATATGGAATATTAAATGCTCAAATTCATTATAAAGCTGCTCACTTGATTATATGCATTACAGGCGGAATGTAATCGAACTTGTAGACATCCTGATGCGAATAAAGAGAAATGTTGATGAAACTCTTGAAATCATTCACTTGGAATTTAAACAATGTTCGCCCGACGAAAATAGCTTCTAAGTCAATCACCTGAACTGTTCCAGGTGCCTCAGAAAAGACTATATCTGTGAAAAATAACAAAACTAAAAGCAGCTCACAAGAAGATGGCGTCCGAACTTAAAGACCTATATTCGTAGTTTTCTACTCTTAAAATAGACTTAAGGCATTTCAGAGCTAAGATGTCAACTGAATTTCAGGACATGGCCTACTTTTATTCATCTCGTCACAGCAAACTCTATATGTTTTATGAGTTATACATTATTAAAAGAATTAAGTCGAGGAACTGTGTAATCTAGAAACATCCTAAAAGAGTGTAAATAGTCAGAAGACAGCATTGATGTGTTACCTTGACAAACAACTGGTTCGCAACCTGAAATCAAGTGAACAGAACAATACAGGTTGAATATACATTTGCAGCAAATGAAAGAGCATATAGCTGTTTGGTGCATTGATCTTAATTATACTATTGTTTTTCATTGCATTGAATTTTCGTGTAATCAATCAATAGCGACAGACAGATTGCTGCTCCATTTCACGTAATTAGGTTCAGTTACTAAAATTAAAATTTTTAGTTTCATTTAAGCTTAGTTTAGCTTTGTATGATCGTTAGTATACTACTGACTGTTTTGTGCCTTCTTCATTCCTGATGACGACTTGCAAGGATAGTTTTAACCAAATTGCCACTAAAATTCTGAATTCATAATTTGTTGTATAATCTGTCAAAACACCTTTTCCCAAAACATGGATGAAATGGAAGGATGAAGCTTTATTATGACATTGTGTTATTAAACAGTAATTAAACATCAGATTGTCTAAATAATTAAATGAAGTAATGTAGGCTATGGTCGGTGTCATTGCCGTAAAATGTCGTTAATAATCGTTACATTCTGCATAAAATATCTTTCAGTAGAATCCGATCCAAAGCATTCGAATATAATTTTAGGTAAAAGTAGTAAGCTTAATGTACAGTTGTACACATATCAAGTAATAAACAAAATACGTGGCACAGTCTTTTGTGTTTCATGGTAATGTGGAGCAACATGGGATTCCGCATAAATGTAAGAAGAGAAAGATCGGTTACGGGAGCAGCTTGACAGAAAAAGCAAGTTGATGGAAGTCAAACTGGTGAGAAGAAAATCGATACAGGAGTGGGCATTTGAGAACGGAGGATTGGTTTGCAAGAATAAAAACTGGTGGGCAGAGTGAAAGAAGAACGAGAGGAAACGGGAAGTAACAGAATTTTATCCGAGAGCGAGAGTTTCTTGCATATACGCCAAGCTGCTCTTCGCGCTGCAATTTATTTTTTTTTAAAGTAGCTCACGTTTTAGTTAGTCAGAAAATTAAGTAGGTCAGCTCTGAAAATCTAAAATGCTAATTAATGACACAACGTGTCAATGTAGCATCTGACTCGACTCGTGACAGCTGCTAGGCATTAAGCAATTTTCACTATGATAATTTCTGCATAAAATTGGCGTCATTGGAAGTTGGAACCTGCCGAAGGGCAGAGAACTTAAAGAAAGTGTGCCTTTAAAAGTAATTCATTGGTTGTTTAACTTTTTCAACAATAAATGTTTTGCTAATTCACAGAAATGGAAGATCCTTAAAAAAGAAATCGGCATGGGCTTGCATGACACCAGACTGAACATCGTTTTTACCGAAAAGTAGGGCCTACCAAAAACCCAAATCTGACTTACTTAAATCACTGTCAATGATTTCCTGCAGAGATGAATAATATGTGTTATCTGTGGAAAGGACAACAAATAAGAAAGATTTCGTATACTGTAGTCAAAATATGATCAGATTATTCATATTGTACACTTTTAGTAAAACATTTTTCAGGGACTGAATGTTTACAGCCTGCTGTAATAAATGACTTTGGTATTATAGTGTTCCGACCAAACAAAACTCAAACTACCAAAACTGTTAAATAAATTTGCCATAGAGAGGTCACTTAAATTGAGTAAATTCAAAATAAAGTTTTTGCGAGGCCTGATATAATACGGTTTATGAGACCTCACAGTTGATCTCAAGGTATTGACATTTTTCACGAACTGACTGTAGAAAATTCTTACGTAGTCACTTTTGCAATAGGCTACTTTGTGACGTTCCAAAAATGCTAATTTAAAAAAATTAGTATACAAGGATTTCTCACCTAGCCATCAGTCAGAGAAGCAAATTCGAATTGATCATTATGAATAATTGCGCAATGTTTGCTTCTGAGTAATTTGCAACAACACGGATCTCAGCGAGGCATGAACGGGTTGAAGACCATGTAAACAAGTAACAATTTCAAGACTATTCTTCAACTACACTGTAATATGCTAACAGAAAATTTAACAGACATGAAGATAAATGTTTGATCGTGTATCTTAATTCTTCTAGAAATCTTACCCGCGCTTTGATTGTATGGAATTTTCCAATCGGCAGATGCTCCAGTATAGGAACTGACTTCGACGGTTGATACATTTGAAATCAGGAAGTTTTCTGGGTAAAAGAGTATCGGATTCTCTCCGGTTATGTTTCCTGTTCCGATGGTTATTGTTCCGTTTGTCCAAGAAATCCACAACCACACTGGTACTGTGCCATTAGACAAAACTGCAATTCGACAACGCCTTGAAACGGTGTTGGTCATAGTAGTGCTCCTACAACGCATACAAAAGCAATAAAGCCTAAAAGAATTACGACAATACAGATCTGTGCAATCAGATGCCACGAGTCGCATCGATTGCACTGTACAGTAGGGTGGAGTGAAAGTCTAGAAAAAAAGTTTTTTCTCAGCAAACGTTTTCTAATAGTGATGGAAAGTTGTCAGTATGTTAGAGTAAGTAGTGTCCAAAATATTTTTGATTTTGCCTTTTGTCTTCTGCCCTCTACCGGCGAGGAAAGTTTACACTATTAAGTCTGTGGGAAACGTCCATGTAATGCATTAATTTTTCTTGAATTAAATATTGTTAGTGAGGTGGCTTCGTGAAAATATCGTTACCCGGCGGATAAAAGCACCAAATTTGACATGAAGATCCGTTAGGGTCTACTAATTAATGTCAAAGTAGGAGCCCTCTGAAATTAATAAGCATTCTTATGTAAAACACAAAAAATCAAGGTCAAAAGGTCAAACTCAAGGGAAAAGGCCACAACTCAGCTATATATTATTATATTTTGGTGATTCTTTTACCTATTTGATCGGACCAAAAAGGGCTGCATCAGAGGAGACATAGAACTAGAAGGCTAACATAATCCAAGGTCATTTCAAGGTCAAAATGTCAAAATGAAGAGAAAATTGGCAATAGCTAGGCCAAATTTTGCTTGATCTGGATGATTCTGAGTTATGTCGAGCGGTGGCAAAGTCATGAAATACACGTCTAGTCATGCAACCCCATCTCCATTATCAGCCTCTCCATGCCATTCGCATGTCCTTGAAGAAAGCGGCCTATAGTAGAAAAACTTGGTCCTGCGAATTGAGAAAACCCAAACTTAAAGTCTTGTGAACTGAACTTATGGTCAACTTTGATGACAACAAGGTTTCAGGGCTCATCATTCGCCTTTACTTCCTATACACGGTCGACATTCCTATCATATTTCTAAACACACTCGTAAAACGGGTCACCTCTATGCAGATGACATACAGGAATCGGTTCACGGCCTCCTTTGTTCAGCTTCCTCTTACTAGTTGCACTGCCTCTGTCTCTCTGTTTCTGTCTGTCTCTATGTCTCTCTCGACCTTCACCTCTGGATGCAGCTCATCTGGTTTGGCACTCGCCAGCAACTTCTCGAGCTTGACTACCTTCTTCTTGCTGAGAGATTCCTGTCCGCTGCTTTCCACTCCAGCGATCAAGATCTTAGTGTACAGTAGTCCTCGACACCACGCTTACCTTTATTAAACGCATCGCTAATCTTAAGCAACTCTGACGGCTCAGAGCAAGCCGACGCACCTCTCCTCCTCCGTTTTTACCTCTGTTGTTGATGCCTTCATTTGATTCCGAGTTGATTACTGTCACTCTCTCTTGTTGGCCTCCCAAAAGTCTGTCTCTTCTCTCTTCAGTCGGTTCTAACTGCTGCGGCCAGATTAATAGCCCTACTTCCAAGCTTTTGCCTTCATTGACTCTGCCCTATGGAATCAGCTCCCTTCATTAACACGTTCCTCCTCATGAACTGGTGGTCCAAGTGCCTCCTTTCGTTGTCTTAAGGCCACTTTCTTTTGTCTTGGTCATTCACACTGGGTGCGCCTCTGATTGGTGAGCACTGCGAGAGGCGCTTTATAAATATAAATACAGTACAATTCCAAATTCCAAAAGTTATCGACATTCACTAATGTAAAAATCCAGTCATTCAGAATGATGTGCGAACCGAGATATTTTTGGGTAAAAATCCTTGAACTCTATCCTACAGCATAAATTACATTTTACAGTCTGTTCTTCGCTGCATGGTGCATTATTGAGCTAAGGTTTCATAATATTATATAGAATATTGTATAATGGCAGTAATCTGTTGTGACGAAATATAATGGCTTCTATGCGATTTTTACCGAAAAAAATTAACATTTGAAATATTGCATTGGTGGTAGAGGGCAGAAGATATCATTTGAAATTTAAATTTTTGTGTGTGTTTCTTTCTCTACCCAAGTTGCAACTTTTGCCCACTATTAGAATTCATTTATTAGAAAAAAGTTTTTTCACTCCACCCTATTGTGTAGGCCTAGGGGAGTCCGGGGCATAACGGGAAACTTCAATATTATCCGTCGTACTCACTTTTAATTGCCGAAGACGTTATCAATCGGAAGTAAAACATCTTTGAAGGTGAAGGACAAAGGCAATTGCGATATCGACAAGTCTTGCTAATTTTATGACCAAAACAAGATTTTTAGGGTGTCCGAAGTAAGGTACGCTGATAATTCAAAGCTTTTCTAGAAATAGTGGAGCTACATTAACTTTGGCTTATGCTATAAATATTTAGCGTAATATATAAAGTCACATATCCCCTTAAGAAATTTTGTGCAAGTTCAGTATATTTTGTCAAAATGGCGGGCTTACTCTATTGGCCATTTGGAGCATAATGGGATACAGATATCCCATTTTGAAAAACGTGTTCACTATTAATGCGTTGAATAGTGACTCATATTGCCTAATAGGCCAAGTGATAGTTTTCCAAATTTCAGATGATTTGGATATAGAAAAGAAATAAAGACAGCTGCTTTGTTCAGGCAAAAATCAATATATATCATGAAGTGCTCAGCTATGGCAGGCGCCATTGATGAAGTACAAAGTGGAAGATTTGGGTAGCTTTCAGCAAGTAGAGAATCGCCCTCCTGTTCAACTTCAACTGAGCCATTGGCCAATGAAGTCGCACCCACCAATATCAAAACACTCAAGACACCGTATGGGCCCAGAAATAAGGTCATCAAACAAAATTGGAAGAAAAGTTGGCTATCACAACTCCGTATAAGAAAAGCTAACTGGAGAGTTTGGTCACAATACCTAAACTGGACAAAGAAGCTATAAAGAAACTCGTCAATCCCTTTTTAACAACTGCTTGACAGCTAAAATGTCTGATGTATTCGATTACATGACAAATTAAAAATATCATGAAAAAACAAATAGCAGTGTCCCAAGAAAGGCAAAAGATATGGAACTGCACCAATATTTTAGATGACGATGATACAAATGATCGAGTGTCTCTACAGTGTTGTGAGGAGTTCTCTGATAAAGGCGGGATCAGTGTATGATTCTATCAGTATGTCGAAATCCTTTCACTTTAATTCCTTTATTAATAGCCGAGACTTGTCGAATTCCAGATCTGAAGGCATCAATCAAGTTATATCGCATTCGGACTATATTTACAGTCAAGCGGAAACTTTCATAGTAACTCAAAATTATTTACCTAAGTTTTTGGCAGGTTTTTGGGGCAGCTCCAGAATCAATGGCGAACTCGTACATGTTGTGAGTGTAATCGCCTGCAGTTGTCACTAAAGCGACTTGAGCGTCTCCAAATGATTTTACTTGAAAGACAAAACTCTGCTTTCCTTTTAGGTTCACTCCAGTCTTAACATAGGAATTACCGGTGGTGGTTGTGATAAAATAGCCTCCTGAAACAATACGAATTATCATACAATTAGTTCAACATTTTTAGGTACTGACTGATAATTATGTCAATAATTATGTGATATCCTAAATTTGGGGTCTATTTATAAATTTACGCCTGCAGAGGCTTTATGGAGGTTTTCAGTTTTATTCGATGTCAATGTCGATAAGCTTTGATTGTATGAAATTTTCAATCGGGAACCAGCCGTGCAGTTTTCTTTCTCGTATTTATAGTCAACTAGCTGAACTTTTTACTAATTGCAAGGTATGCAATAAAGTTCGATGTCTGGTATATTATGCCAAGTTTAGTTTGGATTAGGATACAGTTACTTGGATGACATTTGTCAGCAAAACATAGTTTTTCTATTACATTGCATTGTGCACAGAAAGTGCTATCTGACTCGAGTGTTAGAATTCAAATCTCATGACTAAACGCTATAATAATAAAAATAATCGATATTCATTTAATTGTTTATTCTTTATCTTTTATACAACAATGCCACACAATAGCACTTTCGCTAAAGCATTAAAGATGTATGTATGTATTTATGTATGTATGTATGTATGTATGTATGTATGTATGTATGTATGTATGTATGTGTGTGTGTATGTGTGTATGCATTTATGCATGTATGTATCTGGACGCTTCTTATAGCGCCTTTTAGTACCTCTCAAAGCGCTGCCTGCGCTAAAGGTTAATAAATGAGTAAGTAACTTGTAACGCATAACTTACACAGCATAATAATAATAGACTAAGCATAATTATAGCTGTAAAACTAATGATATTGTTTTCGAAACAGCATAGCATGTTATTAACATAATACGCTGGCATCTGTGTTTGCACTGCAAAGGCAAAGATTTATGAGTTATATTCCTAAAAACAGGTTTTGATGTAATATGAAATCTACCTTGAGTTGAATTTCCATCAGCATAATATATGCATTGAAAGAAGAAACCTACAATTTCATTCACATTATAGTGTCAATCTTTACGTAATTTTTAAATAATATATATTTGTTTTTAATATATCTAGCGACCTGTATGATATATGGTCATTAATTGGAAAAGGAAATCAACAAGAATGTAACATGAGACTGCGAGACTGCGACTCTAGCAATATTGCATAAATAAGAGACACCAGCCGAACCTTTGGTCATCATATTTATATATTTGAACACCTTTTGGTTCTAAAATTTCTAACGAATTACTATGTTGCTCATATCAATGTTTTTATCAGGAAAATATTTACTCTCAATGTCATGCCAGTATTTCTTTCGGAGGGTGAGGCCCACTATTAATATCTGCTTTAATTTGGGCAATTTTAATGACAGACCTCTTATATTGAGTTTAGTATAGTGCGATAATCTTTACATAACTGCATAAAATATTTACGGATAATGTTTAATACACTGGAAGCGTAGACGTTATTGTTGTCTTCAATTGCTGACATCACAATGCCTAGGAAGAATACGTCTATTCGAAAACCGCTTTCTCTCTGTCGAAAGGGGAAGAAGAAGCTGACAGTAGGGCTAATCTGTAAATGTCCCTGCATATGCAAAATGCATAAGAAATTTTCTTACCAGACTATAGAAACACTTCAGACCCATACACGAATCAAATTAAAAAGACAAAGGCGTCCCTAAAGTTTATGTCATTAATAAACAGTCAGTTTGGACTCACATCTTAATAGTCACGGTTGTCACCGACTCACTTTTTGCGACCAATTTAGTATTTTCAGTGTTTTGAAATTTATGCGCTTGCATCGATTCGTAAAGAGGATCCATAACGGAGATTCTCGTTACGTGCCTGTCTTTCATTTTCAATAAATCTTAACCTCATTCCAGCTGTAGCGTCATTTAATTTGCGCGATGCATGGTTGTATAATTATTGCTTCCTTCGTTACTTCCTTATTTACTTTCTCACACTGTTGTTTATAGTAATTTGCTACAGTAGGCCCTATTTCGTGAATAACTTACAGCTGCTAAGCAGAACCAAAAGGTGATGTCTGAAAACCATCGTTGAAAAGTTGTTCAGCTTTTGTCTAGCTTGTACAGACCTGAAAAGCAAAGCAGATAATTATCTCTTACTCATCAACGATATGCTGGAAAATATAGAAGCATGTAAAAATACCTATGAAAATGAGTTTACATAGATAAGGAACTCGACTTGAAAGTGTGTTTTTACTAACGGGAAACCCATAATGATATCCCTATATGCAACTAACGGATCCTTTGTAGCTTAGTGCAGTTTTTCTGTATTTCCGGCAACGCTGTCTTTATGCTACAATAATGAAGCACCGAGCGTCCTGTATAGAGCACTATTAGCATGCACAGCTATTATTACCGCAAGACTTCTAGTGTCGCAGATTTTTTTTACAAATTTTTACTTCTTAGATGTCGTTGAGAATCTCACGATGAATCTCCAGCTAGCCAATGCATATGTCGGTTAAAACATGCGATGATTTCCACAGAAGACTGTGCGCATGCAGTGGCAAACTACGCGCAACAGAAGATGCTGTATAGACCTATACGAAAATGATGGTCATTTAGGAAAAAAATGTGGGTAGTACATTATAGGTCTCTGCACGAGCGGCATCGTAAATGGACGATAACTGAGGGTGTTTCAGAGCCGCTACGAACGGCTGCCTTCAGTCAAAAGGCATGTTCTAATTGTTTTCTGCAGTTAAATCCATACGTGGCCCTCTTTCAACGGTCAGCTCTCAGGCGTTTGTAGGCTATGTATTAGAATAATCAATTTGCGGCTCAGAAAGCGCCTGTGCAATTACCCAACATCGAAAAGCGTCTCGACTATAATAATCTAAGCCCTAGTAGACATCTATTCTTTCATATTGATCAGACGTTCGCATATAGAAATTATAGCCTTTCAAAACTATTTCATTCAAATTCTGGTCAATGCAAAGCAGTAGGTAGAGAATCGCGGTTGGTGAACATTCTATATAATCTCTTTCTAGCAAAATAACGGTTTGCACACCACTGTACACAAGGGAGGTTCCACTTACAATATATCACAGCCTCCAGATTGCACTCTGGCAGTTGGGTTCCCATCGTATAATTAAAGGAACAAGTTCAGTTTGAGGCCGGGCTCAAGACATAAATTATGGTACCATCCAAAGAAATAATGAAAATGAGGTCAAGTTAGACATACAATTTACAGGAATGATGAGCTTGCGCATATAGAAATAATGACGGGCGAGAACTCGTTTAAGTGGCTCTTTGTTGTTGTAGATGCGTTGGGCGGTATTGCTTTGCTCATGTTGCACTTCTGCGCAATGGTGGTGGAACAAAAGACACGTTTCAAATAATTATTATGGGAAGGTGCCGAGATGGAGACTCGCGATTGGCTGAGGAATCAAACAATGTGGCAGATATAGTCTATATATATATATATTCCGGCGACACGCCACAATTGCCACATAGGCCTACTACTGGTCGTCCAATACTCTCTCTCTTGTATAAAGGGCTGCAAATTGTTGTTTGCTATAGAGAGAAATTATAGACTGCTCTCAAACCGCTATTTCCTACCTGCTAAAGCAGCAGCAGCCGACAAGCCGGTCTTTGTCTTCTTAGTTCAAAACGTGCACATTAGGGTGGTTCTTAAAAATAAAAGTTTGAAACTACTGTTCGCCAAGGTTCTATTTGGTTCCATTCCCTCCAGAAACATCGCACAAAAAGTTGTATGAAAAATTTTAATATTTAGGACTGGCACAACACCATCAAAGTTTTACCGCTTATCAATTAGACTATAGAAACACTCGAACAGTAAGCATAATAGTTGTAATCAACCATGAAAAGTGAACATTTGAACCAGGAATATATTCAACTGCCTGTAGTAGGTCCAGATTATAACACAATGACATTTATTGCATGCCTGTTTACTAGTGATTACACTGATTAGTGATTAAAATTATTTATTAGAATTATTATTATTATTGAGGAAATGGTAAAAGTTAATAACTTCTACAAATATGGGGATATTCTGAAAATTAACACATCATTTTATTCAGTTTTAAGAGCTCTTTCTAGCGGTATATTGAATGGCAGTTAATTAGTTTTCAATTAGAAAATTTTACAAGAAAACCTACAATTTTCTCGAAAAACGCTTTGTCTCGTAACTTTGGCCCTCTGGTGGGGGCGCAAGACATTAATATTTTTTTTAATTTTGAACAGTTTTTGATCCATGCCATTAGGCAACTTTTGGTTGCTATTACTTTTCGAATTTCTAATTTTCACTTATTTTCCACTGCACCCTTTTGTGTATGCTTGTTCGAATAGATTTGTGGTTATCGGTCTCAGGAACTCACGGATCAAAAATACCACTAAAATGCCAATAGAAATAAATAATAAACAATCAACGAGAACATAAACATTGCAGAAATTATTTTTTAGTTGTGCTTAAGTAAAATCATCCAGCCTTTCTGTTTAAAACTAAACATAGGTCCAAAAATGCGAATCAAATACATTTACTCGAAATAGCGAAAATTATTTGTAAAAATCAAAATTTCAAAGACGTTTTGCCAGTCCTAGATATTGTTCGATCCTGCTAATTTTTGGGCTACATTACTTTTAAACCAATTGGCACGGAATGCCGGGTTTGCGAAAGTAAACATCTGGTGTTGAAAATTTTCAATTAGAGATGCGACCACCCTACTGCACATGCGAAGCTGTGAGTTTTCTTCTTATGAGTAATTGAAGAGAATATACTGAAAACTAGGAAACACGTTCAGCGTGTGCTTTATGAATAATTAAGTCAATTCAATTCTCAATTGCAACCACGATCAATGTTTAGCACGTTGGAAAAATATACAGGTAATACTCCCAAGAAATTTGAACCTGTACAGTATACACTGATACGACCAGATGACTTGACTCAAACGCGTGAAGTCTACTGAACTATTTGAAAGTGTCGCGGGCATCTTCACGAAAAGAAAAGTGCCGTTTGCAAACGCTAAGTCACACGTCTAATAAATTTGCATCTGTGCGCAGATGTGAAGAGATCCGTATGCATGTACTCAGAGCAAAGGTAAATTAAAACCAAAAGCACGAATTAATATTCTATTTATGCTGATTTGATAAATGAGCTAATGGATGTTCTTCGCTCATTATAATATTTTAGACTGATTGTTTTATATCTGATTACTGCCGAGAGATAAAACGTTTTCATTAACACGCAGGAAATGTCAATGACTTGAGTCGATGTATTTCTTGTATAATTGGCCCCGTTGTTTTGAAGCTTAGTATGCAGCAGGCAGCCGACAAGCCGGTGTATTTCTTCTAAGTTCAGAACGGGAGCAGCTATAAATTTTCTTCTTTTCGGCTGAGGGTTTATTCTCTTAGTCTATTGTATGATTTGCTTGTATAAAAGCACGGCATAGGAGTGCAACTTTGATGCACACAAGCCTCTCAGACCAAATGTTCCGTGGCTGAGGCAAAGACAACCTTGAGGTCGTGGAAATTTGTATGAGATTTATGCATTGACAATTTTGCTTGTTAGAAATGGATGATTTTAAAACAAAATAATCTTCACTAACTCCCAGAAGTCTGAATTGTAAAATGTTTGCTGGAAATTATTAGTGAATAAATAACGAACATGGTCCTGTTAAATTAAATTCAAAGTTTCCATCTGAAATGCTTCTAAGTAATTTAGTAAGCAAGTAAGTAAGTAAGTAAGTAAGTATGTAAGTAAGTAGATTCTTTATTGAGAAGGACTAGCAAACGCACAACATCGTACATGGCAAGATCAATATATCCAAACAAGTAAACAAATGTATAATCATATACAATCAAAGAATTTAACGAGAGACGTCATTATATATCAGGAAACCATAGAGGAAGAAGAGTTAGGGCTAGTTATAGGGGCAAATGAAGAGCTTAAATAGCTCAAATATACTGCTTGAAACTGGTGATCAGTACATTTAGCGTGATTGTTTTGTCATGCTAGGGAATTGTAAAACTATTTACTATTAAACTGTAAACTACTAAACTTTAAACAGCTCAAGACAGTAGAAACACCATAGGTGTTGTGTTCATATTGAGACACCTATTTGAGCGCAAGGGTTTCTTATTCACCGGGCATCAAACTTTCGCAGTTGGGGTATGCTCGTATTCACGTATCGAAGCTAACATTTGAGTGAGCCAATACCTTCCATCCCACAAGCAACCCATTTGCTTAAAGAATTCCACGTAGAAACTTTCCTCCTCTTCACCTTCCTATACTCTCTGAGTAACCCGCAGAAGGTCTCACTCCATTGCTAGCAGTCTTGTAACTGTAAGGTTCAGTTAAAAAAAATCATCGACTCGTTGAGAAAACGCGTTTAATTGTAGGCGAGAGGTGGTATATTTATATCAACGTATAGTATCACGATGTCAGTGTGTTATTAAGATTTATAAAATCTGTTACTTCAAAATGCTGGTCTCGTGGCTAAAGGATTTGCATTACGAAGCTACGATGTTGGTCAGATACGTTAATTTGATCCATTCTATGGAAAAAAGGTGTTTGTACTAAAGATGCGTGGCTCGCTTTCTGCTGAAACAAGAGCTTGTTTTAGTCCTTGATGAAAAATGTTTGGGAACCACTGCACTACATGGAGACCAAAATTTACGATGTCGAGGTCAGGAATCACAAGACAGAGACAAAAGCCACGATGATAAGGTCGTGTGATGATCATTTGCAGCCTACGCAAGTTCTACGCACAAATAAAGCGACAATCTACCACACATTAATTTTCTCTAATTAAAAAAAGAAATTAATTGATAAACCGTCTGCACTACTAAACATATGATTTTAGTTATCTGCTTTTAACAGTCATCTTGCAATAACATTTAAGGTCTTCGCAGAAGTTTATAACTTCTTCTATGTCTGTAAATAATTATAGTTATAGTGTTGTCTTCGCTTAAAAATCCGTTATTTTTGGTGCATTGAAGTATTGTTCTTGACATCAGGCGGATATTTCCCAGTAGCTTGCTCCGGGTTCATATTGATAAAGGAAACTTGAAGGCGGCGTTCCTGGCTTGGCCTGAAGTTCGCAGATACAAGAAGTTCCGTTGAGCGTTGGTTTGCGCAGACAGAAAGCAGTACATCGTTCATCCTCAGCGCACAGCAGCGAACACCACGACTTCCTGCATCTTCCTTCCGGTAGGCTTATATTCTGTATAACCGCTCCACTTGCACACATATCCGAACCAAGTTTCTTGAACTTGATTAGGTGATATTCGAATCCAGCTTTGCGCTGCAGAGCTTTAATTCAAAAGAAAAACCTCTTGATCTGAGTAACTGAAATACTTAACGACACGGATAAATCACAGTGAGTTGTACAACTTTATCGTGCGTTTAAAAATTAATTTCAATTTATACGATTCTCCGTATGTAGGGTCTAAGAGTAACTTAGGCCTTATTTGCAATGGCAGTATAAATCGAGATTCGTCACGACCGTAAACCTGGATTTCGGCCACCAGTAGAGTTTACCCTTTTGAAGCTAAGTAATAAACCAGAAGAAGATAAGTAGTAAACCTTCTCTGTTTCAGGTCCAACTGCTTGGAACAGTCTTCCCAACCATGTGAAGAACGCGCCATCTCTGGAGACATTTAAAGCCCAGCTCAAGACTTTGAAACACGTCTTACCCAAAATGCCAAACGATATGATGGAGGTGCCATTATATTTCGAAACGGTAGAGAATGCGTTTCGTAGTTTCAACGTGCAGGAACAATTCTGGGTGAAGTTACTATTGCCATTGATGACTCCGAAAGCTAGAACTGTTCTAAACAGATTGTCATTCGCTGATTTAGATGATTATGAGATCGTGAAACAGCACTTGTTAAAAGAATTCAAGTTGACACCGAGAGAGTATAGATCGAAGTTTATTGATGCGAAGAAGACAACTGAAGAAACGTATACAATGTTTACAGCTAGGCTGAAGAACTTGTTGAACTATTATGTGAAAAGTCGCAAAGTGGATAAGAATTTTGAGAAGTTGTTTGATTTGTTAGTGGCGGATAAGTTGAAAGAATCACTACCACCAGGTCCACTACAGTTTGTATTGTCGAAGGAAGGAACTGATTGTTACGAAGCTAGTGTTGTGGCAGACCTAGCGGACATTCATGTGAATAATAGAATTGGTTTGGCAATTCCGAATAAGACAAGTTTTGGTTTTGTACCCAATGTAAAAAGAAATCAACAGTTCACTCCAAATTTTGGTTTTCATTGGAAGAGTAATCAAGAAACAGGAAATCAGTTCAGAAGTACAGAAGTGAAACCAAATTATCCGGTAGTTCACGAGAATAAAGAGTCGATGATGGCCAGACAACGTCCGGTATATAACAAGTCACCACCAAGGTTTGTCGCGAGAGAAGGCAATGCATCGTTTACTCCATATAAAAGAAAAGAAAGCTTCGAACAACGAGGTGCAGTGGTGAAACGTTGTCACAACTGCGGATCAGACAGGCATTTGATGAAATTCTGTCCAGTTCCTGTTACAGCCTCAAATTATGGAAAACAAGAAAATTCGAGGGTGAATCGAATTCAAGTGGTTGGTAATTCTGAAAGTCAAGCCACAGAACATCAGAATAATGAAACTGAAGTAAAGTCAGTGATGAAATGTCACCTTTCACCTGATATTCAGAAAGAAATTCTATTGGACAATGGAATGCAGAAAGAAATGGCTGGAAAAGATGAAAGTACAACATTAAAGAAAGTGTTATTGCAGTACGTCGAGGTAGAGATTCGTGGAACAGCAGGAAAAGAACCAATAAAAGTAAAAGCACTTATTGATTCTGGAGCAGAGGTTCCGGTGATCAGTGAAGAATTACTGGAAGGCATGAAGGTGGAGCAGATTGGAAAAGTGAACTTACAATGCGTGGCAGGAGATGCCATTCCTGCAAAGTTAGTGAAAGTTGATGTAAGGCTGTGTTGTAACGATGTGGAAGAAGAGGTAATTCCGCATAAAGTCAAATGTTCACTTACACCTTATGTGACATTGATGTGTGCTAGTATTGCGAAAATGGGAAGCACAGAAAGATTCTTGTTGCATCCAGAAATCATTGCAGAATTAAAAGCCGTGCCACAAGTGAGAATGATACAAGGAGATGTGCAAGCAAATGTAACGACGAGATTGCAGAGTCAGCGAAAGAAAGTGGTAGATGTCGAAGAGGAAAGTGAAACTGAAAGTTCAAGTGAAGAGGAAAACGAAAGCGATGATCAACAAAGTTTAATGCAAGACGGTATAACAGCAGAGATGAGTGAACAAGAGATGGCTGCATGCAAGAATGGTAATCTAAATGAAACGAAAGAGGATAATGAATGTGATGTGGAGATAGCAGATTTGTTTGAAGAAAATGAGAAAGATGAAGAACAACAGATGCAGATTGCAGACGCAAAGAAATTCGAAGAACAGCAGAGACAAGATGAATCATTGAAAGCATGGTGGAATTTAGCGCCAGATAAAGAATCTGAATTCTGCGTGGTAAATGGCTTACTGTACAAGAGATATCGAATATTAGAGCAAACGATATATCAATTGGTGTTACCAAAAGAGCGACGAATGAAAGTGATGGAGTTGGCTCACGAATCAGTATTTGGAGGACATCTTGGAGAAGAGAAAACTAGAGAACGAATAAAGTTGTCTTTTACGTGGCCAAAGATGAGAAGAGATATAGTGAAATTTTGCAAATCATGTGAGAAATGTCAGTTAAAGGCAAGAAGTTTGGTGATGGACAGGGTTCCTATCACTCCAATTCCAAGAGAAGATGTGGCGTTTAGAAGAATTACGGTGGATTGTGTAGGACCAATCGAGCCAGCATCTGCTGCAGGTCACAAGTACTGTTTATGTATTGTCGATTCTTGCACAAGATGGCCTACAGTGTTTCTGTTGAAATCATTAACTGCGAAAGCTGTGTGTGATGCTTTGATGGAGTTGTTCATGAACGTTGGTGTACCTTCAGTGATCACAAGTGACCAAGGAACAAATTTTACTGCGAGTCTGACAAGAGAATTTCTGAATTTAATGGGTTGTAGTCCAAGATTTGACACGCCAGGTCATCCAGAGGCAGCTGGACTAGTAGAAAGATGGAACCAAACATTCAAGAAAATGATCCATCATGTAATTGTTGACAATCCAAGGCAATGGCACAAAGTAATTCCGTTTACAGTGTGGGCATTACGAGAAGTACCGAATGCAACTACTGGAATTGCTCCTTATATGTTGGTGTATGGAAAGATTCCGCGTGGACCATTGGCAATTCTAAAAGAAAGTTGGACAAGAGAAATTAATTTACCACCTCATATTGGAATCCAACCAGAAAAGTACTTGAAAGACATGAAAGCAAATATGGAAAAAGCATTACTGTTTGCAGAATCATATTCACGAGAGAAGCAATTACAGTATACGAATCAATACAACAAAAGAGCGAAACATAAAGAATTTGAACCGGGTGAAAAAGTTATTGTGTTGTATCCGACTTCAACAAATAAACTGATGTCACGATGGCATGGTCCATGTACTGTCATACAACGAAGGTCAAAGTACTCTTATTTGATTGATATGGGTGACGATTGTCGAAAGATAATTCACGCAAATAAAATCAGAAAGTACATTACAAGAGCAATGAGTTGTGGACTAATCGTTGAAGAAGATGAAGACTTTGGTTCAGTGGTTGAACTGCTGACAAAGAATGACTTGCAAGATGAAAAGAACTCACTGAATCTTGATCCTGATCAGATTAGCCATTTAACATTGACTCAACAAAAACAATTGCTGGAAGTACTGAACAAATATTCTGATCGATTTTCTGAAAAGCCTGGACTATGTACATTGGTTGAACATGAAATCGAACTGAAACCGGAATTTCGTGAAAAGGAATTTATGGCTTACCGTATTCCACTCATCTATCGAGCAGAAGTTGAACGACAAATTAAAGAAATGCTTCAAGCCAACATTATAAAACCATCTTCGAGCAGAATGGCAAGTCCGCTGGTTATTGTTAAAAAGAAAGACGGTTCTCTGAGACTTGCCTGCGACTACAGATACATTAACTCGTTCACTGTGGATTGTAAATATCCGATGCCGATTGTGAAAGATGTTTTGCACAAAGTTGGAAAATCAAATGTGATCTCAATTTTTGATTGTCGAAGTGCTTACTGGACTTGTCCTGTTAAGCAAACTGATCAATGGAAAACTGCTTTTGTTACTCACAATGGACTGTACGAGTTTACTCGTGTTCCTTTCGGAATGATCAACTCAGGAAGAACATTTGTTAAAGCAATTAACATGGTTTTACAGCCTATAAATGAATTTGCTGAGCCCTATGTAGATGACATTGCTGTGCATTCAGATGACTGGAAGATTCATTTACAGCATTTAGATGCATATTTAATGCAAATGAGACTGCATAACATTACTCTGAACTTAAAGAAATGTATCTTTGGTAAGAGTGAGGTAAAGTTCATCGGTCATGTGGTTGGTTCTGGAACGATTCAAATGAATCCAGATAGAATTGAAAGTTTAATTAATTTGAAAACCCCAGAAACGAAGAAACAAGTTAAGCAATTGCTGGGATTTTTTGGTTACTATCGACAGTTTATCAAAGATTTTGCACAGATTGCGAAGCCTCTATCTGATTTGACAAGCAAACATGTTCCAGATAAGATTGATTGGACTGATAGACATCAACAGGCATTTAATTTACTTAAAGATGCTGTACGCTCTAAAGTTGTTTTATATGTTTTTGATGTTGGAAAACCTTTTAATTTGTACTGTGATAGCAGTGATTTTGCAGTAGGAGCTGTTTTAACACAGATGGATGATAAGGGAATAGAACGCCCTGTATCATTTATAAGTCAGAAGTTGACTGACACCCAGAAGAGATGGGCAACTGTGGAGAAAGAAGCCTATGCTATTGTTTGGGCTCTAAATAAGTTAAAAGAGATAATAATTGGATCTAAAGTTCACATCTTTACCGATCACAATCCTTTAACTTATCTGACTGAATCTATGTCTAAGTCTGCTAAATTGGTGCGTTGGGCTTTAGCACTGCAAACTTTTGATGTAGAAGTTAATTATAAGAAAGGACGATTAAATGTTGTAGCAGATTGTTTATCTAGATTATAAGATTGTTTATTTTACTGTATTATATAGTATTAAGTTTATTGCGTAATTTAGTACATGATGATTTTGCAAATTTTTAAGTTTAATTTGCTCAATCCAAAGAAAGGGAAGGAGGTAATGTGAACTAATGTTTTGCATATATAATGAGCACAGGTGTTCTTTAGGTTGATATATATATATAATGTGTATCGATTGTTAAGCGTTTTAGTCTTAGGCCTTAGTTGCGCTGTCGGCTCGTGGGCGCTTGGCCTAAAGTAGCCTAAACATTGGCTGACGGTAGATTCTTTTACACGTGCAGTTAGCGCGCCAAACTTAGAAACTGCTGATGACAGTAAATTTGAACAATACAGTGTAGTACAGTTGTTGTAAGGCAAGAGTTGAAGAAAGAAAGAAACATTCAAAGAACTGTGTCAATTTAATTCTTAAACAGTTAGAAGACGTTGAGCAATTTATATGTAGAGATAAGGAAAGTTCTTGAGGTAGGTCACAACTAAGAAAGAAAAGAGTTGGTGACAATTATTATTATTAACTATTTGTCTTCAAGTTAGTTCTTTATTTTACTGATAACAAACGTTTCTTGTATTAAACATGGGAGGTTGCGACTATTTCTACACTACTTTCAGGTTTAAAAAATAATTTTAGGCCTATGTTAGTACTGATAAATTTTAAAACTTTCACATAGAAAGCTGCACAAATGTTATGGTTACCTTTCTGACATCAAACCATGAGCAGGTTCACTTGGCCCTTTGGTGCCGCGAAACTCAGGTTGGGAAGCACTGGATTAGGGAGTCATTATCACTTGTCTGAGACAGTTCCAATGCAAGTGATTTGATCAGTGGCGTGGCTAGGTATTTTGGCGCCCGTGGCGAATAACGGCAAGCTCTCCCAATAGAAATTTCGAATTTTAGCGAAACACAGAGTTAGTCGAACGCTATATTGAACATTATTCGATTATATGAATATGTGGCTCTTACCAGACTCAAAACTTTTCTATCCTTGATAAGTCTGCAAAGTCTTTGAGAACTTCAGCAAAATTACTAGGCTGATGAAACTGCTGTGGCATGATTGGATTCAATGTCTTGTTCATCCTAACTTGCTGCAGCTGCTGCTCGTTTCTCCGACAATTTCTTAGACCTAGCTCCGTTCAGTTTATGTCGCTTAATTTTCGATAAAGGCAAGCGATACCGTAAGCAAACAGTTTTATGAACAACAAATAGGCCTACAAATAAAATTGGAATTTCGAACAGACAACGTAGGCTACAGATAGCCTATTCCACGACTTATGACTCAGCCGTCTCAGAGCCACTGCCCTGGGAAAGCTCAGCCATGGCCCTCTGGATATTGATATATCCAGAGGGTCATGGGTCAGCAGGGCGACTGAAGCGTGGACCCACCAGCTCTTATACCCGGGATCCACTCCTAAAGCATGGACCTCTAGTATAAGGGAACCTCTGGGAAACCTGATCCTTTGGGCGACCCGAAAACTATAACCAGCGTAGAAATCTTGTTGTTGACAGACAACTTTCTTCCTTAATCCAAAAGCAGATGGTGATGTGACACGCATAATATATCAAACTGCAAGACAAAGAGATAAGAGACAGAGGAAAAGGAGGAAAGTGGTCGAGTAGGGAGAAGAAACATTACTAGCTACTAGCCCACTAAAGACAACGGTGACCATTATATATTATATATGTCTATATATATATATATATATATATATATATATATATATATATATATATATATATATATATATATATATATATATATATATATATATATATATATATATATATATATATATATATATCGGTGCGTGGGCTTTCAGAGAGAGTAGGGGAGTAGCAGAGAGGGAGGCAGAAGCTAGGCTGGCCTAGCTTCTGCTTGGTCATAATGGAGTCGTTTGGTGTAGGACTGTGGGTAATGACTGTGGGTAATGACTTTGAGGGGGTCAAGCCGACCCCCTCGGGGGTCGGCCAAAGGCTAGAAGCAAGGGGGTCAAAAGAAGAAGCAAGGGGGTCCAACCCCCCCGACCCCCCGGCAAATCGGACCCTGCAATTAGTAAGAATCCTCTGACTATTAGTACTATGAGACTTTTAACGACATTTTGCTGCTGTCTAAAATATAATTATAAACAGTGCGACCACTCTCCATTTTCTTAAATCCCAAGCTCTTGCCAGAAAAATCCCAAGATTGGCCAAGAGTGTACCAAAAAATCCCAAGTTACCGAAAAGGAAAAAGTTGTGATGAAATATGAAATGCGTTTTAACTTTTAACAATCACAATTATTCACAAAAATGCCTAGTTAAGAACTCGCAAAAAAAAAAGAACTCGCAAAGAAAAAACTGAAGTATAACATTGAATTAACAATGTTTACAGGTTACAATAATAATAAACGTCTTTCAGACTGAGCGAGTTTTTCTAATCTGATTCGCTGCCACTGTTGCAAAGTACGGTAAAAACTAGTCTGTAGACCTTAGAAAAAATCCCAAGATTGCTAGGCAAAATCCCCAGATCCCAAGTCGGACCCCCAAAATCCTAAGATCTTGGGAAAAATCCCAAGCAGTGGTCGCACTGATTATAAAGTTGCGTTTGAAGACTTCTACAGAGGCCTAGGGATAATCGGAAACCTTGTTCGAGAATGCGAAACAAATTAAATACTGACTTTAGAGGTTTAAAAGCGTTTAAATCTCTAAAGTCAGTTTAAATTAAAGGTGTCTAAACCGACCATGATACAAATAATGGAATTTGTCTCTTTTTTGGGAATTTGAAAGGTGTCTAAACTCCGCCACTGTTCGCTTTCTGACAGTGCCAGTCCCAAGCCTGGATAAAGGAGGAGGGCGACGCTAATGGTCTTTGTTACCACACAGCTAGTCGTTAAAAAGGAAACACACACATAATGGAATTTGTGCGCTAACGACATCTTGCGGCCTCTCAAGATCAATTATTGGGTTGCGTTCGAGGACTTGTACAACAATGACAAGAATTATCAGAAACATTGAACGAATTGCGACATATATAGTGTCTGAAATGAGCGATTTAAAGGTGTCTAAACTGAGCCTAATCATCGAATAAGAGTATCTGACGACATCTTGCGGCTGTCTCAAATAATATTAAGTTACGCAATTCAACCTGTGTCAAAGGTTTGCATTGATCGGAAACGTAGAACTTGAAGAGAAATATATTGTATCTGGATTGATAGATTTAAAGGTGTCTAAACCGAACCTGATAGGCCTACAAATCAAAGAATTAGTGTGTTTGACGATATCCTGTGGCTGAAAAACCGTGGGCAAACAGGAATCGTGTATGTGGTGGTGGTGGTGGTGGTGGTGGTGGTGGTGGTGGTGGTGGTGGTGGTCGTGGTCGTGGTAGTGGTGGTGGTGGTGGTGGTGGTGGTAGTGGTAGTGGTAGTGGTGGTAGTAGTAGTAGTAGTAGTAGTAGTAGTAGTAGTAGCCGTCTCAGGGGAGGAGGCTCGAACCCTAACTCACTGCGCTACAAGCCAAGCGCTCTAACCATTTGGCTACAGTGCACAGTATGTATACAGCATAGAGACCAATATGAACGTGTGATTATATGGGTCAGGCTTCGCTAATGCAAACCATCTGTAACCATCTCTGACCTACATCGTTAACTAATTAGAAGCAACTTTATGTTTGTCAGTGTACTAAGTTTCAGAGTTTAAGGACGCAGTGTGGTCTCTAACCGAACCTGTGAGGCTCGGTAGGCAAATGGTTAGAGCGCTGGACTTGTAATGGGGGCCTGAACGGGTTCGATCCTCCTCCCCTGAGACGGTTACTGTGTATGGACCTTGAGCAAGTCCTTCACTCACAATTGCTCAACGCCATCGATTGATGCTTGTCATTAGATAGTGGTGCTTAGTAAATTCCTAATAATAATAATAATTGTATTGTGCTCGGTTTATACAACTTTGACTGTTTTATTTCAACTGATAATACAGTAAAATTGGTAAGCTATGCTTAGACACCTTTAAATTGTTTGTGTCTCTTACTATAAATATCTTATTTTCACACAATTGCTAGATATTCCGAACTGCATACACAAAATTAACGTAATCGGATTTGCAACCGCATGATGCTGTAGCCTAACACTAACTTTAACAGCTAATGATTGTATTGTGGGACAGGGTAACCAATTGGTTAGAAGCCTCCTCCTCCTGAGACGGCTACTGTGTTCGGATCTTCACTCACAATTGTTCAGCGCCATCGTCTAATTCTTGGTCATTAGGCAGTGGTGTCTCATAAATGCTTAACAATAATAATGTCAGTTCTTATGTTACGTATCAGACGGTTACTGTGTAGGGGCCTTGAGCAAGTAAGTAAGTAACTATATTCTTTATTAAACCAATTGCATATCCGCACTTTGGCGTAGGCCTACATACATTTATACAGAGTATAACATTCTTATTATAAAAGATCTGCGTGTGAGATTGTCCGCTTGTGGAATAAAACGGTCATGTAATC